>LR991039.1:23685149-24241535 GCA_905163495.3 Cosmia trapezina | reverse complement strand
GTCAGTCATTGTTAGGGGATAAGAACTGGTGCCACCTCGCTTGTCCTTGACATAAGCCCAAAATCGCTTCGGATCCTTGCTTATTACTGTTTCCAGATTGCTAACATATTTATTGTAACATGAGGCAGCCATAACCGAGCACCGTTTACTCAACAGCTTTAATTCAAGCTCGTCCATAGGGTTTTTGTAGGTTCTGTATCGCTGGCGTATTTTTTCCTTCTCTCTCAAAGTTCTTATTAAATTTTTATCGAACCAAGGAGGGTGTGTCTTATGTTTACGTGTGGTAGGGGGGTCTTGCATATCTATAATATCATAAATTTTACCGTAGAATATACTGAGCATATCGTTCACATTGTGAGCGCCATCAAATAAAAGGTTCCAATCGATCTCACTTAATTGTTTACAAATAATATCATAATCTAATTTGTAAAAATTTTGTCTTTTGTTACTATTATAAGGAAGTCGTGTGTCTCTATATGACTTTAAATTAATTTCGATTGGGGGATGCAAAGGGTCAATTACACTTAGGGGATTTAGAGCAGGACATACGATACCGGAATTTAAGTTAGTCAACGCAAGATCCAATACGCGTCCTGATTTATTTGCTATATTGTTAAGTTGAAATAATTTGTTTATATAACTAAAATCAGTTAACAAGTGACCAATACCTGGTGCCACATAACCACTATCCAACTCACTTACCAAGCTCCAATCAATATAACTTAAGTTAAAGTCACCAACTATACACGACTTCAAACCCGACTGTTCAAATATGGTATTACAAGAGTCCAAGAAGTGTTCTGGGGTTGAACGAAGTACAGGCGGAGGCAAATAAACTGCGCAGAGAGCTAGTTGACGGGCAGACTTTGTAATCGAGATGTCTATGATAACCCACAAATCTTCACAATTGCTTTCGCATTGAGTCACGCGCTTTGAATTTATTCCCTTTAGTACGGCGATCAGAACACCCCCACCATCTTTTTTCCTGTTATCCCTATCTCGCCTATAGACTACATATCTATCGTCAAATAGCTCCGAGCTCATTACAGAGTCATTTAACCATGTCTCGGTTAGTATTATTATATCATAGTTTTCGCACGAAACTTGACGATAAAAATTATGACATTTAGTGCGTAAACCTCTAGTGTTTTGATAATATATCCTTAAATCCGAGAATGATAATGAATTTTATTTACTGTTACATTGACAAAAACCAGAAAAAAAGAGGACCATAATATGAATCTTAAAATTAAACCAGCTTATTCAATGTATCCTTATTCCTAACCAGAATGTGTTCCGATTCCTGTACCTTCCGCATGAAAATCCGACCACCTCGTACCCAGACAAACTGATATCCGATCTCCTTGGCTTTGATTCTAGCGGCAGCATGGAGTGCCTTGTTGGTGGTGGACAGATGTTCTGTAATATAGATCGGGGATTTAGGTCCTGAGTATCCCAAGTGTGTTGTATTCAGTTTGTTGTCTGGATTCGATTTATTAAATTTTATAGTAGCTGCAAGGAATTGGTCACGATTCCGGGCGGAAGCAAGTCGTACTACTACGGCGCGCGGGCGGGAATTGCTGGCATTTTGTTTTGCGACTCTTGTGCAATGTTTAATGTCGTTGTCTTGTATACCGCTCCCTACTACTTTAGATAGTTGTGACACAATCTCTATCAAATTGGTCACGATTCCGGGCGGAAGCAAGTTGTACTACTACGGCGCGCGGGCGGGAATTGCTGGCATTTTGTTTTGCGACTCTTGTGCAATGTTTAATGTCGTTGTCTTGTATACCGCTCCCTACTACTTTAGATAGTTGTGACACAATCTCTATCAAATTGGTCACGATTCCGGGCGGAAGCAAGTTGTACTACTACGGCGCGCGGGCGGGAATTGCTGGCATTTTGTTTTGCGACTCTTGTGCAATGTTTAATGTCGTTGTCTTGTATACCGCTCCCTACTACTTTAGATAGTTGTGACACAATCTCTATCAAATTGGTCACGATTCCGGGCGGAAGCAAGTTGTACTACTACGGCGCGCGGGCGGGAATTGCTGGCATTTTGTTTTGCGACTCTTGTGCAATGTTTAATGTCGTTGTCTTGTATACCGCTCCCTACTACTTTAGATAGTTGTGACACAATCTCTATCAAATTTTCCTGCTTCTTTTCCGGCAGGCACTGAATTTCCACATTGTTTGCACGGGATTGCTGTTCCAGTTGGTTTATGCGTGAAGTCAAATCATTAATACATCCCCTCATCTCTAAATTTTCCCTTTGCAGATCCTTCATACTCTCCTTGGACGATGTATACTCTTTTAAAAGATCTTCGTACTGAAGGTTCATAAAAGCCATAGATTTTTCCATATTCTCCATTTGATCTTTTATTGGTTGCAATTGTTGATTCAAGGTAAATTTCATTTTTTCTATGAACGTAGTTAGCATCTCTGCCTGTTCCTTTTTAACGGCTTCCTGAATAAGTTGACGAATGGTGTCGGGTGCTAACGTAATATCAGCAGACGCCTGAGGCGGAGATACAGATTCAATGGCTAGCCTCTTATTGCCTCTGGTAGTTGTAACATTACGCAACGGTGTATTATCGGATTTACTAAGTTTCAGGCCCGTGTTTAGACATTCGGTACAACGCCACTTAGCAGGTACCTTGTAGTCATCAGCCACGGAAAGACATGTATAATGATACGCCTTAAGACATTTTACGCATTTAGCATATTTTTCGTTGCCAGCCATTTGGTCACAACATCCCCATAACATTCCAGGACTCAGTGACATAACAGAATGATCTTCCATTATATGTAGTGTGACCTTTTGTGGGAACGTTAACAAATGAATACGAAATTATAACGTAGGTATTCTTGACTTAGCTTGTGCAGGCGCTCCGATGCTTTGCGTATGTACTCGGTCGCGAGAAGAAGGCCGTAAGCGCCGTGCGTATCTCGTCGCTTACGCGTTGCGCTGAATCACTTTTCACTTCTTCTATCGCCGGTAGATTGTAACTTAATGCAAATGTTATTTACGAATTCTGCAGCAATTAAACACTTCACCAAATTAGTTCACAATGCAATGGTCCACTGATAACTTTAACTTAGTACTTCTAATCACAGATGAGAGTTTAAGCGTCTTTTAACAATTTATAACAGTATAAAGCTCGGAGCGAGTTGTACCGTGACACCCTCCATCCAAGTCCAAGGTTTTTATACTGCACCTTAACATTGTACTTACAAGTTAATTCCTTGCTGCAGCATCAAAGTCCCGGTGGCTATCCGCGGCCGCGTGGTAGTCCCGGACATGGTGCGGCACCACTACCAGCACCCGCCGCCGCTGATGCCGAGTCGGAGAGAGTACGTGCGCTGTAGAAACGGTGAGAATTATACAAGACCAGGGGCCTTACTATGAGCTCTTAAAGCAGGGCAGAAGATGAACGTTTCCAGTGAGAGAGAGAGACGGAGCTATATACAACCTATAGCACCGTCTCTCTCTCACTGGAAACGTTCAACTTCTGCACTGCTATAAGAGCTCATAGTAACCCCCCTGCAAGCCACTCCTGTTTTGCACGGTTTTTACGATGAGAAAATGGAGAAAATTCTTTATTATATCAATCTGCCTAGCCTTTTCCCAACTATGTTGGGGTTGGCTTCCAGTCTAACCGGATGCAGCTGAATACCAGTATTTTACATGGAGCGACTGCCTATCTGGCCTCCACAACCCAGTTATTGGGTAATACGATACCCCTTGGTAAGACTGGTTGTCAGACTTTCGGCCTTCTGACGACCCGTAACTACTGTCAAAGATCCACGAATAACAGCCGGGACCAACGGCTTAACGTGCTTTCCGAGACACGGAGGAATCTCGGTATGTAAAGATGGTCACCCATCCACTGACCAACCCCGGCAAGCTTAGCTTAACCTGACGGATCGACCCGTGCGGCTGTTATTACTTAGCCACGAGCTCCAATTCTTTATTATATGTCCGTTTTATATTAATGTTGTACGGTCCAGATTAGTTCCTGAACTGTACACTATAACTGTTTGTGTATTAAGTAGCGAGTGTGTCCCACATGTAAAACACTTCACATAGTAACCCAAAAGTTTATTTATCACTAGTGTCGTACACCGTAAAAGTTGGTGATTATTACATGTATGTCTGTTGCGCGGGTTGGTAAATTGCACACTGAGTAAATAGCAGTATTTGTTGTGACAAGTGAACTTATTGATTCGCCTTGTCAGCAAGAAGTAGGGTCAATGTACGTAGACCGTACATACTCCTAACCCAAGCAAAGGATGAGGAGAATATGACCATGTAAGAATCACCAGTACAAAGCAAGAAATTATAGAATGTAAAAATGTAAATATGATGTAAAAATGTTAAAAGTAAAAACATTAAAAGTATGTAAACAAAATAAATTCTTAAAAGTGAAATTCAACATCGGTGTTTGTTACTAGCCATGTGTTTGTGTTATGTAATTCAATCCAGGCAGTTTCGCATTTCGTTTGTTCCGTAATGCACGGCAAGGTTGAATGTTGACCTAGTAGTTTAGCTTCACACGGCGCTTTGGCATCTTGCAAACTAAATAAAAATATGCAGCGGTTTAATTCTTCTTCGTTTAGTCTAATGTAGGTATTCTTCTCCAGATTCGCTGCGATGAACTTTAATGACACAGGAGTAACTGTCGTTTCATCTTCCTTCTGTGGATTTCTCATTGGCAGTGGGATGATCTGGTATACAACAAAATCCTCGTCGCTTGCTAGTGGAATGTGAAGCTCGTACAGGAAGTAACTGTCGGTTACACGTGCCTTCACGTAAATTAATTTGTAGATATCTTTTTATATCTTCTTGAGTATTGTCTATTGGTAAAGTTAGCGTTTTCGGTAGCCTTCCTGAGATAATTGTCAGCTGTTGAATTAGTTTGACTGGAGTTAGTAAGTGAACATCCATACGTCCTTTATAGATATTCAGGAATGTGTTGAAAAAGGTTTCTTGAATGGTTTTCAAGTTTCCCAGTAATAAGTGTGCAGCCAGCGAAGTTGAGGTAAAAAAAACTCGTGGCCATGACTATCTCATTTCAGTTTCGTTCATAAAGTTGTTAAAAAGTGTAAACTGCTGACCGATGTTCTCTTCGTTTTTCTTCAAGATGTCATTTTCAATTTCAACTATAGAGGTCTGGTTTTTTACGAGTTGCAGGATGTAATCCTCATCCTTCTGCACGTTCTTGATAGCCTTATGATATTGGTAGGTGAATATCTGCTCCAGAATTCCGAAGAGACTGCTTGCCACGTATACCACTCCGTCAACCAGACCTCGTTTGCTGCGACCCGACAAGTGTTTATGTGGGGCTAGTAGTATGTCGTTGTAATAGTGCAGAAGGTCCATTTCGTGCGAAAGCTGACGGATTGTGGTTTGACAAAATCTTGGTTCCAACTTATTGCAGAGGTCCGAAATGTCTATAAGTAGTTTTCGAACTTTTGAACTCCACTCCAGTAGGTAGATAAGTTGTAGTACATCAGCAATCTCCATTCGTCGTGAATCAGTTGTACTTTTCCAATGGTGTCATAGTATATGGGGCGATCACTTCCTAAAGTTGTTATTTGAACACTTGACGATTCTTGTGGGATGACGCTGCCGTGTATTCTGGCCACCAAGTAAATGAATAGTAGTGTAGTTAACATGATGACTGTTTCCTTTTTGAGTTTTCAGGGTAGTAGGTTGCGGCTTCGGTAAGCAAATGTGTGCGTAGTGACTTGTGGTTTGTATTTATTGACTTAGTTTTCAATTGGCAACAGTGACACTTTTGTAATAGGTCGCTTCAATGTGCCAGCTTGCGTTTTTATAGTTACGACTCGGACGTGTCCGTCGCTGCCAGGATGCATTTCGGTTATGCGTCCAAGGGCCCACTTTCCTGGTGGGATGTTGTTTTCCTTTATCAAGACAACATCATCTGTTTTGATGTTAGGTGTAGGTTTCAGCCATTTACTGCGAGCCTATAGCGATGTTAAGTAGTCGGAGGACCAGTGCTTCCAGAATTGATGGAACATGTTTTCAGTTAGCTGCCACCTTTTGCGTAGATCTAAGTTGCGGTCATCTTCATAGCTGGATAGCGGAAGTGTCATCGTTGGACTACCAGTGAGAAAATGTCCTGGAGTAAGATAGTTGTAGAACTCATCTGGATCCTCTGTGAGGGGGCAAATTGGTCTGGAATTCATGCACGCTTCTATTTTAGCCAGTAAGGTCGAAAATTCTTCATAGGTGAGTTTCTGTTCCCCTAAAACTCGGCGTAAATGGTGTTTCATAGAGCGCACCGCAGCCTCCCATAGTCCCCCCGCGGTTGGCCACGCAGGGGCGTTAAAATGCCACTCTACTTTCATTCTGCTTATTTCATTAAAAAATTCTGAGGGCAATTCCGTTTTGAACATTTCGAACTCATTGTTTAGCATTTTTGAGGCTCCAATGAAGTTTGTGCCGCAGTCCGAATAAACATGGCTTGGTGTACCACGTCTTGAGCACATCCTCTGGAAAGCACCCATGAATGTTTCAGTGCTCAAGTCTGAAACTAGTTCGATGTGAACTGCTTTTGTTGCTAAGCAAACAAAGATTGCGATGTATCCTTTGGATGTCTTAACGCCTCTTCCTTTATTTAATTTGACGTCTACGTGACCCGTGAAATCCACCCCCGCGTGAGTAAAGGGGCGGGATGGTGTCACACGCTGTGCTGGAAGATCGGCCATGAGCTGGTAGTTTGTCGTAGCTTTGAATCGATGGCACCGTATACATCGTCGCAGCTGTGTTTTTACTGCTCTGTTCCCTCCTATTATCCAGTAATGTTGACGGATGAAGGCGAGCGTTAATCGGGCTCCACCATGTAAAGTCGCGGTGTGAGCTTGGTTTATCAGTAGTTCTGTGAGTCTATGCTTTCTTGGTAGGATTGCGGGATTTCTCATTCCCAGAGGTAAATTAGTTTTGTTCAGACGTCCGCCGACACGCAAGATACCCTCCTTGTCTATGTAAGGACATAATTTGCAAATTTTGCTTTTAGTGGGAACATGTTTATTTTTTAGTAATAAATCATATTCTGTGTTGAATTCTAATCGTTGAACGTTTCTTGTTATTAAGTCCGTTGCGTAATTGAGTTCGTTGGCCGTCAGGTCATTGTATTGTATCTGCTGATCGGCATCAATTTTCTTCATTAGTTTTGCGTTACTAAGTGAATTTGTCTTGAATCGCATAATCCAAGCGACAATACGCGTCACCCAGTTTAATTTGCTGTGATTGTTCAATAAGTTGATAATTATGTTTTCTAGTTGACTTAAGGTTGGCGCGGTGCTTTTTTGTTCCATGGTAGTTGTAAGTAGACAACTACGTTGCTCTTCGGATTTGTCTGTAAACATTTCCAGTGTTGAAGGTCCATTCCACCATAAGTTAAAATTCACCAATTGTTTCGGATATAACCCCCTGGTTGCGCAATCTGCAGGGTTGTTTTTTGATTCTATGTAGAACCAGTGTGATGCTGGTACCACTTGCTTGATCTTGACGACTCGGTTTTCTACGTACTTTTCCCATTTGGATGTCGCTCCTTGCAACCAAGCCAGCACCACTTTTGAATCGCACCAGGCCCATATAGTTATGGTGTGTCCTGTTAGTGACTCGATGATTTTGTTAACCAGCTGTGATAGAAGTAGTGCCCCGCTGAGTTCAAGTCTTGGAAGAGATAGTTTTTGCGCGAGCGGAGCAACCCTAGTCTTTGCTGCAAGCAGGCTTAGTGTAGGTTTTCCGGTCTCGTTCAACGCCCGTGTATAGATGACGCACGAATATGCTTTCTCGCTTGCGTCGCAAAATGCAAGTAGTTCAATTTTGTTTAGAATTGTTCCAATCCAGCGATTAATTGTTATAGTTTTTATTTCGTCCAGTTGATCTTTCAGTTTCAGCCACTCTTCTTGTATGGCAATGGGTAACGGTTCATCCCAAGTTAAGTTTAGTATCCAGACACTTTGAAAAATTAGCTTGGCTCGTATAGTGACCGGTGAAAGCCAGCCGAGTGGGTCGTATAGTTGTGAAATCTGAGACAGTAGGGATCGTTTAGTCAGTCCCTTTTGAGAGTCTTGTTTCAGGTTCCAGCTGAACGTGAATGTATCCGACGTAGGGTTCCAGCCAAGGCCAAGTGTTTTCATGCAATCTTCTTGTTTGAAGTTAAAGTTGGTTTTAGAAATTTGGTCTGGCCGAAGATGTTCTAGTAATTCGGTGCAGTTGCTGGACCACTTCCTTAGGTTCATACCTCCTCGCTGTAGTAGTTGTATCAAGTCATTTTGTAATTGCTTAGCAGTTTCGAGAGAGCTGTGCCCGCTAATTAGGTCATCGACATAGAACTCTTTTAGTAGTATTTTCGCTGCGTTAGGGTATAAGTGACCGTCATCGGTAGCCAACTGTTTTAAAGTTCGCATGGCTAACCATGGCGCGCATTTCGTGCCGTATGTTACAGTCCGTAGAGCATATTCTTGTAGGTGTTCGTCCGGAGAATTTCTCCATATGATTTTTTGAAGATGTTGTTGGTCCTCGGATATCCATATGCATCTGTACATTTTTTCTATGTCAGCAGTTATTGCATATTTATAGGTTCGCCATTTCAAGATAAGGGCTTGAATATCCTTTTGTAGGTTGGGTCCTTTGTCCATGAGGCTGTTCAAACTTTTGCCACTAGAAGTTTTTTGTGACGCGTTGAAAACCACCCTTAGTTTAGTGGTTGTCGATTGGTCCCTTAGGACACCATGGTGAGGTAAATAACATTCAAGTTGATTGGATGTAATATGACCCGCCGGCTTCATGTGTTGTAGTTCTAAGTACTCGCGGATGAAATCTTTATACATCGTTGAAAGTTGTTCGTTTTTACCTAGTCTTTTTTCTTGTTGTAAGAATTGCACAATAGCGGCTGACTTGGAACTTCCAAGATCCTTTTCGTAGCTTTGAGTCATCGGCATTTTTAATATGTATTTGCCATCTGAGCATCGCTTGGTCGTTTTTTGGTAGTAAAGTTCACATTGATCATTTCTCTGCATGTCTTCCGCACCTGGAGCAATGTCTTCGCTCTCCCAATATTTCGAGAGATCTGTAGTATCGAATAAGGTTAAGTGACAGTTGAAGGTCTTGAGTTTTCCACACAAGATCCAGCCCAAATGAGTTTGCTGAGCGATAGGTGAGTGTTGGTCGCCTTTCAGAACTCCGTCTAGGATGATATCTGCGTAAACATCAGCACCCAGTAGAAGATCTATTGAGCTTGACACATTGTAGTTAGGATCGGCCAGCTTTAGGTTTCGAAGATGTGTCCAGCTGGTACTTTGGAAAGTGCAGCTGGGCAACTTGTTTGTTAAGTTTTGTAGGACCAATGCTTGCACGTTGAATTTATAGCTGGAATGTATTGATTGACAGTCGAGATGCAGGAGTCCCCTGCAAGTTCGTGACGTAGAACCTATTCCGGTCACAGCTGCGTCAAGTTTCTTTCGAGGTAGGCGCAATAGTTGAGCGGCATTCTCTGTTATTAAGTTTATTTGAGACCCCTGATCTAGGAGACCCCGTAGTGTTACGTAAGTTCCGTCAGCTGATTTAACTTTAAGTAGGACTGTAGTCAATAAGATTTCAGTATTGTCAGCAGTCAAGTGGTGAGCTGCAGGTTGGGTTGATGTTGACGGTCGTGAGGTTTTAGTTGAATCATCCTTCTTTTCTGCAGTCGGTGGAGAGTCAGAGGTGTTTTTCGCATGCAGTAATGTGTGATGTTTTGAGTTACATTCGCGGCATGTTTTTCTTGAGTTGCAATTGTTGTTGCCATGACTGTACAGACAGTTTTTGCAAAGTTGTAGTTTCGCCACTGTTTTGTTTCGTTGCGGAATATCCATGTTAACGAACTTATCGCATTGCATCAGCACGTGATCGTTGTTGCAGAGAGGGCATTTTCCAAATGACGCATGAAATATTTTAGAGTGTCCCGCTTTCGTTTCATCTTCTGACTTCTTAAAGTTGTTCTTGAACTTGTAGTTATGTTTCCAGCTCTTATAGTTCGGTTTCTGAGTAGTTTTATTCTCAGTCGAGTCCTTTAAGCAGCTCTTTGCGGTTTCGTGAGCTAGAAAGTTGAGTTCCAGGAAATTAAGAAATTCGTCTAGTTGTGGCAATTCCCTATTGTTTTGTGTTTCCTTGGTATACTCGTTAAGTGTTGTGGGATCCAATTTTTGCGACATCATGTAAACAATTATCGGGCCCCAACTGCTCACTTCAACTCCCATGTTGCTGAGGCCATTTAGGCACTCGGTTATTACGTCATGCATCCTTTTCAGGTTGTTGGCGTTGGGTTGCTGAATGGTGGGTAAGTGCTGCATAGTGCTCATAAACGAGGTGAACTGAAGTCGGCGATTGTCATACCGGTGAGCTAGTATTTCCCAACAGGAATCGTAGTTGTCTGCACTTATTGATAGATGCTGGACGAGGCGTTCTGCTTCTCCTTTTAGTTTCGTTTTCAGGTGTTGCATCTTCTGCGCTTTGGGAATACTTGGGTTATTGTGTATGGTTTCATGAAAAATGTCCTTGAAAGTAATCCAATGAACATATTTCCCGGTAAATTCCGGGATTTCAATTTTAGGTGTTGATTGTTGATAGTGAATATTGGACCATATCTTACTGTTTAGATCTCTTTTTAAGTTGTCGTACTTTTGTTCAATGGCTTCGTACTTTTCGTTGTAATCTTCTTTCAAAATAGACCCCTTCAGCTCATCTTCAAGTTCCCAGTGTATCTTGTCGATGCATTGCCATTTTGATTTCAAGGTTGCTAGATGCTCTTCGAACTCCCACTTTTCGGTTATGAAGTCAATGTTTATCTTTGACATTGCCTTAGTTAAAGCTTTAAAATTGCGTTCTTGCTGAGTGATGAGTTTCTTAACGTCGTCCTCAGTTTCTTCGTCCATTAGCCCAGTTAGATCGAAGTTTTGATCTTGTTTTGGTTGTCTCTTCTGGAAAGCCAATAGATCCATCATATGCCTTTTAGTTGACTCGTACATGTGCTTTGTTTTTGTGTGAACGTCGTTGTTGAAGTATCCGATGTTTTTCTGTTCAGTAGTCTCCAGCAGTATTTTATGCTGCTCATCAAAGGCTCCCCATAGTTCTTCTAGGTTCTTTAAACGTTTTTCTAGGTAATCAACGGTTTTCCTAGTTATGCTGTCCTTTTTATAGTTGGAACACAACGTTTTGATATCTTCAAAGATACCAACTTGTTTAGTAAGTAGTCCCATTTTGAGTCAGTAGTTTTAAGTTTGACTTAGGGTACGTAGGTATAGTAGTTATTGAAGATCTCGTAGTTTGGTGTCTTCTAGTTTGTCGGCCTCGGATTACCCGCAGTTCACGTCGTAGTCCGAAAGCTGTCGTAGTAGTAGTTGTAGTAGTTGTAGTTGTAGTCGTAGTAGTAGCCGTAGTAGTAGTTGGCTTGTTGACGTAGTTGTTTCCGGTACTCAATGTGTCGTACTCTGGCTAGGTGTCTGCGCCTTCTCAATTCAACTGGGGCGACCCTCTTCCGGGAGACCAGCGGAACCGATTCGCTACCGTAACTAGAGACACGATCACACGATGGCTCGAAGGACCATAAAATGTACGATCCAGATTAGTTCCTGAACTGTACACTATAACTGTTTGTGTATTAAGTAGCGAGTGTGTCCCACATGTAAAACACTTCACATAGTAACCCAAAAGTTTATTTATCACTAGTGTCGTACACCGTAAAAGTTGGTGATTATTACATGTATGTCTGTTGCGCGGGTTGGTAAATTGCACACTGAGTAAATAGCAGTATTTGTTGTGACAAGTGAACTTATTGATTCGCCTTGTCAGCAAGAAGTAGGGTCAATGTACGTAGACCGTACAAATGTATTAAACAGGGTAATAAAGTCGTTGCGTGCTTAGGGTTAGGTGCAGTATCGATAAAGTAACCCAGGAAAAAAAAAAACAAAAAAATTATTGCAAAATCAACCTAATTTAGTACCTACTAACTTAAAATACCGTGTGTACATGTCTGAGTCCATTCACAGTTAATTTTCGTCTGATAGCAGCAAGCCAACAGCAACCTTATTGCAACGACAATAAAGATCACTGTGAGTTTGACAGTGATGCATAATGAGAGGTAAAATAACTGTTAAGAGTTTGTAGTCCCAAAAGACATCTGTCAGAAACATTTTTTTAAGCGGAATACAAATACAGCCTGTTAAGAAATTGTAATTGAATAGTGATATTCTCTACAGTCATCAACAACCAGAAAGCCAGCGGCTGCTACGACGGCAGCGACGATGATGAAGAGTCTCCGAAGCACAAGATCTGCATGAACCTGACCTGTCCTCAGTACAACAGTGGGAACTGTGACGAGGCTCTGAGAGGCGTGACCGAGGCAGACGCGGCCGACGACCTACACGCCATCAGCTCAGAAGCCAGTCTTAAGGTAACGTGTACTAGATTATCATCATCATCTTTTGAGCCGAAAGACGTCCACTGCTGGACATCACCGGTTCTGTACTTCTCGCATTCAGTGTATTCCTGCAGCCTTCACAAGGTCATCGGTCCACCTTGTGGTACCAATTTCATAGATGTATAGAGGCATGAGGAACAGGGTGTAAAGTTCACTCATCCTCCATTGAAAAGGTCCTCCGACCAGATGGGTGTCGTGTCTGGTGGGCAACTGCCCAACGATTGATGTCGGGACGTTGTATATATGCTAGTCGCGCGGTAAACTCTAATTGCGTGATGCAGGATTGCGTGACGTCATGTCATTGTGATGCGTAGTTTGTATGTGGCGATGTAGATGCCGCCACAAATGTTTACCACAGATGTTTGATGATATCCAGCAAGGAGGGCGTTGTCAATGTCATTCAAACACCAATAGATCCTTGTGGCACTTGATAGTTTAGTCCAATAGAATGATGACTAGCGTTTTATCTTCATGAATTTCCTGTCTTGCCAGCCGATATTGTTTGAACGTCATTTTTCGAAGTATGGTTAACACTGTGACGTCTATAGATAGACTTCATAACAATAAAACGTTTATTACGTCTCGTTTACCGTCCACGAACCGATTAAGAGACTTCTCTTGTTATCAATTTACTTTCATCCTCCGTGTTTCATCAATCGAACCCAAAAAATATCCGGCTCGAAGGACTGATTTATAAATCTGATTGGAATGAATAGCGTACTGTAAAAATAGTCCGCGGGTATGTTGCCGTCAAAATTACAAAATGTAACTGTCCTGGTCCAACAGTTCGTTATTTAAGCTACTTATTTCTGACTTTCTCGTAAGAACAACCAACTCAACATCCTACTGGTTACAAAATACTCCATTTTCAACCAAGAAACTACCCCTTAGACTTCATTTAACTCTTATCCCTTGTTTATAAAATGTAATATCCTCAAACTGTAAGTTCACTATTTGTAAAATTCGTTCCACTGCCTGAGCCACAACTGGCTAAAAGATAAGCGACGACGAACATGTTACATTGTATTATTACTTTTGATGAATAAACTTTATCACACACCTTCAATTAACCATCTCAGATCAACAAAAAAAGGAAGATGGACCGCCGCGAAAATCAAAACTGAAGCCACCTTTTTGTCTACGTGTGTGTCAAAGAGTTGCCATTTGTAAAAAAACCCTTTATTTTGGGGAATAATACTGTATGGGTAAGATATCATATTGATACCATAATTATACAAGTTTTCACTACACAGGGAGGCTTAATTCAATTTTTTCAAAACGAGACGACGAATTGTCACGTAGTTGTGTGTCCGTGAGCGTGTATTTTACTTGCAGGAACACAGTTTTGTGGCTTCACTTTTGATATTCGCAACGCTCTATCTTACTTTTTTTGTTGATCTGAGTTAACCATTCACAATTTCTTCCACAGCCCGACCGCCACACAGACTCCTCAAGTGAACTTTCAGACTCAGACTTTGAATACCTCACAGCCACAGTGAAAAAACGTAAAGTGTCCCAATCCGAAGACAAGAGCTCCAACAAACGAGGCCGGAGCGAGCGCCTGGAGCTGAGGCCTGAGGGAAACGTCGAGGAGTTGCTAGCGGTCGTGGATGAACAGCTCAAGAAGCTGGACGAGAGGCTCGTGAAGCTGCTGGCGTGGCAGAGGCTGCAGCAGGTAATATCTGTCTATCTATACTAATAACAAAGCTGAAGAGTTTGTTAGGGTTCCGTACCAAAATGGTACCTACCCTTATGGTGCGACTGAGTCTGTTTGTCTGTTTGTCTGGCTGTCACAGCTGGATATCTACTAATGCTATCAACTTGAAATTTGGAACAGTTTTAGATGACGTTTTCCCAACTATTTTGCAAATAAGAAAGTAATAAAAATATATACTTATAGTTTTTTTGTAACAAGGACTTGTACATTTGTATGGTTCTTTCCTCAAAAGACCATACCAGACATGGATCTACATGGTCCTCACATGATCTGACCAAGATTATGTCTGGACTTTAAGAGGCTTTGAAGAAATGGCGAAACAAACTCGGGGGGAGTTTGTTTCGCCATTCCTTCTCAGGCCTTTTGTTAACGACAACGGACAACGGCCCGATTTTGATAACGGGGTTGTCGTTAACAAGAGGCCTCAGGGTATTCAGATAGGAAATGTCGACTTCATCCAGCTTATTTTTTAAATATTTTTTTTTATGACGTGTAAAAGTGATTCCGATATCCTATTTACAGAATAAACAATTTCATTTCAGAAGAATACTGTTATGGTCATTTTAAAAATATCCGCTGTTTCATACATCTATGTGGTCAAAATGTATGGAACAACTGATTTTTTTCCTTGCACCGTATACCATAACAATACATGTGTATTACGTGAGCTGATAGTTGTCTATGACTTTCTTTACCAATACCTCTCCTTCCATTACCCCCAGGTGCTAGCGGGCGAGCAGTCTTGGGGCCTGTGGCGCGGCTCCAGCATGTCGGCCGCCGCGCGCGCTGCCGTCACGCGCTCCGTGGACCGCGCGCGCCTGGCCCGCCTCGGCCTCGTGCGCCGCGCGCTGCCCTCCGAGCTGCTGTCGGGCGCCGACCGCGCGCGCATCGCCACCGCCGTGTGGGGCGCGCCGCCGCCCCCGCAGGCCGCGCCGCCGCGCTCGCCCGGCCATTCGCTCAGTGACGCCACTGTGAGGGCCACGCTGTGTGCCATCACGAGGCCTGACAGGTTTGTGACACATCATTATACTCACACGCAATATGCTTACATACTGTCAAACACACTCACAGGCACAATCACAGATAAGCCAAAATAGTGTTCAGTATACCTGAGGTAGTGGCCAGGGGGTCTACTCCCTAAGCACGAAGCCCGTAATTTCGGCCTTCGTAACGGGCGTTTCCTACTCCGTATCACCTACGGATGGATGAAACCAATCATCCAAGGCCCGAACGAAGTATGAATGAGAACACGATTTGACAGTTGTCCTTACTCCCGATGTGTTTTCGCCCATCCGAAAATTTTTACTTTTACAATTGTTTTGATGTATCGTTATGTCAGACGGACGGACGGAAGCCCCTACGGAGTATACCCCCAGGCACCAAAAGCAATAACATTGAACTTGCCTGGAATTAGAACACGATATTTACGTGTCGCTGGTTAAAAACGCGCCTAAAAAAATTTAGATGAAATTGGGCACACCATAAATAAATATCCTTGGACATTTCACACAACGCCATCTAGTCCCAAGCTAAGCAACCTAATGCTTGTGTTATGGTAACGAGATGGCTGATAAACTACTTATATACATTTTTTTTTTGTAAATACATACATATTATAGATAGAAAAACACCCAGACTCGGAACAAATACTTGTAGGTCGTACAAATATTTGTTCCGTGCGGGAATCGAACTCGCGACATGCTGCGCAGCAGTCAATCGCTCAACCACTGCGCCAACCGTGTCGTCAGAATGATCTGGATTAGTACACAGGGTACTTTTTATCCCAATACTACCTTCCCGTGGGATAATTTCCAACATGAACGCGGGCGAAGCCGTTAGTTGATTTATAAGTCCAAGTGTCCGCACAATACAGCGTGGCGCTGCTTTGACGACATTAACTTCACATGCGTGTACAGTTCCGCGTTTTCGTTTTATAAATATATTCTAATTCTAATTTCATTAAACGTTATTATTTATTGATTTATTTATAATTTTCTAAAATAGCATCTTGGAGCAACCTCTAGTGCAGAGATGAAATTCAAACGAATAAAAAAAGAAACAGTCATCCACTCGAGTTTTTTTGTGGGGGTTGTGCAACAAAAATCAATCATGAAGCTACTCACAGCTGGGTTAGAACAATAGACAAACGATGAACAAAAGAAAAGGGGTCCAAGTCAAAGACCTTACCAGCTGACATAGAACAATAGCTTCATGAATGAGTCCTTTGCATAGAGTGATCCTAATTTTGGTTATTATTTTATTATTTAGTTTGTTTGAAATTTATTTTATTCAATTTATTAATTATTTTATTTAGTTATAATTTTTATGATTACTGGCCACTAGCACTACCCAGGTCTTTAGTTAATGTCGCTATAACAGTGGCACGTTGTATATTAATTCACCAATGTCAGTGACGTCCAAGCCTAACCACAAATACTTTTACTTTTCAGGAACGGAGTAGGAGACGGTCTAGGCAGGCCCATCCCGATGCGCCTGTCGTCCCTCACGGTCGGCACGGACAGCGGCTGCGACGTGCGGCTGGACGGCGCGGCCTGCCGCCACGTGTCGCGCAACCACGCCGTTATATTCATGGACGAGGTGAGGCTACTATAGAGCTAGTAATAAAATAATGACCATCCTAGCGTTGCCATGTATCAAAAAGATAAAAATACCTAGTAATAAAGTAATGATCATCGTAGTGTTGACATGTATCAAAAAGATAAAAATAGTAATAAAGTAATGATCGTCGTAGCGTTGACATGTATCAAAAAGATAAAAATAGTAATAAAATAATGATCGTCGTAGCGTTGTAAATGTTAATGTAATAAAGTTGCAAAACATGTATGCTCTATAATGACATTAACAACTTTATTTACTGTCAGTGTCAATAATATCGGGACGAACAGACTGTTCAAAATGATCTAAACAACTATGAAAATGAAATATTAACTCAATGACACAAGGAATGTTTCAGAATGAAGACAGTACACGACAACTGTCGTTCTGACAAGAACTTTATCCAATTGAGATAAAGTTTAATTTTCTTAATTGTTGAGATCATTTTGAACAGTCTGTTCGTCCCGAAAATTTTTACACTGACTGTACCATGTTTTATGCAAATAAATATTATTTATATTTTTTATAAATATAGAGTCTGTTGCCCATGTCCCCAGGTGAGCCGCCACTTCGAGCTGATCAACTACTCGGAATGGGGCAGCTGCGTGAACGGAGTCCTGTACGCCTGCGACGTGCAGCAGCGAGCCACGCCCACTGACGAGGACCCGCCCACTGCTGACGTCAGAGCCGCCGCGCTCCGGGATATTGTGAGGCATCGTATGAGAGAGCCTCTCAGGTGAGAAGCCATTTCTGTAAGACTAGCTTTTGCCCACGGGATCGTTCTACAGGTTATAATCTACATGTGTGAAAAATTTCATCGAAATCCGTTCAGCCGTTAAGGCGTGAGAAGGACAGAGTTACTTTCGCAGATTGGATGCGGAAGTCAGGGGACCTGGTGCTGTGGTGCAACTTGCAGGAGTGGCCTGTGTCCAGAAGTGGACTGAGACAGCTGAATTTATTGTATGAACAAGCCGAGCGTTCTATGACGTGTCTCATCGGCAAAATGTCGAATTTCATACAAACTTTCATCGCAGTGGCATAAAGAGTCAAAAACGAAGCTTAACCGCCAAAAGATTCGCCGGGAAAGCTGAAGTTGAAGAAACATGGCAGCAACGTCGTAAAAAAGCCCATCCATATTATATCACCCGTCTCTCCACTATTCCAAGGCTTGCTTTACGGTGCATACTGGGTAGGCTCTTTATCCCCTCCATATCCTAAGGGCATGTCTTCCCTACCATTACCGCGCCCCCCGGTCTACTCACAGATATACAATGGTCTCTGTTGCACCATGTAACATGAGGCAACAGGGGCTAGTGTGAATCTATGGGTTCATTCGATAAATCGAGTCTGATTAAACCACGCTGGGGTCGGTGCAATTCATTCATTCATTCATTCAACTTTCATCTTCGTTACAAAAGGAACTCTTGTGCATGCTTAGACCCAGCAGTTTAGGCTGTGTATTGTCTGTGAATTAATTAATGAATTTAAGCTTTTTGTTATGTAGATGGTTACTAAGCTTAACCACAGATTAATACAGATGGGACACTCCGCAGTTTAAGTATGAAGCTACAAGTACGCGGCGGGCTCATCTCACTGGGTCAATTCAGTGTGGGCTGCCGCGCACCGCCCGGGGAGCACGTTAGTTCGATACTCACTGTGTGAGTGAGAAAAGAAGACAACCCTAACGAGTCAGAAGGTATAAGAGTTACGCGATAGAAAGAGAGGCACCTTGTAGGTGAATATAACTGCAGGTATTATGCGTTGTGCGACCTGAATTGCACTTTATTGTGTTGTAGTAAGAGTCGCTTTTTATTTAAATGATTTTGCGGAGTGTCCCATCTGTATTAATCTGTGGCTTAACATAAATAAAACCAGCTCAAACATCATGTTTATCTGGCCATAGAATAAACGGCAACCTAACAACCCCCCTCCGCAACGAGCCGTCCTGCCGCTGTGCACCCAGCGCGCCCCTCACGGCCCTCACGGCGGGCGCGTGGGAGGGCTCGGCGCTGGTGCCGCACGGCGCCCTG
This sequence comes from Cosmia trapezina, assembly GCA_905163495.3. Taxonomy (NCBI): domain Eukaryota; kingdom Metazoa; phylum Arthropoda; class Insecta; order Lepidoptera; family Noctuidae; genus Cosmia; species Cosmia trapezina. The sequence goes on along the minus strand of LR991039.1, from coordinate 24,222,678 downwards.
CTGCAGTTCGGCTGCCAGGCCTTCGTGTTCAGCATCACGGACGCGCTCGCCCTGTCCGCCGACGTCGCCGACGACACGCTATAGCCCAGAGAAACCGGGGATGATGGAGTATGTTTGTCTGATTGAGTTGGGGTTGGAAGTGTAGACCGGCTTTACTGATGGGTATTTGTGTACCTAACGTTATGATACCTAGATGTGAACAATACAATTATAATATTGTTATTTATTCTAAACAATAGTGATGATACTTCAGTACAGTCCGCGAGGTCTAAGCTGAGCTTTGCATTTGTGTGAGTGCACATAGATAGTGTAGATGCGACGTCCGGCATTGAGCGCGACGCGTTCTTTGTTTGGTTTTAAATCAAACAAAGAACCGGTTTACTACTGCTTTTTAGCAATCGGCTTTTAGTAGGAGAGGCCATGACCAAAACCATGTCGCATCGTTGTAAAACGTAAAACGATAATACAGTTGAAGATTTTGTCTTACGTAAAACGACAAGTCAAACATTTTGGTCATGGGCTGGTGGTCAGGATACCTGTTGAAGCCGTGGAGGCTGGATGGCTGTGTGACTCGCCGCTCGAAAGCTTGAGGAAGTGATGCTTGATGACGTCACGCTGATGTAGTTGCACGAAGGCTGCGCTGACCACCAGCAGCCGTCACCAGTTTGGAGGCATGAGGAACAGGGTGTAAAGTTCACTCATCCTCTATTGAAAAGGGAGGATCCTCCGACCAGACGGGTGTTGAGTCTGGTGGGCTACTGCCCCACGGTTGATGTCGGGACGTTGTATATATGCTAATCGCGTGGTAAACTCTAATTGCGCGATGCAGGTTTTGCGTGACGTCATGTCTTTGGTGCGTAGTTCATATGTGGCGATGTAGATGCCGCCACAGCTTAGCTGAGGCCTCGCGGACTGTATCAAGGCTATACTTATCTTGATGACTGGCTAACCTTTTTTGCTACGTCCAGAGCCTACATAGTTCATACCAGTGGCGCAGCCTTCATATAACCCGATTACTATCGACTTCCCTTCGGAATTACCACTCTTCTTAGTGTCTGCTCATCATCTGCCTAACCTTTTCCCAACTATGTTGGGGTCGGCTTCCAGTCTAACCAGATGCAGCTGAATACCAGTATTTTACATTGAGCGACTGCCTATGTGACCTCCACAACTCAGTTCCTGGGTAATATCATAGCCCTTATTTCTTCGGCTTCCATCTAGCATTGTATGTATGTATTGTAGATGCACCACTGGTGCATACCGACACAACAGAAGAACAATTTTCAGTGACTAAAACTCACTTTTTCTACAATTAATAATAAAAGACAGTCACCAAATCGCCCAACGTCGCCATTTTGAAGCTGTAGCGAAGCAATCTTCCCAATAAATATCTTGACTTACAGACAACACTCGATTTTTTTTGTGAAACCAACATTGTTGCTTACAGCATAACTTTTATAAGGTGTTGTCCTCCTAAATACTGATAAAATAGTATCGAATCCTCATCAGGAATGGATTGTAAGGTCTACACTTACCTTAGCCCTTATACATTGGTTATATCAATCAATGCATTATGTTAACTTTAACATAATTATTATTATGTGTACTCCTTAGTGTAATTGTACTAGGTTATAAAGTAATGTATAAACAACATTTATGTTATTATGTTGTATATTTTACTCACGTTCATTTAGTTGAACTTTTTAACTATTTAATTATACACTAGTTTCGCAGTTTTAATGGCAATTATACAACCCATTATAGGTCAGTTCTCGACTGCTTATTTAGATGATTACGGTAATTTTACTTAACATGCTGCACAAACGCCAGTTCGATTGTGACTAAGGTCAATTGTGTGCGGTTAACTCAATTTATGCGGAGGAGCGCGAACCTATTTTCCTAATTTATACATTAATGTTAATATAGCATGATATTAAAAAAAAATCAGTTGTTCATTTGTTTTCCCGCCGTTAGAATAGAATAGAATAGAGTAGTTCTTTATTTGCACAGAAAGTAGGTTCGAGTTCTCTTTGATATCGAAGTTTCTGTAACCATATAAAAATCCAAATACGCTCTATTTTCGAATACGAGTTCCGTCGTGGCACCAACGCAACACAGACAGCACGCAATATTAACGACGTGTGTGTACAAGGTACCACAATTGAGGGCACGGTGCGTTTTTGGTTTGATCGCTTCCATTCTGGAAATTTTAATCTCAACAATGAGCACCGGGGAAAAATTTCAAATCCAATGAGACGGGCGAAAAACGCCTTTAAAGAATTCATCGATTCCCGTCCCCAGAATTTCTATTGCAGAGACATCAACGAACGGAACGGATGTTTAATAGTAGTAAGGGTTCCGTTTAGCACCCTTCGGGAACGGAAGCCTACAAATAGGATTTTTTTTTACAGATTAGAACGAGAACCTTCTTAAAAAAAATGGGAATCGCCCTTTGCATGTCTATTCTCATATCGTCGGCTAAGAGTGTAAACCTGCTAACTCACTTTAACCCAAATTTACAGGAGATAGAAAAAACTTAATAAATTTGAATTTTACAATTTTAGGTTAAAACCAAAAATATAGTTGGTGTATCTTTAAATATTCTATATTATTAAAAAATAATAAAAACCTAATTTAACCTAATTTTCTCTTCTATATGGCATAAAAATTTAATTTTGACCAAAAATGGAGTTAGCAGGTTTACACTCTTAGCCGACGATATTAGCAAATTGTCTCGCTGTGGCCAAGTGTTTGAGTTCATGATGTTAGGAAATTGGTTTCTCAGTTGACACTAATAATCAACCAATGTCGATAATTATTGCCCCTTATACCATATAGGACTTATCGGCTGGCCTGGCTCGGGAACTGACCTATATAGTTATACCGAGGAATTAAATCATAAGGAGCTGACCGAGCGCAAGCGTCGCATGTTTTGTCCCGTTCATTGTTAGCTTCCTGTCTTTTTCTGACAACGCTTGCGCGGTTTGCGCACTATTCGCCTTATACAGTGTGTACCAGAAAGATGTGGTCAAATTTAAGGGTGTGATACAGACCTTCAAACTGAACAACTTTCTATAAGGGACCAACATCGTAATCGCGAAAAAATTATCAACTGACCCATAGAAAACTTCAATACATACTCGACACAAATGTATGGGACAACTGATAATGGTAAGACCTGTAATGGTAGTTTTAAGGCATTTAAATAAATAAAAAATTTTTTCGCGATTACGATGTTGGTCCCATGGAGAAAGTTGCTCAGTTTGATGGTCTGTATCACACCTTTCCGGTATAGGTACGCCTAATATTGAAATACAAAGCTTGAAGTTGTTTTGTAACATATTCCATGTTTCGGCACCAAATTTTATTTTAATTTGAACAGATGTAATACGTGTTTTCTTTATTACGTTGTTCCCAGATTTAGATATTATTATAATAAAATTGTGTTGACCAGTTAGGGCGCGTTCCCACTACATTGTAACGACAGATTATCGTGTCGTTTAAAGCGTCCTGACTTGTGTATTTAAATGGAGGTGTTCACATATAGAACGACACGATTAACTGTCGTCCACGACTTTTTGACATTAAATTCATTATTTTTGACAACGATAATATATCGTCACGACATAATGGGTACGCGCCCTTATTTATGTTGATTGATAAACCAAGGCCTACACACTGCCATCACAATACACAAGTCAATCATCCTATACTATGTAATTCTTTTAATATTGTGTTCTATCATAAATGTTATTCTAATATACGCTTTGTATGTCGGTAACGGATGTGCGGTGATTGTAAATATTTAGATAATTAATTAATAAATGGGCACTTTTTATTATGGATTCTATGTATGAAGAAAACATTTCTTTAAACTAAACTTTTTAAACTTTCGCGATTTGTACACATTATAAAACAATTTCGAGAACGGGTCTTATCGCGATATTCTTTTCGCAACGTCGGGAAACAATATCTCGTAAAAAATAATATCGCGATAAGACCCGTTCTGGAAATTATTTCTTTAAACTTTTCATTTTAATGGTTTTATGAACAGGGATTGCTTTTTATTAAGTCTTCTTTAAAAGAGGCGTTAGCAAATACCTATCCTCCAGTGACTCGACCCCCACTATTTACTAAAACGTGTCCTGTTTACACGACTCGCACTAACTAAATAGATGTTTAGTTAACGTCATCTCGTAATCGGTTGTGATTTCAAATTTTAATCCAATTAATTAATTTTAGCGGGTAATTATAAATTATATGCCCACATATTAAAAATGTATTCGTACAATACCTTATTTTTAACTTAAAGATTGCCCAGATAATTTACAAATAAAATATTTTTGGAATTAACTACGGCTGGTTCGATAATTGAGATGATTTGTTTCATTTATTTATGTAACATTGTGTGAAAGGTAATTTAATTATTAATCATTAAGAATTTTACGCCAAAACGGACCACATACAGATTTTGGGCCGATTTTTATAACCACATATTATTGTAGAATATTATGTGTATTAGGCATAGACTTATAAAAAAAGATGGACTCCGCGCTGCGCATATCGAAAGTGAAGCACAGTAAGTATGCCGGCTCCGTTTGTACAAACACGCCTCGCGCACACATTTATATCATAGTATGCCGACCGGCCGCCATTACGTGACACGAGCGACGGCGTCTTTGCAGGTACTCAAATCACGCACACATAGATCGGTAGGGTGCTTCACTTTCGATATGCGTGGCGCGGAGTCCATCTTTTTTTATAAGTCTATGGTATTAAGATACCTATTCTGCTCTCCCGAACGTAAAGTGCGGTAATAGGAAAAACATGAATTCGAAAAAAAGACTTTTCGATTAATGTTTGAATACAAGGTGAAAGGAGATGTACAAAACTTAAACATTTTTGTGTTAGTTTTTTTATAAAAAAACTATAAAATAAAATGGGGATTCAGAATAATATTTAACTGAAAATCTACCAATATTTCTATTACTGCACTTTAGGCTCAGGTGGGCAGTATTGTAAAGGTATACTGGTATAAGGTTGATTTGCAGTAAGAAAATAAGACAAGTACTAAATTACGGCTATAGACAGATAGGTATGCAGATGTGGCGGCATCTACATCGCCACATATGAACTACGCATCAATGACATGACGTCACGCAAACCTGCATCGCGCAATTAGAGTTTACCACGCGATTAGCATATATACAACGTCCCGACATCAGCCCGCCGTCGGGCAGTGGCCCACCAGACACAACACCCGTCTGCTCGGAGGATCCTCCCTTTTCAAGAGAGGATGAGTGAACTTTACACCCTGTTCCTCATGCCTCTAAACAGATACATATGTACTGCTCTTTATTTTGATTAATTTAGTCGTAGTAATATTGCCGTTTAGGCGAGTGTGAGTCTACTCCCTAAGCACGAAGCCCGTAGAAGGCCTTCGTTACGGGCGTTTCCTACTCCGTATCACCTACGGATGGATGATTGGTTCGGGTCCCGAACGAAGTATGAATGACAACACGATTTGACAGTCGTCCCTACTTCCGATGTGTTTCTGCCCGTCCGAAAAATTTAGCTTTTACACTTGTTTTGATGGATCGTTATGTCAGACGGACGGACTTAGGGAGTAGACTTTCAGATCATGATTCATCGGCTGTACAGCAAAATATCTAGCTTAGGTGATGTCATTTTATTGTAAATCAGCCATATGTCACTAACTTTTGTGTTCTGGTTTACAAATTAAAAAAATCCTAATTGTGTGTATATTTGTATTAAACAAAAAATATACGTTTCGAATTGAGAACCTCCTCCTTTTTTTTCGTCGGTTAAAAATACAAAATGTCTGTACTCGGTTGCTGGTACAAGTCTGCCTTTGCAAGTTGGCTTCTGGCATTGATCCAGTGTAGGAGATTGTCGAACGTACCTATACCACCGATTAATACAGATGGGACACTCCGCAAAATCATTTCAACACAAAGCGACTCTTGCTACGACACAATAAAGTGCAATTCAGGTCGCACAACGCTTATTACCTACAGTTATATTCACCTACAAGTTGCCTCTCTTTTTATCGCGTAACTCTTATACCTTCTGCCTCGTTAGGGTTGTCTTCTTTTACGACACGGCGCGTGAGTGAGTATCGAACTAACGTGCTCCCCGGCCGTGCGCGGCAGCCCACACTGAATTGACCCAATGAGATGAGCCCGCCGCGTACTTGTAGCTTCATACCTAAACTGCGGAGTGTCCCATCTGTATTAATCTGTGCCTATACGCTACGTAAAAGCGGCTTCAACGCTTTCGCTGAACGTACGCTCGGGGTCGATGCGAAGAAATGTGTGAATTACTGATTCATCAACATACTTACATTAGTTTAATATTCTCATGATGTTAATAGGAAACCAGAACGCAGGAGTGTTTCACTGCCACAGAATGAACGAGCATACTGTATTTTTAAACTTACCTACCACTTGTTTTTATTGCAACTTTTAACTACTTAATATACCACTAGACAGTCACAGAGCTGGGGGTCTACTCCCTAAGCACGAAGCCCGTAGTTACGGCCTTAGTTACGGGCGTTTCCTATTCCGTATCACCTACGGATGGATGATTGGTTCGCGGCCCGAACGAAGTATGAAGACTGTTGTCTGTACTCCCGATGTGTTATTGCTCGTCCGAAAAATTTAACTTTTACACTTGTTTTGATGGATCGTAATGTCAGACGGACGGACGGAGTTAGGGAGTAGACTCCCCAGGACAACGGCGCGCCGGGAGCGTCGCGAGACGCCCGTACTTATTAATAAAATTCGTGACGTCGAAAGTGCGTTGAGCGCTTCTATCACGGTAGCATGCGAAACGTATTTCGTATTAACACAGTTGGTTTGTATGGAAATTAGTGACAATGCCGTCTGAAGTAGTGGCAGCCGTATCCTGTGGCTGGGTGGGGGCTGAGGGAGTGGGCCGTAACTACCACACGGGCTCGGTGCGGGTTGGTGGGTGTTAAGAGGCCGACGGAGCATGCGTAGTTCATACAAAAGAAATACCAAAATAATTTGTAAATAAAAATATTTGTAAATCAAACATATTCTTAAAGTAGGGTGTATTTATTCCGATTGGATTACAGAGAGGTTATCTAGGTATATAATTATCTAGGTTCCGAAATATATAGGGTGACTGGTAATTAGTGACCGATACCTAAACACATGGTTGTGCTCATGATAACAAACAACTTTTACTATGGGACCAAACCTGAAATCGCGAAAAAAAATCCGCTGCCCCATACATTCATGTTCGCATAACTCGTCAAAATGTAGGGAGCAGCTGATTTTTTTTTCGCGATTTCAGGTTTGGTCCCATAGTAAAAGTTGTTTGTTATCATGAGCACAATCATGTGTTTAGGTATCGGTCACTAATTACCAGTCACCCTATATATTACCTTTTGACCATATTTCCGTGCCCCTACCACTCGAGTGTCCTATTTCTGCGACAGAGACATGCATGACTTTTTCGTTCTATTAACTGCGTAGTACAACTAAATAGATATATTGCTCCTTCTTATTTCTCCTCCTCCTTATTTATTGTAGGTATTATTTTATCGATTTGTAGCCGCGCACTAGGGGCACGGCAATTGATATTTAGCCAAGCGGTCAAAAGGTTAAATACGATCACTGAATGAGAAAAATAAGGTTTAAAAAAATGATGATTGATGATGTAAAGACGAGATATGAGGAATTTCATCCTCATATCTCGTTATTACATCGGTGTTTTTTCATAATATATATTAGAGAACCTAGTTATTCTGTAATCCAATAGGAATTAATAAACACTGCCATAAAAATATGTTTGATTTACAAATTATTTTGGTATTTGTATTTATGAACTGCTCGTGCTCCGCCGGCCTCTGTTTTCGAATTTTCATTTAGAGGACATTTTCTTCAGGATGTTTTCCTTCGTCATTTGTGAAACTAGACTGTAATCTTGTGAATCATTCTCTACTACTATCAACGAATTAAGACTACTATAGACAATTATTTTTTATTGATAGTTTTATTCAAGTTTACTGTTTAAATGTGCATCATACATATTTGCAGTACAGGAATACGCCTCCGGGTCCATTTTCGATTTTACAAAAAACTATCAAGTTCAAATAAGATTGCATTATTTTTAATTAAGTTGCCTCTATCCTTCCAATGTAGCCACGATGTACAGACAATCCAATTTCTCCAAATGATTTTCAACCATAAAATGTTGATGGTTAAGTTCAAAATCGAATCAAAACTTGACCTGCTGCTGTGTGTACCTACTATTTAGGATAATTTATATTTTGCATGTAGTTCCATCCCTCTCTTACCTATTATACTGGTAGTAGTTTCAATTTTAATATAATTATTATAATAAATCTTAAGAAAAGGAATGCTCGTTTGTTCTCAGTCCTCTTATAGAGGCGTTTAGTTAATGAATATAGACTAATAATGCATATTACATACATGCGTGTATCAGTAAAGTAGTGTTCTAGGATAATGATGTTTATGTTTGTCAAATAAAGGTCAATTAAGAAATATTGCTTTTTATTTACCATAGCTACACTTCTGCCCCTTTATTCGCATAATATTAGATTCTCAAAATAGCAGATTCTCAAAATATTAGATTCGCTAAATATTATATTCTCAAAATAGCCAAAGTACAATCAAGCACGAACAAATAAAGCTAAGACTGACTTTATTTTTTTTCCGACTTTGAAAAAGTGACAAAGGTCTATTTATTAATGGTAAGTTAATACTATATAATTCCATTGTTACTATTAAAGATCAAAGTATGATATCAATGAAAAATTAAATGTAAAAATATTTTTTCTGCCCAATAAAGCATTTATTATTTCTTCATGATGTTCACCATGTATTTACACTTATTTATAACATCTTATCTAATATTATAAATGCGAAAGTAAGTTTTTATAATTTGTTTGTTAGGATATCGTGGTGCCGTGGCCCTGGCATAGGCAACTGAAGAAACACGGGAGGCTTTTAGTCAGTAAAAGTCTGAAACGCCCTTCCGCTCCACCCAGAGCGGGAGAAGTGATTTGATGATTTCCCATCCACAAAAAAAAGGCTTTTACGCTAAAATTTGGTTGAAATTTAATACACGGGTAGACCATGATGTGGAATAGGAGATAGGATACTTTTTATCCCGGTATTATGTTCCCGTGGGATAGTCTCCGAAATGCACGCGGCGAAAGCTAGTAAAATCATACATGTCTAAATAAATGAAAATGCATAAATGCACTTCTCGAGTTAAATGTACAATTTCGGCTATTTTGAGAATATAATATTTAGCGAATCTAATATTTTGAGAATCTAATATTATGCGAATAAAGGCTTTTATAGCGGTGTCGGTTAGTTTTTGTAAGTCAATCTGTCTGCCTTTTCCCAGCTATGTTGGGGTCGGCTTCCATTCTAACCGGATGCAGCTGAAACCAGTATTTTACATGGAGCGACTGCCTATGTGACTTCCATAACCTAGTAACTGGGTCAAGATGACGGGACCCCGCCTGGTTTCTCGAATATTATGTGATTAAGATTTAATACAATATTGCTAATAATTCATACTTTCATAATAAAATTCTACACTCATAAAATTTCAAAACATTCTACAAAGAAAGTGGTCCCGCTTGTGTGGGACAGTACCCTAAAAAGTGAAAACTTTTTTATAAAAAAACACCACTCCATCTCAGAATATCATATTCTCAAAATATCATAATCGCAAAACGTAATCTCAAAACACCATATTCTCAAAATACAAAGTAAAAAATAACTTTAATTTCGGAAGTCGGTGGCAAAAAACGAAAATGCAAAACTAAAGACACCGACTGTTTTTTTTTGGAAGTCGGTTGTTTTTTATTGTGAAAAAGTTTTTTTATAAGTATAGTTCAAATCAACCTCGCTTAAGTTGAAATAAAGTATTATGGGCCCCTTTTCCCGAAAGTGACGTCCGGCAGGAAACTGGCGCGGTGCGATCGAGCCGTTTTTCACGTATTCATTTAATATAAAAAAAAAATAAGTGCCATATTATAAATCTATCCAAAAATATCCCTGTTAAACCCGATTAGTAAATTAAATGTTTTTCATAAAAATTTCGTTCCCCCCCGTCTCATACAACTTAAAATACTTTCAAAATCGACTTTACTTCTGATTTTTATTATAACGAGCAAAATGTTAAATATCGTGTTTTTAACCAAAAAAGTCACTAGATCTTACATGTATCTATACTGTATATTTTTTTAAGAATTTAGATATGATGATTTCTCTGGAAACAACTCGATCTAGAAACGTAAATTTCGGAAAAGGGGCCCTTAATAAAGATCCACTAGTCTTTAAGAGCAATAAAGATGACCTGCGCACGCGGTTATATTGGCCTTTATTTCAACGTAGGCAAGGTTGATGTTTGACAAAATAGAATCCACAAGGAACTTGATGAAAATAAAACAAAATATTAAAAAAACTAAAATATTTAATCACAGTTCTCATCATCTTCGGGCTCCTCTTCATCAAAGTCTTTGATCTTCACATCAGCATCTTCTCCATACTGAATAATATTGTCAATGGTTATAAGGATATTCTCCACACTTTCCTCGTCTTTTATATTGAGCGGGTAAAACCGAACTAAGCTAAAGTTCTCTATGACTTCTCCAATGGCTTCTGTTAATTTGGCGTATTTTTCATGCCATTTAGATTTCCCGTTTCGCATGTCTGCTAGTAAGACGTGTGGGTCTGGATCGAGGTAACTGGAAAATAATGAAATGGTATTATCATCACATTATCTGCCTAGCCTTTTCCTGATAACTTACAATACGGCCGGTCTGAACATAGGCTCTCCGAACTTTCGCGCATGTACACTCACTAATACTCGCCTCATCGGTTTCTAAAAAATGTTATTGCGGAGCTTTCTGCGCAAAGCTCGGAACGGCCATGGGTTATCGGCCGTATTGTACTGGGTACAGTGGTACCCAACTGATAAGGCGCGTCGTGAAACTTCGTTCGCACAGAAAATAAAGTATGGCCCCGAAGAAGAACGAAATAATGCTTAAAAATTACAATCAACCTTAGATCACTACTATATGGTTCATAATACACTGCAGCTGTTAGTTCCGTCTCATTTTCATTCTCCTGCCCTTATCCCAATCTTTTTGGGGTCGGCGCAACATGTCCTTTTTTTTCCCATACTTCTCTATTAGTCGTCATCTCGGTAGTCACCCCCTTTCTAGCCATGTCATCTTTCATACAGTCCATCCATCGTTTCTTTGGTCTTCCCCTACTCTTATAGCCATCGACATTCATACTCAAAACTTTCCTCACGACATTTTCCTCATTCCTCCGCATCACATGCCCATACCATGACAACCGATTTCCGCACAACTTTTCAGTCACCGGTGCTACTTTTAAACATCCTCTTATGTACTCATTTCTTATTCTATCCATTTGTGTAACACCACACATTCCTCTTAGCATTCTCATCTCAGCTGCATGCAATTGCTTTTCATTCATCCCTTTTGTGGCCCAACATTCTGATCCATACAAGACAGCAGGTCTAACCATTGTTTTATATATCTTCGCCTTAAGTTAAAGGGGAATGCGGGAGTCGCAGATTGTTCCCGTGACCTGCCGCCATTTTATCCATCCAGTGTTAATCCTGTGCTTAACCGACCGATCTACTTCGCGATCTGTTAGTTCCATCTCAATTTCAAGTATAGCGCCTGACTAACATGGCAGATTGGCAGCCAATAGCGGTACAGGAAAAAGAAGTGCGGAGCGTGGAGTGTGCCGATTGATAAATAGCATTTCCTGCGGAAATCGGTAAGCCATATCAGTTGGGTACTACTGTAACTGGGGTCAACTTCCAGTCTAATAGGATCCAGCTAAATACCAGTATTTTTCTAGTGTAAAGTGGTGTTATGATAATCCAATAAATGTTATTAAATGTGCCCAGAATGCCTAAAAGCAAGAAGAATAAATAAATAAATAAATATCCTTGGACATTTCACACAACGCCATCTAGTCCCAAGCTAAGCAACCTAATGCTTGTGTTATGGTAACGAGATGGCTGATAAACTACTTATATACATTTTTTTTTGTAAATACATACATATTATAGATAGAAAAACACCCAGACTCGGAACAAATACTTGTAGGTCGTACAAATATTTTGTTCCGTGCGGGAATTGAACCCGCGACATGCTGCGCAGCAGTCAATCGCTCAACCACTGCGCCAACCGTGTCGTCAAGAAAGAAAGAAAGAAAAATTGTTTATTGTTTATTCAAGCAATTCTTATATGTAGTTGTTCTTTCATCACTGCAATTTATACCATAAGTTAATGGGCATAAAAGTTACATGAAGAGCACTTATAATTTAGATATCATTGTTTTCTAAGTGAAATAGTATTGTTAACTTACTCATCTATCTGCCTTCTTGCACTTTTACTGAGCAGATCCATTTTAGTGAGAATATTTACGTGCGAGAGTTCCAAATTCACCATTACACTTAATGCTGCCATTGTGCCTGGAAACAAAGGAAAAACAAAATAAATATCTTAAAAAAACTTTTACAAAAAAAAATTTTTTTACAATAAAAAAAACAACTGACTTCCAAAAAAAACTGCAAAGTAAAAAATAACTTTAATTTCGGAAGTCGGTGTCTTTGGATCTATCTGTATTTTAGTTTTTGCTTTTTATCAAAGTCTACGCGGGTGAAACCGCGGGACGCAGCTAGTGGTTACTTATATTAGTTACTGGAGAATATTGCTATGGGCCTAATATGATGATAATTAATAACCATCATTTGTCTAGCCTTTTCCCAATTATGTTGGGGTTGGCTTCCAGTTTTACTGGATGCAGCTGAATACCAGTATTTTGACATGGAGCGACTGCCTATCTGAGCTCCACAACCCAGTTAGGTACTGGATAATACGATACCCCTTGGTAAGACTGGTTGTCAGATTTTCGGGCTGCTGACGATCTGTAACAACTGTCATAGATCCACAAATGACAGTTGGGACCAACGGCTTAAGGCGAAAGCGCCAGGCTAGCCCGCGAAATTCAAAATTTCTTACGTTTTTTGCAATTTGTAGGTCAATGTGAGCTTGAATGTTGATTAAAATATGATTCGCGGCCGTAGCTAATATGGCTTTACAGAATTATAATCATTAGAATCAGCAATACAACTTCATAAGTTAGCATTTACCTCAAACCTCATGATTTCATGAAATCGCTAGATTTGAGATAAATGCTAACTTATGGAGTTGTATTGCTGAGTCTAATGATTATAATTCTGTAAAGCCATATAGCTACCTCCGCGAATCATATTTTAATCAACATACAAGCTCACACTGACCTACAAATTGCAAAAAACCTAAGAAATTTTGAATTTCGCGGGCTACCCTGGCGCATCAACCTTAACGTGCTTTCCGAGACATGGAGGGGTCTCGGTTGTTACTCATCCATGGACCAACTGCAGGAAGCGTAGCTTAACCTGTACGGCCGACCCGTGCGGCTGTTAGTACTGAACAGACTTGCGTTGTAACAAGACGGCTCACCTGCGTGACCGTTTTTGGTATTTTTAGTACTAAATTGGTATATTTGAGGCTCCAAAGAATGACGATAACATATTTTTGTAGACTAAATATACGTATAATATTGGTACAATTTCAACAGTCATGGTATTTTTAGGTATAACCTGGCAATACGAAAAGCTGAAAAGGAAAATACGTAGGTTTATACAATTAGAAACGGTCACACTGTAGCTCACGTGTGGATGCTGCTGCATGTTGCCACCTATTCTGTCATTTTACCCCAATGTTTAAGGACACCTTATCCTTATTTATTTGTTTGCACTGGTAACCAAATAATTTTGAAATGCATGATCTCCTTACCTGATAAAAACTTAGCCCCATCAATCATAAACTGTGAGTCCACCATGAAGACGACACATATCCTGAAGTTCCATTTCTGCAGTACGTCCACCAGCTTCCTCATGACCGGCAGGTGTGTGTACAGCTCTATCTGGCCGGGACAGTCGAACAGAAGGTAGTCGTCATCCACATCACCTAGCTGTTCTTCTAACCAGTCACAGTTTTCTAGGAGGGTCCTGGAAATATAGAGTAGTGTAATTAGTCTATAGCAGTGTCGTAGCCAGGAATTTACTTCGGGTCCCGGGGAGGGGAATAAAGAGTACAGATTTATAATACAGCATCTTTTATTCTTTTTGGAGAACATAAATATTTTTTTTTAAATCATTTTCTGAAAGTATTTATCAATCTTAATATATAAAACAAAGTCGGGTTTGTTCGAACACTTATAACTCGAGAACGGCTGGACCGATTTTCATGGTTTTTGATTTGATGTATTGGTCTCCGTCCCGAATAGCAGAATTACTATTAAAAAGCAAAAAAAAATTGAAGAAAATTAATTTTCTCATACATGAGGGCAGGGCAACGTCTTTTTGTTTTTTCTTTTGGCTTCGCATGGTTGGTGCATTTAGCATCTTTCATTCTATTTAGAATTCCAAATTCAAATTAATTTTATAATCAGTTGTTCATTTGTTTTCCCGCCGTTCAATTTATTGAAATTTTGACAAGACAACGCAACGTCTGGCAGGTCGGATAGGTAGTATTCTATATAAATAAAAATCAATTGCTGAATGTATGAGTACGCTAATATTTGGCTATAAATTTTTTTTGTTGTATTTGTAATTGTCAGGACAAGGTTTATACGAAAGAAACTTCTACACAGTTTATTATTACAGAGTCAATTTACTAACACTACCTGTACTAAATATAATGTGGAGATTTGATACAAGTAACAACCCACTATCCCAATTTATTTGGGGTCAGCGCAACATGATCCTTTCTTACATACTTATCTAACTAATAGTCGTCATCTCGGTAGACACTCCCTTTCTAGCTATGTCATCTTTCACAAAGTCCATCCATCGTTTCTTTGGTCTTCCCCTACTCTTATAGCCATCGAAATACATAGTTACTCAAAACAATTTTTTTTTTTCAAATTAATTGGCTTCAATTATTCTGTTTCATAGTTTTGACTTTTTTATTTTACTTTAAATTTATCCCGGTATTTTACTTTTCAGCAAAAAATCGTAGATCAATTCTTTATATATATTTTCTTTATTTATATATTTAGTAGTTTTCCTACACAATTCAAAATGTTATCAGCTTGCGCCTTCGGGAACTTCGCACGTTTACATTAGAATATTCATAGCTAAGACAGGACAACGTCTGTCGGGTCAGCTAGCTAGCTAGCTAGCTAGCTTTGGGTTTTTAGAAAGACAATTATTAGCACCGGTACTCTTTGGTTCCAGAACATGAGGTAACTTCATGTTAAAAAATGTTTTGTAACAAAAAATCTGTTTTAGTAAATCTTGGTATCAATATTAATTTTAAAAAACTGTAACTCAACTACGGAAAAATAAAATTGATCTAAAAAGTTCAAAATATTTATTTACTTAAACAATAATGACATAGGTATATACATATTTGTAATGTGCTTGTCAAGACCTTTCTTTTGATACCAAACATATCATGATTATCTCAATTTAATTTTTTTTTGAGGTCAGAAATTTACGTGTATAGTCCACCATATTAAATTTAGGAAGAATTTATGTAGCCTATGTCACCCGGACCATTATTACGAATCTATCGATACCTCATTCATCAAAATCGGTTCAGTAATTTAGGTGCTACGATGGAACACACGTAAATACATACATACTTATATACATACATACTTACATACATACATACATCAATCTGCCTAGCCTTTTCCCAACTATGTTGGGGTCGGCTTCCAGTCTAACCGGATGCAGCTGAATACCAGTATTTTACATGGAGCAACTGCCTGTCTGACCTCCACAACCCAGTAACTGGGTAATACGATACCCCTTGGTAAGACTGGTTGTCAGACTTTCGGGTTTCTGACGACCCGTAACGACTGTCAAAGATCCACGAATGACAGCCGGGACCAACGGCTTAACGTGCGTTCCGAGGCACGGAGGAGTCTTGGTATGTAAAGATGGTCACCCATCCACTGACCAACCCCGGCAAGCGTAGCTTAACCAGATGGATCGACCCGTACGGCTGTAATTACTTAGCCACGAGCTCCTCACATACATACATACATAGACTGTTAAAATCATAACCCTTCTTTTTGGCTTTGCTGTAGTCGGGTAAAAATTGATAAGCAAAAACATACTCTATACAAAACACAAGTCCTCCATTAGGTCCAAACTGTAACTCCTCATCCTCCATGGCATCGTCCAGATGGATCAGCTCACGGATGTCAACGAGTGGCTCATAGTCAAAGTGTTCGGCTGCTGGGTCCAGGTTTACTACCTCAATTATACGCTTTGCGTCACTGGCATGTTTTACTATTGTTGAACAGTATGTGGACTGAAAGACAATGCAATTATTGTTATTTATTAGTTAGATAACAATGAAGAAGATTGCGGCAAGTAAGTCTGTTTGAAAGCTGGAGTCAAAGTACCATTTAATTGCCCAAAACATAAAATGTACTTGAATAGCTCTTCAGTGTATCTATTGAAATTCAAGTAGACTTTAAAAATCATGTTATTTATTAATTTTACAGAAAGGAACTCGCATAGACGAAGGATAACTGAAGAACTCACAAGTAACATCCTGCCATGTATTGTTGCTACAGATAAAAAGGGTTATTTACGGAGCCAACATTTTTATGAAATCCTTACCTTTCCACTCCCAGCTGGGCCCACTACTAATTGTGCGTAACGCATTGTGTTTTATTAAAATAAACTTTAAACAAACACGCTTATAGGTTATGTGACAATAACATGCAATATTTAATTGTATTATGTGGTATCGAGGTTACAGGGAATTCTAGCAAAAAATTTAGGTAGAACAAGACATGGGAAAGTCTTAAAGCATACTCATCTGCAATGAAATCGAAAAGTATAAAATAACAATGCTAATGCGCCTAAATACACCTCAAGAATGTTTTGGTTTTTGCATTGACATTGATTGACAATTTGACAATTTGTTTGACATTGACACTTTTTTGGGTACGTTCCGTTCACAATCGTTTAAATGAAGTGAAACCTTTCTAATACTGACTGAAACTTGACTGAAACAAAAAAAAAAATTTTCACAACAATCAATTCGAATTTTGTAATATGTAATTGTCACAATACGGAAAGCCTATTAATTCTATGGGAAACCACAAAAAAGCAACGGAATCGTCTAAAATAACTAAAATTTTACAATGGCTGCAGTTGGGATTGATTTGGGAACCACCTATTCATGCGTTGGCGTCTGGCAGCACGGTAATGTGGACATCATAGCTAATGACCAAGGAAACCGTACAACTCCCTCGTATGTCGCTTTTACAGACACCGAGCGACTCATAGGAGACGGTGCGAAAAATCAAGTTGCTCTGAATCCGAGTAATACAATTTTTGACGCCAAACGTCTCATTGGACGAAAATATGACGATCCTAAGATACAACAAGACCTCAAACATTGGCCATTTAAAGTTGTCAATGATGGTGGAAAACCAAAAATACAGGTTGAATATAAAGGCAAGAATAAACGTTTTGCCCCTGAAGAAATCAGTAGCATGTACTCATCAAGATGAAGGATATAGCTGAAGCCTATTTGGGTAAGCCAGTAAGGAAAGCGGTTATAACTGTGCCAGCCTACTTCAACGATTCTCAAAGGCAGGCCACTAAAGACGCTGGAGCTATTGCTGGGCTGAATGTCCTTCGCATTATAAATGAACCAACGGCTGCTGCGTTAGCTTATGGATTGGATAAAGATCTCAAGGGCGAGCGAAACGTATTAATTTTTGATCTTGGCGGAGGAACATTCGATGTATCAATACTTACGATTGATGAAGGCTCTCTCTTTGAAGTCAAAGCAACTGCCGGGGACACACATCTTGGTGGCGAAGATTTTGACAGTAGGCTTGTTAATTTCCTTGCTGAAGAATTCAAGAGGAAGCATAAGAAAGATTTGAATTCCAATCCAAAGTCACTTCGACGTCTTCGAACAGCGGCCGAGAGAGCAAAGCGGACGTTATCCTCTAGTTCTGAAGCGAGCATTGAGATTGATGCTCTCTATGATGGCATAGATTTCTTCTCACGAGTTTCTAGGGCAAGATTCGAAGAATTGAACTCTGATTTGTTCCGCACTACTTTAGAGCCCGTTGAGAAAGCTTTGACTGATGCTAAGTTAGATAAGAGCTCCATACACGACATCGTCTTAGTCGGAGGATCTACTCGTATTCCTAAAATACAAAGTTTACTGCAGAATTTCTTTAACGGAAAGAAGTTGAATTTGTCTATTAATCCTGATGAGGCAGTTGCTTACGGAGCAGCAGTGCAAGCTGCTATACTGAGTGGAGATCGTCATTCTAAGATCCAAGATGTTCTACTAGTTGACGTGGCTCCGTTATCGTTAGGTATTGAGACAGCCGGTGGGGTCATGACGGCTATAGTTGAACGTAACGCAAAGATACCTTGCAAACATTCCCAAACGTTCACCACTTATTCAGACAATCAGCAAGCGGTCACTATTCAAGTTTACGAAGGTGAAAGAGCAATGACAAAGGACAACAACTTGTTGGGAACATTCGATCTGACTGGCATTCCTCCAGCACCACGTGGGGTGCCACAAATAGACGTGGCATTTGATTTAGACGCTAATGGCATTCTTAACGTTTCTGCTAAAGAAAACAGTACTGGGAAAAGCAAGAACATAGTCATAAAGAATGACAAAGGCCGTTTATCTCAATCAGAGATTGACAGAATGCTATCTGATGCTGATAAATATAAAGGTGATGATGAAAGGCAGAGGAACCGTGTAGCATCCAGAAACAAGTTAGAATCTTATGTGTTTAATGTGAAGCAGGCGGCTGAGGAAGCGGGAGGCAAACTGGGAGAGGTGGAATGTGCGAAGATTCGTAGAAAATGCGACGATATTTTGCGCTGGTTGGAGAGTAACTCTTTGGCCGAAAAAGATGAGTACGACAGCAAATTTAAGGAGCTGAGCAAAGAGTTTGCCCCAGTTATGAAGAAAATTCATGCTACTGGCTCCAAGAGTGGACAAGGTGGCAGCGATGGACCAGTCATTGAAGAAGTTGAATAGATTTTTTGAGAAATAATGTCAAAGTTTTGTTTGTTGTTAATCATAGACTTATAAAAAAAGATGGACTCCGCGCCACGCATATCGAAAGTGAAGCACAGTAAGTATGCCGGACCGTTTGTACAAACACGCCTCGCGCACACATTTACATCATAGTATGCCGACCGGCCGCCATTACGTGACACGAGCGACGGCGTCTTTGCAGGTACTCAAATCATGCACACATAGATCGGTACGGTGCTTCACTTTCGATATGCGCGGCGCGGAGTCCATCTTTTTTTATAAGTCTATGTTGTTAATATATGATTTTACTTTAATGTTTTTCTTGTTATGTAAGGTTTCGTATATTGATAGAAGTGGAAATGTTGCAATGGGAATGAATGACGTAGTTAGGTATAGGTCTAGAGTTCTCATGCAAGGCCGCTGTTGTACGTGGTCCTGGGATTGATCCCATCTCATTTCATCACCTACTACTTATCAACCAGTGCCTATCGACCAAAATAGCCCGTATCATCCTAGGTCAACTGTTCTAGTGATATAGATCATAATTCCTCTGATTTTTAATTTGCTAGACTAAGGGCCTGTTTCTCCACCTACGATTAAGTTCCTATTAACTAACTTGGCAGATTATTTCATACAAATTCTGTTCCATTTTTGAACTTATTCGGTAAGTAGTGGCTATTCGGACATCGCGTGAAATAGGCTTAAGGGCCTGTTTGCCACCTACGATTAAGTTCCTATTAACTTACTTGGCAGATAATTTCATAAAAATTCGGTTCCATTTTTGAATTTATTCGGTAAGTAGTGGCTATTCGGATTCGGACATCGCGAAATAGGATAATTTCATAAAAATTCGGTTCCATTTTTGAATTTATTCGGTAAGTAGTGGCTATTCGGATTCGGACATCGCGAAATAAGATAATTTCATAAAAATTCGGTTCCATTTTTGAATCTATTCGGTAAGTAGTGGCTATTCCGATTCGGACATCGCGAAATAGGATAATTTCATAAAAAATCGGTTCCATTTTTGAATTTATTCGGTAAGTAGTGGCTATTCGGATTCGGACATCGCGAAATAGGATAATTTCATAAAAATTCTGTTCCATTTTTGAATTTATTCGGTAAGTAGTGGCTATTTGGACAACTACGATTAAGTTCCTATTACTTGGCAGATAATTTCATACAATTCTGTTCCATTTTTGAATTTATTCGGTAAAAGTAGTGGCTATTCGGACATCGTGAAATAGGGCCAGATGTATAGAGTATTAGCTGAGACGTTTCCTGTCCCGGACAACAACATGTTGCGCAATAATTTTGTTCGCGGTGTCTGTTCTAGGGTATTTTGAACCTGTGTCGCGAATCAATGTGCAGAGGTGTTCGCCATTTTGTATTCCACGAAGTAGGTATGTACCTACTAGTAGGTATTGTTGGACTGATATCCTCAGTTTTGTCCTTCTTGTCATATCGATGGTACTCGTCTTGTCAAATTGCTTGCCCACGTTAATCGCGGCATCAGTGGCGTTTTTCATGTCTTCCAAAGTGCATGTGTAGGGGTAGCTTGGACACTTCAGCATGTGGGCCATGGTCTGGCCAGGAGCACCGCGTTCACACTGAGTGTGGGGGTTTTTTAATCCTCCATTTGCCAATTTATGTTTGCAGAGGTCTCGATGAGAATCACAATAAAACAAAATCTGATTAGCAATTTCTTTATTTTTAATTTTAATAACTTTAGAAATTGTTCGGAAAGAAGACAATGGTTTTCAGCATCATTATTAATTAATATTATGATATGAACAATAATAATTATCGCTATAATTTTTAATACTATTCATTATTATAATGGATATAACGCATAATAATAATCTATTCACTACCGGATTACTATTTACATTCTAACTGGCAACACTCAACGTAACAATATAAAATACAAGATGGCGTATCTTAATTGATAGGTGCTTCTAATATTTCGATCTTAACAGTACCTACTATTATCTGCAGCCTCTATTAGTCACAGCTGTTTTATAACGAAATACATTATTGGGAGCGGCCTAAGTCCAGCCGGAGTAGAGTGTAGGCCTCCTCAGCTTTGCATATCAGCTATCCTTAATAAAACAGTTGATAGACTGGTGTACAGACCATAGAAACATTTTACACTAAAATCATCTTCTGTACTAAACCCTAAATAATTAAGTAAAAAGTCTGGTAATGTGTTTATTTCGAAGTCATGTTTTACACTTGACTCTTACGTCATTGCAGTGTTCTGTTCTGTGGTTTCTGCCTTACCCGTGGAAAAGCCATGACTAAAATAAAATAGTCATCGATAAAACTAAACAAAAAAAATCTGTTTTTAATTATTATCTATTGTAGGTAATGATATAAAATGATAAAAATATACTGAGCTGAGTTTATCCTTAGTTTGTATTATTTAACCAAAGTGTATCGATAATAATTTTAATAATCGAATTAGGTACCTAATTATTTTTTATGATAGAAGTTAGATTTATTTTTCAGGTGTGGCAATCTTTTACGGGACCGGTAAACAGTCTGGCCAATATCAAAAACATTAAATATGCGTTGTCGCATTATGGTAAGTACCTGTCATATCAAAAATATTCGAAGCATCTATATCGAATAACAATAATATTCATAATATACGTATATATTATTCTTTAAAAAGCAAAAAGCTATGAAATGATTCTAAAAATCAATCTTTTAATAAGTTAAAAAATTCCTTGACTTCTTACAACGGAGTTGGAGAGTTAAAATAAATGTTTTTTGTAACTGTTAAACAGCCTAAGTTTTTTTTTATATTGACTATTACACGCTATTTCTTATCTAACTTACTGTTTATATATAACATCGATATGTATGTTGGTATTTCTAAAAATGGATGTATTTTTTATAAAGAATTTAATATTCTCCATGTAAAATTGAAATATTCCAAACTGCTCATTTTTTTTGAACCTGGAGGCCTAAATCTATTCTGACATAATTTCGTTACAATTTCGATACACTTTTAGAATGACAATAATTTCGATTATTTATGATTTACCCTTTTACGAAGTTTAAATTTTTTGGGTTAAACTATTTTCCTACTTAACTATTTTTACTCTAACGTGGCATTTCAATTAGATATTTACACTTTAACTGAATATAACTATGTACAACGTGATGCAAGGAGTATGGTTCCTTTAAAATTTACATTTTCTTTTACTTACATCCTAAGAAACTAAAAGGAAAAAAAATAAGGAGGTAAAATAAAATAAAGAAAATAAGATTAAAAGCAAATTTATTGCTAAAATAAAATAAAACTATAAACCATAAGCAGTACATTACTTGCTTACTCGTATTATTTTGTGTCTTGATTTGTACATTTTCTAAAAAATATATAAAAATGAAAAGAAACAAACAATATAGCTATTGTACGGAATTAGAATTGACAATTTATGATAACTAAACGATATAAAATGACAGCTAAAATCACAAAGTTGAGCGGTCCCGCGGCGTTTTATAAAATAATGCAATAGAAAAAACATACAATAGTATAAAATAAACATTAATAATTTAAATGTTAAACTTATATAACCCGATTATAATATTTTAAACCTCGCCGGTTCTAATAAACATAATAATACTTTTCAACTGGGGCTCGTAACCATAGCTTAACTTTACATCTGATTGCACTTTATAATTTCATTAACAATTAAATGAACCTTCCCTATCCCTAAATGTATCAGCAACTGAGTTATCTTACACGAATAGTTTCTATCCTACCTATGTACAGGTCTGGTTCACAGGCAATATTCGACACATATTTGGTATATTTATTTACAATCGAATTAAAAAGCCGTAACTTAAAAATACTCAGATATTTGTACCTAATCAGGGTACGTTTTTACATTAAAAAATTAAAGCAAAAATGCATCTTTTTGTATCGCAAGTTTACCTCGTCCCGGTCGGGACGCGCCTGGCGTATCACAAGTTTACCTCGTCCCGATCGGGACGCACCTGGCGTATCACAAGTTTACCTCGTCCCGGGCGGGACGCGCCTGGCGTATCACGAGAACCTACGAGGGTATTATTTACAAAGTCTTTGGCCTTACAATCAAATTACAACAAACACTAGCTACACAGTAACATTTGCACTGAACGTCGCCACCGGAGCGACGCGACGCCCCGACGGACATTTGTCACACAATAAATAATCGTTCGAACGTGATATGGTACAGTCAACACGTCACAGTTCGGACCCGTTTTATCACACTCGGCAAGAGTACGAGCAAGTAAAGTCTTAGTACTCCCAGCCGTCGTCGGTCTCGGATTTGATTTTGTCTTCGGGGATCACATCGTCGGGCGTGTGTGGCGGGCGCGGCGTGTGCGGCGTGTGTGGCGTGTGAGGCGTGTGCGGCGTGAGCGGCGTGTGCGGCGTGCGCGGCGCAGGTGACGCAGCCGGCGAGCTCTCGCGAGCCACCGGCGACGGCTCCACTCGCACCGTCTCCTCCGCCTCTCTCCGGAAGTCGTCACTTCGCATCACACAAACTCCATTAATGATGACTTCGTCAGGGTTGCGCGGCTTCTCGTCCTGCCAGTCCGGGTTGACCCACTGCGGCGCGGCTGGCTTGCGCCTGCTGGAGCGGCCTCCTGCAGCGTGCGGCGTCGACGCCGCTTTGGGCTCAGTCTTAGATTCCTCGTCCAACGAGTCCTCGGAGCCGAGGTTGCTCTCGACGTCATCGTCCTCAAAGTCATCACCATCGTGTTCCCGTTTCAGCGGCATCGAGAGGTCGAGGCCGCCAGACTGGTCTTTCACCTGGTCTTCGGAGGGTATTAGCCCGCGGCCAATTAGCGCCGCTAAGTTGGAGTTGGCCGCGAAGTACGGAGGGTACGGTAGGGGTACGCCAGCGAGACCCATCCTCTCCTTCTGAAGTTCCAGTAGTCTCTGATTGAGGAGAAGACGGAATTGGACTGGGTCGAAAGGCGCCGAGGATTGATCCCGCGCGGGAGGCTCGGCCGGCAAGCCATGAGGTGCTTGTTGTTTTAGCCGCATGCGGTGATTGTGGAACCAGTTGGTGATGGTTCGCGATGATAGACCCAATTCTGCGGCGAGGAATTCGATCGTTGGCATGTTTGGGTAGGGGTCGAGTGCGAATGCTAATCTGAGTGCCTCCTTTTGCTCTTCGGAGAACAGTACTCGTTGTTTCTTGGCACACGGCGCTCCCGCGGTGGGGCCCGGCGAGCTCGAATGGTAGAACTCTGACGTATCATTCGACGATGTGTCAGACGAGTTATCTTGCCCGGGGCCACTTGACCGTCGTCGTTTACTCGCTTCTCGTCGCTCATTCTTCAAAGCCTGCAGGCGGTCAATATTGTGGGCATCGCTTAACCACAGTTGCATGCGAATGAATGGTTCCCTACCCTTAATGCTGAGCATGTGCCAGGGTTTCGGTTTTGATAGCAATTCACTGACAGAACCCTGTGATAGACCTAGAACAGCTTCTCCGAAGATTTTCTGGCCAATGTTATTTGCCAGTAGCGCTTCCTTTATTTTGGTCGTAATGGTTTGCGTGTCTAGGTCTTGGGTGAGTGCGGCCATCTCGTAGACGCTCGGCGATATGTGCTGGTGCAGGCTGCGCATAACGGGGGGCTGGTGGTGCGGGTGCGGGTGCGGCGGCGGCGGGGGCTTGCGCTCCTTGTTGTTGTTGTCGTGGTGCTGCGGTGGCAGCGTGACGGCGTGGTGCGGCGGGAAGCCGGGTGGCGTCAGCAGCAGCGGCGTGGGCTGCCCCAGGTGACCCAGGTGACCCGCACCCAGGAGCTGCTCCTGCTGCATCTTGCTCAGCAGGGAGGTCGCGTCGGAAATCATCTTCTGTGTTGGCGGCATGGGTTTGTTCATATTTGGCGGACATGCTGTAAGAACAAAAGAAGAAAAATACAATTAATCTACTATTCTCATTAAATATTAAAAGCGGAAGTGTTTCCATATAGAGATGATACTTACGAGGTGCTCCGCTGTAGTTTCCAGTCCTCATTAGTTTTTCCGGCGCGATTTTGTACTGTGATGCAACCAACTTGTGGACAGCATTGTCATCCTCCAAGAACATCTTCATGCGGATGAAAGGCTCTCGTCCCTTCTGCGTGAGCATGTGCCAGGGCTTCGGCCGCGCTAGCAAGTCACTCACGGATCCTTGCGATAGACCAAGGACGGATTCTCCGAACAGTCTTTGGCTAATGGAGTACTGGCTCAGAGCCTCTTTCACTCTCCTCACGATATCTTCTGTATTCAAGTTGTTAAAGAGATCAAATTGTTGCTGTGTGATTGGTGGAAGAACTGCTTTCATCGACCTCTGTACAGGTGGATGATGAGGAGGATTTGATGGCTGGGAGATGAGACTGTTCGTGATCGAAGCCATCCTCTGTAGTGGGCTTGCCGCCGCTGAGTTACTGAAGTCCTCATTTGGAGTGATTGCGGGTGGCAGTATCGCGTTCCCAAGTGGACTGGAAGCGGACGATCCCGTTGATTGCTGTCCCGGCTCTAGTTTTGGCCTTACTAACGAGAATGCGCTCCCCGCGTGCCTAATAGCCTCTTCGGCATCCATCGACCTATCCTTATCACTATCAGTCATTCCATTCATTTTGGCGTTTTTATCTTTAGGCAAAGAGAGATCTTGGACCGCTCCTGAGCCGTTCATCTGTTGGTTCTGTGCTTGTTGCATCGCTTGTTGTTGCAACGCGAGGAGGTTCGGAAAGGGCGGCATGGCCGGCAAGTTGTGGAGGTTGGGAATATTGCCAGCCGGCTGGATCTTGGCAAGTTCTCTGTGGTACGCTTCCAGGGCCATGCGGATGTCTTCCGGAGGCCTCTCCATGTGTGGTGGCATGCCGCCGCTGAAAAAAGGAGGAAACATGCTATTCGTTAGTTTTAGATATGCTGTTCTCGTTACAATTTTTAGCAACTATAAGGTTTTAGAACGTTTAAGACTTATTTTATATGAATAAAATGAAGACATACCCAGGAAACCCTTCGCGGCGAATATCCTCGACTCTCCTAGTCATGATTTTGGCAAGCTCCTCCTGGTATATGCGCGCCACCTTCTCTTGAGGAATGTCGTCGTTCTCGTACTTCTTGAGTCTTCTGTTTTGACTCCCGTCCTGAAGAGATGACAAAAATAGTAAGTACATTGTTTATTTTGTTGTGGTTTACTTAATTTCATGTAAGAAATGTTTGTGCTTTTTTTTGTAATGTCAGTAATAGATGCTATACTAGTGTCGTACCTTATTAGAGAAAGGTGAGGGACACTGAGTCCTCGGCGAGCTAGAGTCCTCATTGCTTCTGGAGTCATCATTGTGGGGAGGTCCGCTGGACGTTTTCATGAGATGCGCTTCACTCAGGATCGCGTGCGTGAGCCTGTCGTCCCCCTCACCCTCCGGCCGACCGAACGCTGCGCCGGTGCCATCCTTCGTCCCAACTAGAAATAAAAACCAACATATTGTTACTCTCAAATCAATTAAGCTGCAGCCTAGCTAGCTATCTTATCTAAAATTAGGTTGAGTAAATATTCATGATTGCTCGTCAGTCGTGCGAGATTTCCACGAAATTTTTATGACTTTGCGAACAAAATTAGTTTTATTGGTTTTTTCGTTATGATAGCTTGTTTGTGAATTGTGTAATCGGAGCAGAAACAATGGCGTGCTGCTTGGCGCATATGGTACAAAAGTTGTGATGTTTATTTTTATTTTATTTTTTTTATTTTATTTATTAGGGACAAAAAACAGTTACATGCTGCAAAGTACAAGAAAATACTTAAACTAAGATTTAACAAACATGTAACCCACACCATTGTCCACATTTTAAGTAAAGGTTAAAAGTGATGAAAGATAAAAAAAAGACAAAATAATAGTTGCTAAGTACTACAATAATTCTGTGTTGCTATTAATAATTATGTTATTAATTATATAATGTAAACAGATATATTTCTACAAAATATATTGCAATCGTTTTGCATTCGAATCCGCACACGAACAATTTTAATTGCCGCTAAATTGTTCCCGCACACACACGTAGGGCTGCGTACATCCGTGTTAGTAGCTTTAACTGTTGCCAAGTAATAAATACGCGAGTTATATTTGGTACAATTGAAATTAGGCGCTTCATTTAAACTCTACAGCGATGCATAGCGCTTTAGAGATAATCGCTGAATGGGAACGTGCACTCATCGCCTAAGCCCAGTAATCCTAAAACTGCGCCCGCGCACTCATAAACAAGTGAAGTTACGCGTGAATCCCGCCCGCCATACTGTGGTCATTCATCCTGTCAACATAATATTTGTCTCCGCTCTCACAATGAAACGACACTATTTAGATGGTGATGTACGCACAGAATTAGTTTAATTAAGTCGCATAATTAGTTTTAGACGTTCGCCGAGATGATTATAGAATTAAAGTGCGCGCATAATGTTCGGATACTCGGATCTCTTGCGGGTAATATTTGTTACAGTATATTTCGAGTTCAAAGAATTTTTGGTGTTAAATCCAAGCGGTGTTAGCGCGGCGCCCTCATTTATTAATTTTATCTTATGAACATGATAATAATTGGACGCCATCTCTTTATATACCTAACTATACTCGTATATATGTATGTACGTAGGTACATGTTGTATGCCAATGTTCGTTAAAAATCGGCCACATCCGTCAAGTGTTTAAAGAAAAACGATAATGTTATTTGCTTTGCGGTATTTTAACGACTCCGAAAACGGATCGTTTGTGAGTTGACGTATTAATTTTCAAGGATCACAAAGACTTAATTGCGTCCTTAAATTTTATTTTAAAACCGACAATATGTATACGCTAATTTCCTCACAAGTATTTCCACTTGGTTTATTTTAGATTTGTCTGTTGTTGCGCCGAGTTGGTCTCTAATTATTTGACAATAAAAAGCATAATGGTGTGCGTTGCAATTGTTTTTCTTCGAAAACTCACAACGGGTTTTTATTGGAACGTAAAGTGTATTTTATTTATTATGAGTTAAAAATGAATTAAGATAAAGCGCAGTGACATTGTTTATACGTTTTGTTGAAATATAAAATTAACTCCACAGTCACAGTTACATACATACCATGAGACTTCCTCGATTAGAAAGGGTTACCTTGCTGTATAGTTATTATTTAAGTATTACCTACTCTTTGGGGTTACCAGTGTCAAATATCAAATTACTATATGTCAAAATATAATAGAGCAATATCTCAGTGTTTTGGCAGTTGAAATGCCTTTTTCAACTTTCACCAGATTTATGTGGCTTTTTTGTACCTATCTCAAGTAAAACTTTATTGTTTTCACTTTCGAAAATTTCATTGGCAATGTTGTCACTTTCTGGTGATTCTCACGTTCCAAATCATACAATAAACGCTGTTATGTCCTTCTATAGACAATTTTTGTGAAACCAACCGTTCACGAACTTAACGACTTATGATGACTGAGCGAACGTGATACAAATATTTTAAAACATATTCCAGATTATGATCTTGTGTGACCATAATTTTAGACAATAACTCTATATACGTGATTCGTTTATAAATTAATTACATTTTCTAATGTTTGCGTAAATTGCCACTTAAAGTTTATGGTCTACAAAGACAAAATCTGCGTAGGTATTTACTCTGTGGTGAAAAAGAATAATATTGAATCACGGTGACGTTTCAATTTTAAATCGAAATGCATGATCTGTCACATTTTTATTTTGAACAAATGAGCAGCGACAACTTTTCAAACAGCGATATAAATGTATTTAGTCATCTGTAGTTAACGCGAGGACCATTTATAAATGCGAATGAGGTAATTTCTGTATTTATACGATAGTGATGGAATAGGCCTACTTCAAAATTCAATTTTAGTATAAAAAAGACAACCGTTATGTCAATAAGTACCGATAAAAACATAATTAGAATGTCACCCGTGTCTCGTCCGCCGTCGACTAACTGATTATTTAGTTTATTTCAAAGTCGCGGCTCGCCTCGCGGCGGTCTTCGCGGTTTTCTTTTATATCTTCAAAACCGCTTGACATATCGTAGCGAATCAAAATGTGAAGCACGCATATATCTCTTATGAACCGAGTAATTTAATGTTCAGTGTAAACGGACGGACGTAAATACTAAACTATAAAAGTACTCTATAAATAAATGTCTCGCAAATATAGTACATAATTTTGAAATCACAGACAAACGGCTCGACGCGATTTGTATGTATATATTCATCCTTCGACATACGGGCCGTCGATAAATTTCAACACACGTCTATTATTGCCTTTGATCTTGTTGCAGACATTTTGTTATTCTGTAAACGGCACGCGGGCAATTACTGCGACGTGCTTCGAAATATTGTCAAAAAACTGAGGTTATTTCCACAGGCGTGTGACGCAACGCAGGTCGCGCCATCTTGTACACACGTCAAACTCGTCAACATGGCCGACCCACGGGACGCGGCTCCTCTAAATATTACATTTTTATTGATCTAGTTTCATTCGCATTTCTTATCTGGTAGACTATAAAGTATGTAACGATATCAGTTTTTATTGTTGGCCATTAAGATGTGCATTTTTGATGGATATTTAAAAAAAAAACGCGCTCAATTAACGTCGTCCAGTCACGGAAGTTTAAAATTTATCGGACGCCGTTTGATCGCTTCTGACCGATGGCGGGAAAGGGGCCGTGTAAATTCGAGTGGCAATAACATAATTCAAGGATAACAATAAAAACGAAGAAATTATTTGTTTATGCGACATTATATCGCGTGCGTGCACGCGAAAACTATTTTCTTTGTGGCCGTTATTGATTGCTATAGTCGTATGAATATTCAAAGGCTTTGGAAAGTAAAGGGGCGGTGCCCTAAATTATAGTGTCACTGTGACATAGTGAAAAAAGTAACGTTCGTAATTTAACCGTATAGGTTGGATTCGAACGGGGAACTCGTATCCGGGATTGTAAATCAAGTTGGCGGGTAGTAGCAAGAAAGGGGTGAGAAGTGCGCGCTCTATACGTCACACAGGCGATCGATGCTCATTTGCATTCGAGTCGTCGTCGGCAGCGGACGTCAGGGCCGCTCGAAAGTGTTGCAGAGCATGGAAAAAATACCGCATTTGAATTGTTAATTATATGCAAAAGAAATAGTTGCATAAACGGGCATCTGAGTTAAAATTAGGTGCTAAGTGGTGCAACAATGAAATGGTACAAATAGTATTGCATGTGTCGGAAGTATTTCAATGAGGAGCCCCTAAAACTTCCAATCCTGTTCGATAACGAACGACACAACATAAATCTTTCGTTACGTGAAACACGATAACGTCGAAAATGAAGAGGTAAAGTCTGGAATGATATAATTTTCGATTGGTAAGTTTCTTTTGTTCGACGTCGCGTGCGTAGGGTCGGGTGATCGGGATCGCGTGCTAGATGGCAATCTGCCGCGACGGGGGCACCGACCACAATTGATTCCACACGAGAGAGAAACAGAATGGTCCTGTGCATGTGACGAGAGCCACATACATCTACTCGAACTACGTGCGCCGGAGGAAGCGAGCTCATGAAATTAAGATAAGGACGAGTAAGACAATTCTAGGAATGATTTGTTTGTGCGCTCCGCACACCGGAGTAATCTAACAGTAGATATTTAAGTGGCTCTGTTAGGTACCTTCGCCGAATCTATGTTATGTAAACATGCGATCCGCTTATATTTCGGTGATCACGCAGTTATACATAATGGACAATCACGGTCGTTGATTGAGCCGAAAATTACCGAATTTCAAATTGCGTGCATTTGATTGGCTGATGGCTAAACACAGTAGACGTCACAAGCGCGAAAATGACACGATTTCGTTAGAACTATAATATTGAGGGTGAGGTTTTTATTATTCAGTAGTAAAACCATATTAAAATGTGTCGCGTTGTAATAGTGAAATAATTTTAAAGATTTACGGCATAGTAGTAAAGTTTAAATTATTATTAGTTTAGGAAGAGATTACATCGTAGGTTGAGTTTGGTATTTAAATCATTTTTATTGATCAATTTATTTGAATGGTCCCTGTGTTTTGTCAACAGATTGTAATAATTTCAGCGACTTAATATATACCTACATAATTTTGAGCTTGTGAGTATAAAGCTTAGTTCTGGCAATTTTCTTTGTCTTCGATGTGATTAATCTATGAAACAATGTTCGTGTCATAATATAAATTCCACAGTTTATTTATTACATATTCCTATCAGATTCTCTGTTTAGGCTAGACGTCAAATATTAGCTTCGTCGCTTCATGAAACTGCGAAATATTTACAATATACGAGGGACAAAATAAAAGTCTACTTATACTCCCTCGAGAGTTAAAATCTCAGTACCCGCTAGTTTGTAACTAGATTCAATAATCAATTTTGCCAGTCTCGCTCAGGGACTCGTCCATATAGATTAAACTGAGTGAGTGCTATCACTACGTCGTGGAATATAGATGAAATTCATCAACTACCGACTAGAAACTTGGATTTTGTCAGTTAATGGGTCATGGTTCTTCTTTTATTAGTTGGGCCACATCGTAATAAAATTGGTGTTATAGAAATTATACTTACAGGTTACTTTGCTATGTGTTTCAAAACTTCTTTGTCTTTGCGCCGGAAAATCTGTCGGGTCCATACCTGAAAAGATTTTCTTTTCAAACTTCCATTTCGTACAGTTCAGTTTCAGACCAACCTAGACAGACGTTCGTACCTACGTCGTCGTATTTGCTGTGTAGGTGCAGTGAGATGACAGCACAAAAACTGCAGACTACACCCTGGCGTCTCCCCGGAGCTTATCTGTATAACTTTTAACGATAGCGCAGCGAAGTTTTTTAACGAAATAACCGAATTCCCGTTAACTACAGGCGGAGTAACGCAGTTAGTGCCGATCGCGTCTGCCGCTTCATGTGCTGTTTTTAATTGATTTTAAGGTCTGTGCCATGTCTTTGTTTACAGTTACTACTTACAAGCAACCCATAATTTCAGGGAATTTTGTCTCCATAGTTTAAAGTTCCACGCAAGTCCTGTTTAAGATAGTTTTGCTTTTGAATTTGCTTAATTTTCGTTTAACTGCCAAACGTGTAATTGACTAAACAATGGCGCCGAATTTGAATACTTTGCCGCCATCTTCGAAATGTCAAACAGTTTTTTTCCACAGATAAAATATGTCAAATATAGTGTAGTGATTTTTCATGTGTACCGCATTAATAGCAGGTATTATTGCATTGATTTCGCACAGTTGCTTTATTGATTGTGGCGGCGATTGATTACGGCGCGGCACGCGAGCACGCGCTAACGCGAGAGGGCTTTTGTTGCGTGAAAATTGAAAAAAAAAAGATCGATGGCAAGTCTATAGGCACCCCATAACTGTATGAAATATTAGTGGACTCTACAATAGTAGGTACGTCTACAATGAAGCGACGAGTTACAGACTAAATAGATGTAGCTAAGAATAAAAATTGATGATAAAACAGAACATTCACGTCAAAATCATTGTCAAACATTTCCAAGATCAAAGAATTAGACCGAATTGATCGCTTCATTGATTTCGTGTTGAAAAAATAAAGCACGTTTACAAAATAAAATTGAGATTATATCAACATTTGACATGAACGACCTTAGTCGTAAAATTTTCCAGGAATAAGTATACCTCAAAGAACATCGCAGGTTTTGCTGTGTAAACGTTCTTTTGGCATCGCAAGTGCGGAAATGTGGTGCATTAAAAATAGGTAAGTGACAAAAGGTTAAAATGTGATCTTGGCAGTCATTACAAACATTTTTTCGCTACAAGAGCGCGTTGCTTTGACGTGGAGTATCTGTCAAAACGCCATTTTGAAAATGCGGTCGCATTTTTTAATAACTGGAAATATTTCAACATGCTGCACAATTCGCAGTCATAAATCCTGCAACTTTTATAGATAAATCTAGAGCTTGATTTAATTTGCGAGTGTGTTGGATTAAAACTATTTCGCGGCACAATGACGAGTCATTCATAGCTACACATTAATCCTTACTAATTATGCAAGACGGGGAGCAAAGATGTAAAATGGTCGGTCACAAATCGCGTCCGAACTGACAGTTTAAACAACCCATCTTGTGAGACAGATCCCTGATATATAACTCGGGGTTTGCTAAGGAAACGTGTGTAATTAATTACGACGAATAATACGTCAGGATGCACTTAATTTCCTATTAAACTGTTGTGAAAACGGTTCGCAAAATGGCGCCCTCGATTTGGCGCGAGACAATTTTGATCTTTTCTCTGAAATGCTTGGATAGTTTCTGTTGAAGTTTGGTCAAGATTGTTTTTATAGCAGCGAGTTTACCTTTTAGTTAAGGAAGTCTTAACTAAATTTCATGAGGATGAGGCATGGGCAAGGCGCCACTAAAACTCAGCGTTCACTAACAGCTACCTAAGTGCTAAACACTATTCTAAACATAGATGCCAATTAAGGATCGCAACGCGCAATTAATAGCCTCCCACATTCTCCAGATCAATCAAACATTCAACAAAGACCCAGGCGCTGAACGCCTCGCCTCGCGCTTATCATCAATCCAGACAAACCACATCATTATTTTGGCCGGAACAGCGACAGTCCGGGTGCATTCTCGATCACATTATTTTGCGCGAAAATCGAAACGTTTGAAAGTGAACGGTGGGCGTTGACGTAGCGACGCGACGGTCGCGCGACGTGTTTACGACCGTCGGTGCAACCGCGGCTTTATTAAAATAATTACCCGCGCTTCGGCCGCTTGCTTGACGAACGAGAATGCCCTTCTTTTATTTTTTTTCTACGTATTGTTGACGAATTAAGACCTTTTTTGGATAATCTGTGTAAATTTTGAGTGTTCGATTTTAGATTTCGTTTTAAACATTCACGTGATTCGAGTGCATGTTACTTACGAGCGTTAACGTTTCAGTTTCAACTAGAAAATCTAGAGCTTCTCTCTAGGTATGTCGAGTCTGTTTAGATTCTGTTCAAAGAGGTTCGAAGTCTATCGTAAATTAACAATAAACTTGCCAACGTTAGGTAGGTAATAAAGTCACAAGCTTGAATGAAACCTATCAATTAATTTGCCCAAAACAAAATGACAAGCAATATAATAAGCAAGCTTGTAAAATGTCTTTGTAACATCGTAGATGAAAATAGTTAACCCCAATATTTCTCTGAAGTTAATTCACGTATGTCAACTGATACACATTAAAATATATTTGTCTGTTCAAATGTGAGTCGCAACAAAATTATTGCAACGGAACGCTTTACAACAAGAGCTCTTGATTGCAATAATTTAGCGCCATCTTATTTTAGTTTGGCTATTAAAAGCTAATTGTGTTAAGGACTATGAGTGAGTCTACATTATGTGAATAAATTAAGTGCAGTTTGAATGTAATGTCATCGCGTTGGGGTTTAATAGTTTTGACACTTTCTCCAATACTCAGGTTAGAATTACAGCCATTTGACATTACTGGCTGTATAATATTTGTCCATAGTCAAATTTTTAATCTGTCTATTTACTAACCAAAGACAAACTCATAGACTTTTTGGAAAACAATAAAAAACAATTGAATTAAGTTAGTAGATATAGATATGTATCGAAGTCGGAATATTAAAAGATTGTTTTCCTAATAAGATTTCAAGAATGTTTATTTGGTAATTAAAATTTCTTATTATCACAATTACGAAGGTATAATTAAACAATTAACTAACGAAATAATATTTGCTCGCCTGTAAAAAAACATTTATTGTGGTTATAGTTATAATGTTATTCTTATTAATTACGCTATAAGAACATCACAACTATAAACTATTAGTGCTATTATTCACTAAGAACAGTCCATTCTATTATGAAAATTCTCTACAATTTTATTAGCTTGGATCACTATTAGTTAGACAAAGACAGAATACAGCTGTCTCGCTTGTCAAGTCGTTTACGCGTTCGGCCGTAACAATTACTTAGGTATTATTATCTTGGACAGTCGTTTAGGTATAAAATCATAAAGTATATAATGAGACACGGTATTATAATCATAAATATGCCCGTAAAGAGGTCTGATTGCTTCGTCGGAAGCCATCAAAGCGACCGCGGGACGACGAACATTCTTCGCAAAATAATTTCTTGACCTCTACACTAGCTTTACGCTACTCGACGACAGATGGCGTTACGTACACATTGTTGCGTGCATACCACACTTTTTTCCAAGTTATTTCTGCTTAAACGTTCTTAAACGAGCATTTAGTTTTTCAAAGGTGCTTTCTAAGTGGCCGTCGCGAAACTTTTTGCTGGAAATGTCCTTTGTAATAATACTTTAGCGATAATTGCGTCGTAAATTAAACGTTTGTCTCAGTCATCGTAATTTCATAAGTGTTTGTAAGATGCATCCAGTTTGTGTCACTTATGCTGAAGCCTGTCGTTTTCTAGTAAACATATTTTTTTTTGTTTTGCCACTTGCCACAAGATGGCGCTACGTTGCAACGTCTCTCAAATTGTTCTTTGTTTGGATTCACGTCAATGAACCTATTTATCAAAAACTTTCTACGTTTAAATTACAATTGGTATTAATGAACAAATATGTTGCCAATTTTATTCTCATTACGAGCTAGTCCCTTTCGATCCCTTCGATCCCGGCGGGTATTATCGGGTCGGTAATTATTATGTGATTATCAACACGAATTTTCGTGTTTCAAAGTTTATGATTTATGTGTTATGGTCTTGTTTGCTAGCTACTTTTAGCTGATACGCCCTCGTTTGGTTATTTATATTATAGAGGAATCGTTTTACCCTCCCCGATAGTTTTGTAAAGTGGATTAACAAGATTTACCATGTTCAGCTTCAGTTTACAAAAGCATATCTACTTAATCATTAGGCAATGTGTCTAATTGTCAATTAATTGTCCAGGGCAATGTCTGAAAATATATTTACTACTCTACAACAATTCCAGCCACATTAATTTTATAGATAATTCTTTCATACAGGAAAACACTTATTATTGTGGCATTTTGACTAATGTATTTTGTTATTTGTGGATATATTTAAGAATTACTTACCATCGTATCGAACTTTAAACATATTAAAGAATTCCCAAACAAAACTTGGCATGATGACAAATA
Organism: Cosmia trapezina; assembly: GCA_905163495.3. Classification (NCBI taxonomy): domain Eukaryota; kingdom Metazoa; phylum Arthropoda; class Insecta; order Lepidoptera; family Noctuidae; genus Cosmia; species Cosmia trapezina. Next base: position 24,186,376 of record LR991039.1, on the reverse strand, counting down.
ACGATAAAAAGCATTAAATTTTCAATTTCTTATTAAGCGCGAAATTTTAAACGTTATTGTAAAATTCCATTCCAAAAAGTCTTTAATTCAAACTTTAGAACTAATAAAAAAAAATCTGTAGGTAAATGGAATTGAAAATAGAACGCATACAAATGAATCGTGCAGACTGTTCGGTTTAAAGACTTTAAAGTTAGTGAGTGAAGACGACGAGTGTGTCCGTTTGCGCTCGATGCGCTGTCCGCGCGCATTAGCCGGCCGGCTAATACACTTGCGGAGTTCCCAACTCCGTTCAGTTTTAAACGCCTCTGACAGTCCCCCGTGCGGGCTGCCTTACGTGACCGCCGCATCGATAACTTAAGTTATTAGCGATGACTTCATGTGAAAGGAAAGTTTACATTTGAACTTTAATGGTTATTGGAGAAGATGTTGACGACTTTATTTGTGAATAGTTGGCTTTAAAACGAATAGGGACGGCTAGACTATAATATTGTCCAGAGATAATCATTGGCTGTGAACCGTATCTTAAAGTTAGATTAGAATCAAGTATCGGACAAATATTTAGTTAACCACTACAGTTTCAAAACTTCAAGTATGAAGCACCTATTGTAAAACAAATCCCGAACATGCAAAAGCACAATTGAATATTAAAATTTGCTTAGCGTTAAACTAAGAGCTCCACAAGGGGAGTTTACAGTATGGGAGCATCGAGGACGCTTAACTTCGGGCATAAAGCCTTTGGCGGGTGTCCTGTGCCGGCCGATAGTGGCCCATTGAAAATAGATTTTCACGCTACGCTTGAAATGCTTTTGAGAGCCGAACTTCGTCCAAATATTGGGTTCTCCAAATTCTCTGCGTGTATCCGAACATTAGGTCGCGCTCTATTTACAAACGACTTTTTGGAATGTTGGTGCCATTGATTTTGACATTTAGATTTAGAGTGGCACTAATTATGATAACGATATCGGTTTTGTGAATTTCGGTTTTTATTGAATGCCAAAGATTAGTTTAGACGAGATTAACTACTTGGGAAACTTTGCATATCTTAAACTTTTGAATTCTTTATGAGCATTCATTTTTATTCACAGAAATGTTGAAATTAAATGTTTTAGAGATAAGTTATACGATTTTTTATTTAAACTAAAAATAGAATAGCTTGTATTTATTTAAGCATGTGAAAAAGAACTTGCTGAAGATTTACGGCAGCACATATGAAACACGATACTTATACCAATAAGCTTAATCGATTTTAGTGATCATAAACAACTAGACGTCTACGTTATAGCATTTCGTCACTGAACCGTACAAGTAATAGGAGCAATAATTACGACCACTATTATTAAACTTAATTGGAATGAAGCATTATATGAATAAACTACGTAGCCAACTTGCATCGAAGTTTAGTGTCCGTGAAAAATAATATAATATTATTGTCTTGTGTACACTCGATGTACGGCGATAGTTTACCGATTTATTTGCTGTGTGCACGTTCGGTAATTGAATTCAGTCACGACAGCTACAGATATCGGTTTAATACCGTAAAATTTGTACATCACTATTTACCTGTAATTAGACCGTCTAATCGTGAGCTTGGAACATAGAATATTAAAAGTTTTGTTGTAAATTAGTATGTTTTTCAATATTCATTGATTAAGACGCAAATAAGTGCCAGCGGCCTTGAGTGCTTAGCTTGCGTGTTCTGTGCTGAGCTCACGCAACACGTCGTATGTCCAGCCAGTACCTAATAAGACTCAACATCAAGGAGCGCTGTCCCAAATTATAGGTACGCATTATTATTTTTTATTATTAAAAAAAAATTACACATGAAACAAAAGGTATTATATTAAAACACGTATATTAAAAGATAAATTATTAAATTATCTTTAAAATGGTGAATATTTCTTATAATAAGTATAATCTAAAATTCACATATTAGGTTATTAAGAAAATGCTCCAATTTAACATAAATATATTATTTCCAAATCATAAACACTACTCGTTTAGACGTGATCTTTAGTTTAAAACCATTAAAAGTCTCTTATCGTCGCCTTAAAAGAGAAACAGAAGTTGGACACTTGTAAATAATTATCAGATATAAATACGGGCGTTGCATTTACGTAGTCATAAAATATGCACTTATACAGAATTTATTAGTTATTGGTTATTAAATAAAATAGTAAGTAAAAAATAAACTCATAAAATCGGTTCGACTACCTAGGTTAAAGGAACAATAAATCTAATATAATAATAATAATTGATTAGTTCTTTCTTTAATAATTTTTATTGCGTCATAATAAACCATAGGCGAAATGCAAAAGTAATGATGATAGAACATAGAGTACTGACTTAATAATACTCTTTATGGTTTTTGCTTGCTTATGTCGAAGGGCGGGAAGTCTAGCTAGTTTTAATTGAACTGCCATTGTTACGGCGCGTGCGACGTTTATCCAATTATTTTTATGTTGTGTCGACTTGGAAGTACGTGGATGTAAAGCAACGTTCACTAGCTAGATAAACAATAGATAACTAATTAATAGTTACGGTTTTTAGAATGGCACAGGCGTTCCAAGAAAACATAACATTTTTTTCCCATATTTTTTCTAAAATTTTTTACTTTCTACTAAGTACATATTTACTTAGGAGTCGTGCTAACTCCAGCTTAACGATCATACTGCAAATCTTACCCAACGCGAGTCAACTGATGACGTTTGACAGCCAAACGTCACAAAATGGCGGTAAGGTTCTATTCTTATTTTGAACGCAAGCTACAGCCTACCATTGCCACAACGCTGTCGCGTGTGAACGTCGAACAACAATCGTTTCGCAACGGACGGACGAACGGACATTATGCATGTGTATCGTGGGAACTGGGAAATAGCCGACACCCATAACGTTGCAGCGAAATGATACGTTGCTGCTTAGTAGTTATGTAACAGTATTGACGTTATTGTACGTTATTTGAAGTACGCTTTCTAGGATCAGAAGCAACAGTTAGGTTTGTAAAGAACTCTGAACAGGGGTCCTACTCCCTAAGCACAAAGCCCGTAGTTTCGGCCTTAGTTATGGGCGTTTCCTACTACGTATCACCTACGGATGGATGATTGGTTCGGGTCCGAACGCAGTATGAATGACAACACGTTTGGCGCAGTGGTTGAGCGATTGACTGCTGCGCAGCATGTCGCGGGTTCGATTCCCGCACGGAACAAATATTTGTACGACCTACAAGTATTTGTTCCGAGTCTGGGTGTTTTTCTATCTATATTATGTATGTATTTACAAAAAAAAATGTATATAATAGTTTATCAGCCATCTCGTTACCATAACACAAGCATTAGGTTGCTTAGCTTGGGACTAGATGGCGTTGTGTGAAATGTCCAAGGATATTATATTATATTATATTATAATATATTATAACATGATTTGCCAGCTGTCCCAACTCCCGATGTGTGTTTGCCCGTCCGAAAATTTAACTTTTACACTTGTTGGATCGTAATGTCAGACGGACGGATGAACGGACGGACTTAGGGAGTAGGCCCCCAGCTACCAGCTTTTGAAACGGTTTTCAGGAAACGAGTTGCATTCATTGAACACTTATTTACACTTAACCAATGGGGCCAATTATCATTACTTGATATTACATGTATAGGTACGGCTGTTCGTATCGTCAGTAATTTCCCACTGTCCATTTCGAGACAGGAGTGAATCCTACCGAATTTCTTTCATCCAAGTTGAAAAACATAATAGAGTAAGACAAGAAAAAGTATTTGATAGCAATCGTCAAGACATGAATGATAAAGTTCTTCCAGAAGACGAACTAGATAATCAGGTCTAATTGTGGCTATACTGATTGAAACTTGGAAAAGTATCCGCAATCGGAAGAAATTGCTTCCCACGATTGCTGGCTAGATTGATTACGTATGTAGCGTGACGGATGAGCTGTCATTACTACCTATTAGGTACTTACTAGCCTCGGATGTTGTACCCAATGTCTCATAAAATCTAATCCGTCGATAAAATACACACGTTAAGTACGGAAAGAAATGAAAGAATGCTCGAAGCTATTGTTTTCATTTCGACGAATTACAGTGATTAACATTTTCACGAATAAAAGAAATCCGCTAAAAAGGGAAAATGCATCCATCTTCCTTGCATAATAACCCCATAAACGTGGCCAAAACACCAATCAGCAATAACCAGAATAGAAAAAACGAAAACCGCATAACATCGCAGCGAAATAAGAAAACCGTAACCCTTCCGGGAATTATCTGAAATTCAATCTATTTGAGCTCATCCCTATCGATGGGGACAAAGGCTAATACACAAGAGTCCATTGTATTCGCAGATTTATACTTTGTCGTGCATTGTCGTTAATGTGTACACAGCCTTACAATGAGTACGTTCTTTTTAATTCCACCGAATTTCTGTTCCTATTGTGGTCGTATTACGTGTTGATTTTAAAATTTTCATGTTGATATTGAAAGCAATTGATAGGAATAGCGATTGTCAATGCTAAGGTGTAGTTCAATGAGAGTTTAAAATAAATATCGGTCTAAAATAATTCCGTATGAATTTGGAAATAGGTTTGAATGCATCAAATATATTAAATGCCTCATACGTATCTAAGCGATGTTTTAGTCCGTATATGTTAAAGTTTAGCTTTAGTGTACATATACTTGTTAAAGTTGTGCCATGCACTATACAAAGCAGGACGAGTGACAGTTGTAGTTGCTATGCTATGTAACTGAACGTGAACGCTATCGCTTTGCGGCAAGTTCGTAGTTAGCGCCGAGTGCGTGTCCGCTCCGCTTTTCCATTTCCACATACATTTATGTAACAAATGGACTCGTATTTTGAAATAAGTTGCTTCGAATTATTTGGCAAATATAGAATCTTGTAAAAAGGTGAAAATTTCAACTGAAAATTTAGAATAATGTCTCCCTGATTTCGACGATTGCAAGCTTCATATCCTACTTTTAAGAAATTATAAAAAAAAATACAGTAAAATTTGGAAAATGGTGGAAACATTACACAAAAGATTGTCAATTAAAGAAAAAACTAAAATAATAATTTGACAATCAAAGCTGTGGGAGATGTTTACATGCCCCTCGCTTCCCCCAACGGGGCAGTTCCTGATATTTCCGCACGCGACAGGATACAGGGACAAAGGAAAAGGATTGAGGGATAGGTCTAAAAGGAACAAAACAAAAAAATAAAATAATAGTGTTAAAAAAAACAAAAAGAGTGCGGAACTATATGAAGAAGCTTCGAGTGCGTTCTAAATCGTTAATTTGAAATTTCAAACTTCGAATTTTCCTAGCATACGCGTTGATTGACAATAAACGTAATGATTGATCAATATTCGCGTATCAAGTAATTGACGCGGAAAATGTAAACATCTTTTGTATTCTTTGGCGAGTGCTGCCGTGATTGATGAGCTGTATTGTCAGGTAAACTTGACAAGCTAAGATAACCGACGCGTCAAACGGTTCAGATGATTCGTGTAAAAGGAATTGATGATCATGGTCCGACGTACCAAACATGATTAGATAATTTTGTCGCAAGAATATAAGTTTAATTTGAACGGTTCATATCACTTTTGGTACGTTCAGAGCTAGAACATGCAAAACTGCGAATATCAATGAATCAGTTTTTAAAGACCAATGTTTATATAAATAGTGCAAAGGAGCAGTTTCAAATCAATAAGTTTGAAGCTCAAAAAGTAGAAAACTGATTGATTGATACAATGGTATTCGCATCAAGGCAGACCAGAGAGATTCGCACGAGGACGTATAATCAAAAATATCACGCAATGTAGGACAAAAATCCCGCAATAAAATCTAATCAGACGTGAGTGTGTTTAGAAAAATACCTTTTTTAGGGATCAGTGACTTGAGCAGCATGATGGCGGCCTCGTCGCAGGCCCACGCGTGCATCTTGCGGTACGAGTCGCGCCCCTTCTCTGTCAGCTTGTCCCAGGGCTTCGGCTTCGACAGCAGCTCTGACACCGTCCCTTGAGACAGCCCCAGCACGTACTTAGCGAACAGTCTCTGGCCAATGTTGTGGACCGATAGCAGTTCCCGCACTCTCCGGCTTATGTGCAACGTGTCCAGGTTCGTATTCGCGTATTTGTCGATGTTGTATCTTAGCATCTCCTGCAATCGCGCCTCCATTGGGTCGCCTTTGGGGATGAGGGAGTCGCCGAGGCGTCCGACCAGCGCGCCGGGCGGCAGGGGCCCCATGTCCTCCGCGAACCTGTAGGTGCGGTGCTCCTCGAAGCGGAAGGGGCTCGGTGGCGGCAGCGGCAGCAGCGGCGTGGGCCCGTTGTTGTTGTGGTGCGTGGTGTTGTTGTTGAGCGGCGGCGGCGTGCTGGGCCACTCCTCCACACCTGCGGTGAGAGCACGGTTACGCGGGAACACGAGGAGGGGACAGCGGGGGCCGGGGCGGGGTTCGAGGGACGGGGGGAGAGGGAGGGCTAGCACGCACGCTCGTAAGCGTCGCAATCATTCGGCAACGGTGTACGAATCGTTAATGCGCGCGCGGCGTCTCTCATGTCGGCATCATGGCATGCTCCGAATTCTAAAGCCTAAGTTTGAAACGATTACGCGCGTCCGTGAGCGGCATGGCTGAGGTGGTGGGAACTGGATATTCCTCGTACTCCGCGCGTTTTTTTGCGAATTGTTGTTTTTTTGCGGACAGAAAAGTGAAGCGAACACGAACTAGCTACGGACATACACAAGGTTTGAAACATCGAACGTGCATAGCTGATGGCCGCGATCGATTTCCAATGTTCACTTGACGACGATGATACCGAACATCCGGCGCGAAGACACGTCACTATTTAAAGACTCCATGTTTTAGAACATGACGTCATCGTTCGGGTCGAATGCAAGGATTGCTACTACCAGCACGACTAACCTGAGTGGAACCCAACTCTATGCTTTCCTTCCAAGTTCAAGTTAATCGTCCACTCATAATACTCGTGGCTCAACGCTAGTGACGTACCTGTATCCCGGCGCTCAGCGCTTCTTTCCCGCTCGGCCGAATGGTCTCGGAGCGAAGGTGCGGTGCTCGGCGAGCGGATCTCAGGCTTGCGCTCTAAAGATCGCTCTCCACCGCCCAGGTCGAGTGCTCGGAGCATGCTGGAACAAAGAAAATAAGCTGTTAGTAAAGTTAGTTGAAAGTAAACATACTGAAAGCGTTGTCAGGACTGTGATAGTAGTTGCCCACCATCAGATTATGACGGAAAACGAAAATGTAGGAGACAAGTAAAACAATGTTGAAAATACGAGAGAGTGATGGTAAAAACCAGACTCCTGAGTTATCGTAGATGTAATTCGCAGAGCAGAAAACGGAAAAACGTTTAAATAAGGAGCCTACATGGTTGCCCCATCTCCACCTAACCTAAATTCCCTTCCACCGTAATCATAATTAAAACACAATCCTATAGATTACCTGATTGTAATATAAAGCTTTTAATTATCACAAGACGTCGGGTCACAGACTCACCGTTCGATTTACCCCAATAAATTGGGTCAAAAGTGAATTGATTAAACAATTTCCAGGTGAATTAATTAAGTATTTTAATTAATAGGATGTACTGGGTCTCTATTGGCAATATTCCTTTAATAAATTTATTGAGATTGGGCAGCTTTGAACGGTATCTTATGGCTATTAGAGAGATAAGACCCTCCGTACCTGAGCCCGCTCATTTATTGGTATTATTTTATGTGTCGCTGACGGTTGGTCCTTAAGGGGTAGTTAATAGCTCTCTTGCATTAGAATTTATTCATAATACATTGGCTGAAGATGAGATATCGCTATTATCACCAATAGCAGAAGGATTAGTGACATCATTAACAAATATTTATACATCATTGTTTCTATTTTGAATGTCTTTGTTTTTCACAAAATGATCGTATCTTTAAACATACTAATTTAAATAGGTGTTTATTAATTTAATGTCACGTGCAGATTTAGACAAAAATAGTTATTTTAGTAGATACCTATCGTAATTATGACGTCTATTCTTAATTGTTAAGCTATTTATTTTAAAAAAATATAAACAATAAAATTAATTATGATCATAAATTGACGGGAGTCAATTATCTTTTATAATTATCTACTTTTAACATACACGTGCTGTAATTATTTCCGAAGGATTATTAACTGGGAAGACGGAAATAAATAAATATAACAATGTGGATTGTGTATGCTGATTTTAAACCAATTTTGACCTCGCTTACAACTTGTAAACGCTGATTCGGAAAATTCTCAATTTGACATTTCCTCAATGCCACGATTCGACAAATGATAACAATGACAAAATGCTAAAAAGACCAAAATAGTAGCAGACTTTGTAAAATTTTCTTACGTCCACAAGGGACCGAAACTGAGGTACTAATAAAACTATCAACAACATATTGTTAAGGTAACTTACGACATACTCGTACGATCTAACTTTCGACAAATCGTTCAACTACTCTAAACTTTTGGTCAGAAGCTCCCAACTGATCGACCGACTTCGCCTTAAGATTTCGCTTTTTAGATCGGTTGGTAGACTAGTGGTGCGACACATCGGCATTACCTCCGGCACAATAGGGTTGCACGTTAATTACAATTTAATATATCGCCAATTAAATCGTTGATCGGTAGTGCCGAATCTCGGAGGTGTTGCCAACTTCATTCTCTAATTGGAAGGTGTATTATACGACTTTGGTTAGAAATTATTTTGGTGATGTCTGCATTTTCGGTGATGTTTTTATTGATATGAAAAATGATATGAATTGATGGTATGATAAAGAACAGGCTTCATTTCATTTTTCCGGTGTCATCATGATATTGGCAACCAAATTATTTTGGTACATGATGGATATTTCACACTGAGGAGCTCATGGCTAAGTAATAACAGTCACACGGGTCGATCCATTAGGTTAAGTTACGCTTGCCGCGGTTGCTCAGTGGATGGGTGACCATCATTACATACCGAGACTCCTCCGTGCCTCGGAAAGTACGTTAAACCGTTGTGGGAACAACGGTTTCAACGGCACGGAGGACTGTCATTCGTGGATCTTTGACAGTCGTTACGGGTCGTCAGAAGCCCGAAAGTCTGACAGCCAGTCTTACTAAGGGGTATCATATTACCCAGTAACTGGGTTGTGGAGGTCAGATAGGCAGTCGCTCCATTTAAAATACTGGTATTCAGCTGCATCCGGTTAGACTGGAAGCCGAAAAGGCTAGGCAGATGATGATGATGGATAAATCACTCTGCGATATCATTATGTCCTTTGCCAGTCTTGGTGATGAGACCAGTATCATTTCAATCCACATAGTATGTAAGGAAGTTTCATATTCAAAGAAAGTTTACTAATATGAAGTTAAAAGATGTGTTTCACAAAGCGTGACTGCGAGGTACCAAGTAATCGAAGCTTTGAAGTTTTTTCAAACATGGCGTCATAACCTGTAATGATACAGTTTTTGCAGTAATAAACACTGAATTTAAGGGATCCTAACATGCATAGGTAATAAGCGAAAGGGGCCATTACTTACTGTTATTATTGGTACATTTATTTCCTTGTAGTTTTTACTACTTGTAAAGGGAAATGAGCTGACAGCTATTTCTTTTTTCATCTCTCATGAGATTTGTTATTGTGATCCAATTAGTTCTTTTTCAATTTGTAATTGTTTAATTTGGTTAGATTTTCAACTATTTTGTAACAGTATTTTGATTTAAAAGAGTGTCCGTGGAGTTTCTTGCCCGTTCTTCTCCATAGGTACCCACTACGCTTTGGAATGGGCAACTAGCTTCATCTTTCTGACTGACCGAACCCTTGATAACTCAAAAGTGCCTGTAATTGGTTTATCTATACTTATAATAAATCTCTAGAGAGGTCAATTCTGTACATGATATATATTTTCAAAATAACTATCAGGGGGTAATTAGTGATCGATACTGATGCCAAAAATGCAATCAGTAAAATTTTTATCTGTCTGTCTGTCTGTCTGTCTGTATGTTCCTTATAGAAACAAAAAGTACTCGACGGATTTTAACGAAACTTGGTACAATTATTCTTCATACTCCTGGGGAGGTTATAGTATACTTTTCATCACGCTACAATCAATAGGAGCAGAGCAGTGAAGGGAAATGTTGGGAAAACGGGAGAAGTTGCTCCATTTTTTAAGCTTCCGTCGCGTGTGCAGCCTTAATGGTTAAAGCTACATAGAATTATCTAAAAAATATCCCACAACAGCATATGTCTATCTTTTATGGTTGACTCACAATAACACGTGTAACTCCCGATAGCTTAGCAGTCCAATACATTAACTAAATAACATACAAAGAGTTACACGCTGACGGAGTCGCGGGCACAGCTATTAATAATAATATTCTGCGGTTCCTTATTGCGATATTTTTCAACAGTATTGTGGATTGACATATTATATTTCCGAAAGTTAATCTGTCTGTTACATCAAAACCACTGAACCGTGAGGAAGGACATAATGGTACTTTTTTACGAAAAACGACGGAAACGCGGACGAAGTCGCGGGCAAAAGCTAGTTTGAAATAAATGCTTTAAGTTTGATTAATTCCTATTATTGGCTTCTTCACGCTCAAACGGCTGGATCGATTTGCATGAAATTTGGTGTGTAAATAGCTTATATCCTGGATTAACACATAGGTTACTTTTTATCCCGGTCTACGAGGGTCAAACCGCGGGGCCCAGCTAATTTGAAATAAATGCTTTGAGTTTGACTAATTCCTATATTCAGATTTCAATTTCCTACCTACATTTCGAATATTTACAGAAATTCTAAATCCTGAAATAGGCTCTCATTCAGGATTTTTTGCGAAACTATAATGCTTTCCTACATATCGCAAAATATTCTATGTATTATCAGAAATTCCATATCCCATTATACTAAAAACAATCTAAAGCTAGTATCAAAATGGTTCATATAATCGCACGTAGGTACTGGCATTGTTCGAAGCTTAGTCGAGTTCGTTGAAGCGACCGTCTCACAGGGAATACAGATAACTAGTGTTGACTCCCTGCCCCGTTCAGCTGTGTTTAAACGATTTAATACTGGATATTGCTATTTCAAATTAAACAATACGTAAAATTTTGCTGTATTCCATACAAAAAACAGGAATATATGGGGTTGTTCGAAAGAGATACCGTGGCCCTGGCACAGGCAACTGAAGGAACACGGGTGGGTTTTAGTCAGTAAAAGTCTGACACGAAAGAGCAGGATGTCATTGATGATTTCCCCTCCAAAAAAAAGGCGCTTTAGCGTATTTTTTTGGGATCAGCACCCTAATTGCGTAACACACTTTCAATCGGAATCTGAATAATTTTGGAGCAAATTGTTAATCCATTGCTTCTTGACTTCCAAAAATTTATCAGCTCGACAACGTAAATAACGCAATGAATGTTGTTGAACTGTCAAAATCAAACCGATTCCGATTGATAGTGTGTTACGCAATTAGAGTTCTGCTTAAAGCAATATCGAAATTATAATGAGAATGCAATAATCGTAATTCAAAATTAGAATTGTATTTGTTGCGATCGTTTGACAATATAGGCTGTATGGTTTTGTTTCTTTACCAACATTTTCTTTTACTCTAAATCGGATATTAAAAGGTAAAACCTATAAAGCTAGCTCGTAGAGGTAAGTGAGCAAAATATACGTGAAAAGTTCTGAAACTCCCCACAAAATGTAACTACCTCGACAAGGAAGACCGTCGGCTAATGTTTACGAGGGTTTTAAAACTGATACATTATAAACAGCGATGACACAGTTGGGAAGTGACGACATCCTAGCTTAGTTTAGTGGCGTGGAGTGGCGTCGGGTGTGAAGGTTTTTATCTTTTTATGTCTATGGTTGATGATGAAGCTTTAGTTTGAATATGGAAGATGTCGCGTCAGCAATATACAAGTTGTAACTTAAGTAACGCTCAACCTTTTAAGGGGTCATTATAATCATCATTATGAACAACTTTTACTATGGGACCAAACACGATATCGTGAAAAGAAATCAGGAAATGAATCGCTTATAGAGGAATTGCTTAATGTGGCCATTTTAGGACCCCCGTTATGCCAAATTGACAAATTTTTCCAAATGATTTTAAACCTTAAAATATTGATGGTTAAGTTCAAGATCGAACGAGAAAATTTGACAGTTAGTAGTAACTTGACCTGCTGCTGTGTCCATGACGGACAAAAAAAAATTTAGTCATCATGCTTATTCTTCTAGTACCTAAGCTACTCAACACCTTTCCCCTGTCCTAAACGAAAGCTTAAAAGCATCTTTGTCTTCGGGCAAAAGCCTTCAGTATAAGGCGTGTACACACTGAATATTTGATGCCCCGAATGAAACCGATGTGCGCTTACCTAACTTTGAATTAATTAGTGGGTTAACTTTTAAAACATTGTGTGTTTAGGCTTTAAATATTCCGCTATCGGTGTCGTTAGGGTTAGCTTTGATTTTAGAACTAGTTTGTTTACTTATTGATAAGAAAACGTTACCCAACTATCTTGCCGATATCGAATATCTTGATATTAATTGATTTTGCTGAAGTAATGACTAGTTTAGAATTGTATGTACATAACTGTGCTTCTCAGGTTTCCCTTTGCATATATCTTTTATAATAAGAAGATGTTATGGTATATGGAATTATTAAAGATTTCCTAAAGCAAAACACACAGATTCTCAAGAAAATTTCTCGCTTTTCCAAAGACAAATAACCCGCGAATGACGATCATATTTCAAAATCTGTGACAAAATGTCGATTGATCGCCCCTACGCCGTGCAACCCTTTAAAGGGAATATTTCAAAGACATATTTCCAAAGGGGTTGTTCAGTAAAGGGATGTTTCAATATTGATTAGCGAATTAGGAATTCCTGTCGAGTTCTTTACCTTGTTTTATTGTACTGTGTCATTGGGGAGCTTAGCGGTTTGATTACCAATAGACTTTAGGAGATCATCTTGTAGTTAACAAGACTTGACGATAATGGACACAGTCTCAGCCATTTTATTAGTTTTTGTGTCCAACTTATCATAGAAAATTATATTTTGTTATCGGTGTGATTTATTCAAGGCTTTATTATACAACGTCAGTTTTTGTGTATACTAAACCTCTTAAGGGGTCATTGTACTCATTATTTTGAACAACTTTTACTAACTGTTATAGCAGCTCAGAACATTTTGACGAGTTTGATGTAGATAAATGTACTGAACAGCTGATTTTTTTTCGCGATTTCAGGTTTCCTCCCATAGTAAAAGTTGTTCAAAATGATGAGCACAATGACCCCTTAAGAGGTTTAGTATAAACAAAAATTAATGTTGCATTTATACGTAGTCACTTCCATAAAAATGGCGACGTTGAAATCTCGCTGATTCACAATCAGTCTCCACGTGTAACAAATTCAATTGTATTCAAATATCGAACATGCACTTATTTGCTCCCATCAATGTCTCTGACAATAATCGTGACGTCACTGCATACTATCAACTCGATCGCCGATAACGTCGCCCCGCCCCCGCCGCGCTGACCAATCACTGATCGATCGGACACTAACGCCTATACACACAGACCAAATACTTGAAAATCTCAGAAACGTCCATTGGCTATGTCTAAACAAACCATTATTGACACAAACTTTCCCGCTCTCAGATATTTAGTCTAAGCTACAAACGTATGTTCAACAAACACAGTAAAAAGCTTAGGAACCGTCGGGCATTCTTTATGGCATCAAAAATCGTCGGGCAACGTAAATTAGTTGATAATTTGTGTGCGACAGTGTTAGGCTAAACTTGCGTTAAATGTAAGACAAACATCGCCTAAGCAAATGAGAACAGGTGTCTACGATAGGCTCTCATATTGATATATAGGGACAAACACACGACACATAATATAAGAGAATGTTTCTTTGAAATTATGTAAATCTTGTGTGCTTAGATGTTAATTAAACATGAGATAACCAGCTACACTCTTTATTTGACTTTCTTTAAATTTCATCTTTGACGTGTCAACATTGTGCCGTTGTATTTGGGCTTTAGTGAATTTTAATTATAACGAAACCACAAAAGCTCACGATTTTGTGTGATCATGATTAGAATTTATATGTTTTTTGAGTTTAATGCTTCAGCGTGTCAAAAGCTCGCCTAGCATTCCAAAATATTGTTCTCCAGAATCTGTAGTCCGCATTATATTTTCGAATCTAAGAATTTAATTTAAAATCAACCACAGCTTAACCAAAATCCTCAAAGAAGCACAGACAACAAATAAATCGAACGTAATGACGCCCAAGCCAAGTTAAGCGGAGATTTGGCGGGAACCGCGTTCAGAAATCAATCCATTGCTCCCTCCATTAAGCTTTAATCTTCGGGGGCTGGCTATAACTTAATCCTTACTTGAGAACCGGAATAAATAAGCAATAAACCAGTGCAGGTGCCTTCTATGTTTATATCGGGAATTATAGATCTTATAGGATTAGAACTTATCTTTTGTTGGCGGATGAAAGCGATCATGGGAAAGATACCAAATGTTGGCCATTCGCGTGCTGGTAGCAATAATTGAAATGGCTGTTTTCCGTTTATTTTTCTATCATATTGTGTCGTGTGGACAGATAATGTGTCAGTTATATGTGCTTTATTATTGGGATGTGGACGGATTTTTGTTTCTTGGTATTGTTGGGGTTCGATTGTGGTCCAAGTATACCTATTTTGTATCTTATTATAGTGAACTAATTCACTCATGTTTACAAAAGAACGGACGAGTTTAAGACTATGACGCATTTTCTCAAATCTAGTTTAAATTCTCGCTCAAACTAGCTTCGTTTTAAGTTACTATCTAAGTATAGTTGTTAGTTAATCTATGACCTTTAGATCTTAGAGTAAAACATCTATAAATCCCGCCAACATTTTTAACAAACAACAAATTATCACATGCAAGTCAGCTGGTGTAAAATTTATATTTAACTCGTTCCAATTTCCGATTTCCTGTCGTAAACTGTAATCGATCGACATTTTATTAAAGTTAAAAACGCTTTTTATCGTGTTTGCACAGTCTTGACTTTATGTCGCGATCTCGGCGCTTGTGATCTGATCTTTGACGGTGGATCAAAGGCGCCGACGGTATGACACCGTATTGGTGGGGCAACACATTAAACTGCTCAAAACATCGGTTTTGGGATGTTGTTGCGATGTATTAATAGACTGAGTGGGGCTTTGTGATGTGGCCTGCCATTGTATTGGACGAGATGCATCTATATTTTCATGTTTGAGTTGGTTTGTAAGGATCTGTGTAAAAAGGAATCATCGTGAAATTCACTATAATCTGTTTCTTTCGTGAATAAGAGAGCTTTTGAATATAAGCGCAAGCCAATAGTCTTGTTATTTTACAGTTTGATCTGAGAGTATGGTAGAATTAAAAACTATATATTTTTTCTTTCAAGGAGGAGCTCGTGGCTAAGTAATAACAGCCGCACAGGTCGATCCATCAGGTTAAGCTACGCTTGCTGGGGTTGGTCAGTGGATGGGTGACCATCTTTACATACCGATATTCCTCCGTGCCTCGGAAAGTACGTTAAGCCGTTGGTCCCGGCTGTCATTCGTGGATCTTTGACAGTCGTTACGGATCGTCAGAATCCCGAAAGTCAGACAACCAGATTTACCAAGGGGTATCGTATTACCCAGTTACTGGGTTATGGAGGTCAGATGGGACTCGCTCGATGTAAAATACTGGTATTCATCTGCATCCGGTTAGACTGGAAGCCGATTCTAACATAGATGGGAAAAGGCTTGGCAGATTGATTGATATACTTTCATTCTTTCTTCTTTCTTGACTTTATCATTCACAACATGTTTCTTCCAAATCATATTTCAGCTTATCCTAATAATCTGACGACAACAAATTGAAACTAAACTAAATCCAATACTGAGCACGAAGCCAGTAAGTGCTAACGTCAATCTTCCCACATCCTGTAACTAAGATGACGAAAGCACCTGGTGTGAAACTTTGTAGATAGGTAGGTACTGCTAATTAATGTTATCAGTTATCAGCGGCGCAGGTGATAGATTGTTCTCAAGGATGTTGACTGATCGCCTGATTACTTTACTACGTGGGAACAGAACCATCGATGTGAGGATTATGGATTGAAGAAAGATGGAGGAAGGAGGAAGGATGTAGTAAATGTTTTTAGGGAGATAATAATAGCTTGCGCTGTCACTAAAGAAAGTCTACGGTGAGACCGATGATTCGTGACGACTTGCGACGAAAGCTTTGACCTAGTAGCGGGATAGTATCAGCTGAAGTGATGTCATAGTTAAACAGACAAATCGCGGTGATATTAGCAATGCACAGTTGGATGCCGGGTTTTATTCATATGGATGGTGAAAAACGAATAATTTAGACACCGGAGGAGTTTGGAACCCATGCAAAATAAAAATATTAAACAAAAAATAAATTGCTGGAATTAACACCCTAATATAACGTCATGAGAACTTCCGCCTACGACTATTGTTTCCAAACCGAAATAATTTCCCTTTCATCCCACTATCGCGTCAAAATATTAACATCCCTCGATAATTCTATTTATATTTCCCACTGATGCGACAGGAATAATAAAAAAGGCACCTTTTAAAGTTCTCAGGGAGCGATTTTTGTATCAATATATAGTGTAAACTTAGGGGAGGCCGCTAAATTCCTTATCTTGAACGTTTAGCGTAGGAGTGCGAGGTGGGACACAACTTCGACGGGACAAGTGGTTTTCGATTTGTGGTTGAAGAAAAAAACTGTGTTCGGACCTCCTCGGTGACTTTCTGGGAGCCGATGGGTGTATTATGTTGACCGTCGAATGTGTCGTTTACCAATGCGTACTTTTTTGTATTTGGAAGTTTGTTCGGTTTATGGTTATATTTGTTAGTAGTAGGTACTTTATATGTCGAGAAGTGCTCAAATACTTTAGAGATGTAAAACTCAGCTAAGTGCTTTATGATGGAGTTTTTCTTAAAACGTAAATTTTAAGAGACATGACAATGACATAAGTGGTACATGTTTACGTAAACTTACAACATAAGTACCGAACGAGGAAGTATCTCGAATATCACAAACGGCACCAAAACCACGGGCGTCAGATCTCAAAGTGAAGACTCAATCCTTGTTTGAAAAACAACATTAAATACTCGGAACTCCATAAAAGATCCTTTAAGATGGCTGATGGTAATTAAATGGTACTTGTTGGAGCAGGCTGTCTAAACAACACGGTGACAGCAGTTATAGGGTTTGTCGTGCTGTGTGGCAAGGTTTCTAATAGAAGAAGATTTGGGAATGATCAAGATTGATAAAGGTTTTTCTTATTGAGCATAAAGTTTATATTAAATTTTTTTCAGGATTGTTAATACATTAGTTAGCTGTTAAGAAAGAATACATTATCATCGTTTTTAAAATTGTTTACAAACTTTTCAGTTATTATGTTTACTATCCTTCTAGGATCTAAAGTTGATATAATAATCATAATAATTTTAACCATGACTGTTGCCAAGGAATAAGTTGTTTCATTTCTTAGTTATATACAACTTCTAAAAGCTATATCTTTCAACATCACAATCGACTAACGAACTAATCAAACAAAGACAGGGTGTGCTGGAAGGCGCCTGCTTATCAGTCAAAGGTACGTTCAACAAACAAATGCGCTCAAAACACACAATGATACATTGAACGTATGTGCTCAAGTGACATCAAGTTAACTTGGATTATCATACCGTTTCTAGCTTTAATGTTTGTTCTATGGCGAAAGAGTTAATCCCTGCTGTCTTGATAAGACAACAAACTTTCGTTTTATACCTTTGAGCCTATAGAATGCCTAGCCTATAAGACATCACGTCTTGTTTTACCAAAGGGTTGGGCAGAGACTTTTCGCCAGTTATGTTGAAGATCTACGTAACAGGAGGCCATGAACCGGGCCCAAATCCAGACTTCGGGCTGCTACTAAGGAATTCCAGATAGAAAAACCCAATAACACTTTTCCCGGCCTGAAATCAAATCACTAGACCAACGAGGCAGCATATAAATACGACATTACAAATCACGCGATTGATTCAATGTAAAAGGCGTTTCTTTTATTTGATTGGGGATAAATAATTGACGTTCAGTTACCATTTGCATTGTGTGATTGTCAATAACGTTGAAGACTTCAAAGACGTTATAGTAAAACAAAAGTATTATGATGTGTTCATGTGTCAATTGCTTTACCGGAAATGAAATTGGTGAAAAAAGTCGAGAAACCGGAAAATAGAACAAAAATTGTGTCACTTTTGACGTTTCATCTGTCAAATAAAGTTCCATCATGTAATATTTTGCCATTTCTCACTTGCAACAGCTTTATCAATATCATAACATTTTCATTCCTCACTCGTGTTTAATCACAACTGCAGTGTAAGCCTGTTTTATTTCTTCTAAACTAAATCAAACAAGGAAATGCAGCAAAGTTATACCTAGGAGCGTCGCGCCAAGATCATTCGCGCCAGTACCTCGACCATAGTCAAGGCTTGTTCTACAAACAATATATAATCTGTGCGCAGGTGAACGACCGAGATACGCGCCTTATCAAGTTTATTAACACGTGCTGTATTGTAGACTTTTTAATTTGTATGCAGCCTGTACTTGTAGGGATGTAGACAGTAGACACGGTCGTTTGAAAAATCTTAGTCGATTTTCGTGTTCCATTTTGATTTCGATTTTATTTGATGGATTTGTATTGGCTAGGTTTTTTTTTCTTTATTAGTATACGTCTTTCAACCGTCGTTTAGTCACTATTTAATTTTTTTTCGTTCATTTTCATGGCGTCTATCGCCTGTAATCCATGTAAGTCTCTCTAAAACATTATAAAACTTAAAATTAACCCATAGTCGTCCCAATGTATCATTAGAACGACGGATACTCACCTGATTTCTCTTTTGACATCATCATAGTCCCTCTGCGTGTCGAGCCTCGCTTCAAGCCTGGCGATGTGCTGCTTCTTCTCGTCCAGCCTTTCTTCTAACCGCTGCAGCTGCTGCGCGTGCGCTTCCTGCAGCGCTGTAAGCGATGCTTGGAGACGACGCACGTCTTCCACTAGTTGGGCGATCTGGGGAAGAAAAAGCTGGTATTGAGGATGTTTTTATTTAAAATATAGGTATTTATGTTGACGATAATAATTATGCTAATATTTAATGCTCTAACCGGTTCCTGATAGCCTAATCAGACTTAACTTGTGCAATCAATCACATCACTATTCAAAGATGCGTTTAAAATTCGAACGAAGAATCAGAACACATAACAACACATTCGTAATTTCTGAGACGGAACTACCAACATTAAAATAATAACATTACAACATTAAAAATGTCGCCAGTAAAATATTTTCTAAAGAATTTAATTGCCATATAATTATCTTATGTTATCTGTGTGCGCAATAATAGCATCTAACTCTGTAATTATGTAGATCAATCTTTAACGATAAAGATGGGTGACGCTATCAGACATTTTAATAATAAAATAAATATTTAAAATTTTGCCTTGTTATTGTGATAATTATGGTTAAGGGAGGGCGTTGCTTGTGAATGAATACGATAACTTTATTTAGTAACAATTGTTAGTTTCTTATATAAATTAGCTCCATCATGGTTGAGCTGTAAAACAATCTCATTATTATTATTTTTTCTGACTGATGAAACGAAATTCGTGTAAATCTAATTGCTTTGTTCTAGCTTTTAAACTTTACATAATATTTGCTTAACAACACAAAAAATTATTACGTAAGTACAAGATTTTATTGCTTAACAGTATTACGGGTTTTCCCGTAGTTATCGACTTTAATAACAGCACACAAAAGAAATCAACAATTAAACTGTAGGTAGCGATTGAGTAAATCAAAGAAGTCCCAATCGTATTATTTAGAAACAGAACTCTAACTAATTTTAGTTCGCGTTTCCGTTCGACAATTGACGATCTATTCATAAAATCAGCACCCGACAAGACAAGGCTATATTTGTCCCACTCAACGCCATATTTTTTTAAATGTCGACTTTATTGCTTTGTAATACGTGTTACGTGAGTATTGTATGGGTGTTGAAGTGTGTTGGTCGGATAACTCTCAGCATGTTATTACCCGACCTTCGGAAGATATCAATTGTTGGCGCAGCCGTCAGGTGGGGTGTCGCCGGCGCTCGAGCGTGAAGATGCGTATCGTCTAGATAGATGCGACGGAAATCACGGACGGCACATGACCCTGGATATGTCTTGAGACGGCCGTTTTTCCAATTCAAGTTTTATAGAGCCATTTTCTGATTGTTATTGTAGATCTATGACTGGTGTTTTGCTTGCTCTCGATGATTACATTATTATATAGGCACAGAAATAAATCCTCTCGATCATAGTTATGTTTGTTGTTGAGGAATCGCCAGTATCCACAAGCTATGTCATCTTGAAACATAAAGTTTATAGATTATTTTTGCTAATTATTGTACCTACAGTTATTTAGTTTTTCTTTATATCTACAATTAGACTAATTTTAAATTCAACTTCGTCTATTTCTGTTTAGTAATTATTAAAGACTACTAGCGGTGATTTAGACTTTTCTTCGAAAACACAAGAATTTTCCATAGACATTTTCCGTTTTGTTTATTAATTTTAGTGTTTTATGATACTTAGTTATTAAATTATAATACTTCGTGATAATTGCAGATAAGCAGACAGGAAATAGTAATATTTTAAATTAAACTCTTAGTTAGGTACTTACGTAAACAAATAAGTTGGTAGAGTAATTAAATAATTACAGGGAATTTTTAAAAATAAAATGTTCCGATCCGTTTTTTTTTGTCTAGACTACAATGATACCTAATATACATTACGTAATATAAGTTTTCCTTATAAGATTTAAACAAAAAACGGCATTTTTATAAAATAATTATCATTACTGAGTGATGAACTGATGATGCACGGTGACACGAAAATATTTGAAAAAAAAAAACCTACTAAATTAGTATAGTTAGTCAAGAGTTACCTACTCAATATTATTTCTTATCGCCTCCAAAATACGGTTAAAAATCACTTTAATTAATATCATACCTTGACATCGATATCTTAATACATATCAGCATAATAATACTTCAGTAAATATTGTCAGTTT
Source organism: Cosmia trapezina (assembly GCA_905163495.3). Lineage (NCBI taxonomy): Eukaryota > Metazoa > Arthropoda > Insecta > Lepidoptera > Noctuidae > Cosmia > Cosmia trapezina. The sequence continues at coordinate 24,165,208 of LR991039.1, read as the reverse complement.
TGTTTGACGCAGCCTTGAAGAACTGGCGTAAATAATCTTTCATTACAACCCGGCCTCTTTATAGAATGTTGTAAAAAACTGAAAAATAACCTTCAGACATCGTTATGATTGTAATACTTATAATAATATAGAATAACTAATGAGAACAAATTAAATATTTTGACATAAAGAACGTGCTTATAAAAAATGGATGCCAGTATCTATACGTCGAGTAGATTTTTCGCTACTTTATTGACGTAGGTATTTTCATTTAACAATTATTAAGTTATATTACTGTAAATGTTTATGTTACTATTTCTGTATAATAGAAAATTTGTTATAGAACATTTTTAGTATAGCATTTTTCTTTTTCCAACTTTTTTTTTTTCATCTTTTACAAAGTTTTCCAAGGGTTGTCAATATGAAATTCTAGTAATCCTTCACGTCCCCATAAACGCTATGTAAACACATCCCGCCATTCAGGATAGTACAGTCACCATAAAACGTATTAGCCGAAACGAAAATTTGGCCGAACGGGCGGCACCGCGAGTAATTATTGTCTTAATTCGGACCTGCACTGACCGCTATTAACTTAGTTTTATGTTATAAGCGGTAGCGGGTTTAAGAGTAAGATGTCCGACGTTTAAGTCCGTTTTTGTCGAAAATTAACAGCTTTTTTCGCATTTGTCCTCATAAGTAAAGTATTGTTTTAATTTTTAGATTGAAAATCCATGTTATGGAATATTTAATTAAAAGAAAAGTCATGAATGTTGATGAAAAGCAGTTAGGTTTGTTGTCAAAAAAGAATGGTCCATTTTTTTTGTTTTTTTTTTTAATTATCATTTGGGCGAACGCTGTCCGCCCGCATCTTACCCAGCATCCAAGGGTTGTTCCTTCAGCGAAGGGTTAAGGGTACCCTCGCACAATTACCTACAATCATTACTATGGACAATTATGTTTTCGACCGCCGCCCGTCACAGTTTCAGCTTTTTATTGAAGTCTACCACATTTTTAGTATAATTACAGCGTGGCCGCCGGGTCTGTGATCACCCCACTGTGACGCCGATTAACTCGAATACCTCTCTCGTGCGGATCGTTTAAAAAAGACCTTTTGCACAATTTGGTGAGATTTACATGTGTTAGCAACTTTGTTTTGAGTTCCAGATGGGATTTTTTGGGACTTCATTTGCAGTAGTTGGTAGTTTATTCGGTGATGTTAAGTAGTCAGTTGTTAATTTGGCTGACTGTACTTTCTTTGATGACACGGAAATGAGAGAATTTATTTTAGTGCTGAGGTTCGTTGATGAAGCTTTAGCTTTAAACCTACCAGTGTCATCTAGCATTTGCACTTTAAAGAAAAACACCGTCAAGGCAATTCATTTTTCAGGCTAGACTTGTCAAGCCACACACACGGCCTGCGTGCGTCGCCTCGCATTCTTAGCCGTGTTCCTTCCGATGCAAATGGTCGAGTCTTGGGCCATAAATCCGCCACCGTCCCCGGCGGTTTATCTGACGTTCTCGATTCTACCTTACACCTACTTTTATATGGTGATAATATGCTTACACTTATTTATGGCGCTGATGATACGTTGAGAGTGTTAGAATAAAGAAGAATGCATATAGCATTTTTATGGAATGCCTAATTTTAAATACTACCACCAGCATGAAAACTCAAACACCCGCTTCGATATAATCGGAACGAACCGAAGAAGGATAAAATGAGAAAAGCCAATACACATTGAGCTACAAAGGACGATCGCTTTTTATTCCATTTCTCAAAACCATAACCTCTTTTATCTGTCCAAGATCGATGAAAAAGCAACAAAGACGTAGACCACGTCGATTGTCTAAAGCTCAATAAAGTAACAAAACAGAATCAATTTGGAGTACAATGCGTCAATGCAGTGCTCAATCACAAAGGAAGTGATGACAGACAACTGAGTAAAAAAACCTAATACGCCATTTTGACGTCAGAAAGAGTTCATGTTGGCGATCTGTCAAAGTGGTCAAACAGTTTAGGGGAAATATCTGTCGGAGTTTCGTGGGATTCGTCCCGGTTTCAGGGAGAGGACGATTTTGGAAAAATTCATACCGTTTTTGCCTGGTAACTAAGATACGTACTGCCGGTCAGTTTCATGCTATACTTGGACTTTTAATCGTATTCAATAACTTGACAGTTAAAAAAGAGAAAAGAATTAACTAAACTATCTTGATGTGCGTATAGTTTTAACTGAAACACGTAATACTTATTCATTTATACCATAATATAAAAGATAAGAATTTAAAAACGAAAATTATTTTGCTTCGTACTGTCAAGTTACTATTTTTATTCTGCCTGAAAAAGTATTTGCTTAATCTGACCTAAAGTTAGGTCTCTTAGTAGACCACGTCTATTTAAAGAGAAGGTTTATGCCTATCAGGCCATTAAAACATCCGTTTTTCTGTTATATTTACCTGCAGTGCCCCTCAATGTCAGTCATTTTGTTATAGTATACCGCACTGAACTTCCGCAATAGAGCACTAAGGCTAAAACGATAAATTAAACCTATTAATTAAACGTTTAAATCATGTCTTAAGTCTTCGGTTGTAGGTGGTGACCCTACGAAAATCGCGAATCGTCGGGAAACATTTATTAGGCCGACGTTTAAGCGGGAAAATTCAAATTTCGTATTCGAACGCGCGAGCAATACCAACTGAACGAACAAAAAGACGTTCGGAAAGCTTCTACGGCGGGACGGCGGTTTTTCTTTTTACGTCATCTATAGTCTGTCTAGTTTGACGCGACGAGTTTCGTTTCGTTTCGAAAAAAGATGATAAACGACGCGAATGATTGAACAGTTGGACGCGAGTTTCAAAAAGATTCCTACTATCCGTTTATTACGTGCTCTTCAGCTGTCATCGCATCTATCGGAATTAAAACGACCAGATGAAAATTATTATTTTAACGTATTGCACGGGACAAACATTGTGATTCATAAATATTCACATTTCGGCAAATGCTTTTACAGTAACAGTTTGATTGACAATGAACGTCGCGATCATCAATCACGTGTCATATCGAAAGCGCGGCGTGAAAATGGTAAAAATTAATAAGCACGGACAAGCGCGGATTGTACAAAATTATTATTTCTACTATTGTGTAGGTGTTAGGGTTGACTTTGGCTTGGTAATTTGTTTTTAGAGTATATTTTAACGGCAAACTCTGACATGGAACTTGTCCATGCACTTTTGACATGATACGTCGGTGGCGTTCGGATAAACATAGCGATGAATCGTGATCATTTCGATTATTACTTTTTCGACGCTGTCAGTTCGTGTTTGGGTACTTTACGCGCGGAGATTCTGTCAGTATTAAATAGTAGATAGTTTTTAATGAACCGTGTAACAGACGTGATTAACGTTGAATGAAGGATATTTGTGGAACGTCGGGCGAATTTAAGACTCGGGATTGACGGAGCAATATCAGTTTTTTGTTCTCTTTTATCACAGGACTTAAGTTTAATGAAAAGCATTAAGATTTTTCTTTTCGAGTTAAAAATGATGAGCGACTAATTAGGTTTCCAATTCTTTATGTCCATGTCAATGTCTAAGAGACAGACTTTGATATTACAACAGAGGTACACCTATCAGTAAATAAGCTTTCAACCAAATCATAATTAGATATCTGTCATGCGATTTCAGCGATACTTTTTATTGACAAATCCAATTATCGTTTCGAAACACGACACAGACAAGCCGAATGCAAACTGCATAGTTCTCGGTTTGAGTCGACAACGAAATGAAGCAATTATAAGTTGTGGGAGCTCATTTATTGCCTGTCTATCGTTCGCGTTATAAAACCGAATGGAAAACTAAGTTTCGCCTGTTGTGGTTCGACTCCGTGTTATTGGGGTGTCGCTGTTTTGATTTCGATGATAAGTTCGCTCTGTACGTGGGGAAGGTATTGGATACCGATTGTTGAAGGTTGATTGGGTTCGGGTTAGCACGTGAGGGTTCACTGAAGCGGGACTTTTGATTGGAGTTTAGTGTCATTTGTGTAGTTTAGAACTTTACGTTTTTGATTGATTATGTCAGATTATTTGAAAATAGAAAAGTATCGTCAGATTAGGCTCCTCTCTGAAAAGTTCCGAGCAGTAAAAATGCATAAATTATTTTGTCTGACACTTTTTCAAATAACGAACGGACCCACTAATACCAACATCACATCGCATGCTACCAACCTCACGTGACTTGAAAATAACCCGCCAATTACGTACAGACGTCATTCGGGATTAAAAGAAAAATATCAAGTGAAACGTGTTTCTTCCGTGGCATAGGCAGTAGATCACGTGGGGTGTGCGATATCTAGCCTAGATTATTTTGAGTAACGGCCCGACGTCGGGGTGGTCGGAAAAAATGCATACCATGGATAAAATATCGTTTCGTGTTGCAATTAAAATAGTTTGTTTCAAGAACGTTGGTAAGGGATTTTTTTTCTTTTTATATGTCTGCATTAAAACTATTTTTGGATGAATAGGTAGGTATTATAAAATTACGTTATTTTATTTCTATTACATTATTATATTACAGATGTCGTGAGAAAATCAAGAGCTATTTAAGAAATAAAGATGTATTATAAATAATGCTAGCGAGTTTTCTAATTAAAAATAAAACTTCAGAGATTTTTCCGGTTCTAGTTGTTAAAAGCATGCACTAGTTTCCAGAAACAGACACAAATCTTATGTCAGTGTTTCTAAAAAAAGTAGGTTGTATAAAAAAAAACTGAAACAAATCACTACAATCAGTACAAAACAGAATTTAGCGCCTTCGTGCAGTATGCGGTGAACAGCTGATCGCGAAGGCTCTGCATTCTACCCCCGAAAAGAGGCGATAATTATTTTAATTTATAGTTACGTATCGCTCGCTTTTATCACATTTATTTTTCAAGAATTTCCACCTTTTCGTGTGATAAGGTTTAAATTGGGGGTAGAAATAGAAATAAAGAGAAATGCTAACTCATCGCGGACACATTTTCCACCCCCTTCTGTGTTGACTTTTGAATTGCAAGATTATTAGAATCTGATACTGGATGAATACTTTACCGACAGAGCAGTTATTAAAGTTTTAATTTATTTAGGTTTCTTTTCTATTTCCAACTTTAAAATAAAACCGGTCAAGAGCGAGTCGGACTCGCGCACCGAGTGTTCCGTACCATCATTTATATGTAATTTTTGTTGATGATTTCTGAAAAACTGTGCTATTTAGAGACATCGTTTTATTTTTCCTGTAATCTTTACATAAACTTCGGAGATAAGGGGGAGGGACGGTATTTTTTTTTACATTTTTCATCAAAAGTCGAAAACTATGCGGGCTAAAAAAAAGAAACAAAATGTTTGAGAATGTGCAAACAACGCTCTTTCATATGATACTGCACATGCCCTAGTAGCCCCACTTTGAATTTTTAAGACCCCCTTTCAAAATATTAATATTTTTATTTCTTTCTTATTTGCACAATAGTTGGGTAAACGTCATCTAAAACTATTTTAAATTTCAAGTTGATAGCATTAGTAGTTCTTGAGATATCCAGCTGTGACAGACAGACAGACAGACTGAGTCACACCATAAGGGTTCCTTTTTTACCATTTTGGTACGGAACCCTAATTACTAGTAGAAATCAGCCCAGAACGAATTTTAAAATAAAATGAGCTGGTTACAAACTTGTGGCGGCATCTACATCGCCACATATGAACTACGCATCAATGACATGACGTCACGCAAAACCTGCATCGCGCAATTAGAGTTTACCACGCGATTAGCATATATGCAACGTCCCGACATCAACCGTCGGGCATTAGCCCACCAGACACAACTCCCGTCTGGTCGGAGGATCCTCCCTTTTCTATGGAGGATGAGTGAACTTTACACCCTGTTCCTCATACCTCTAAACTGGTGACCCCGAGCATGAACGTCAGCGCAGCCTTCGTGCAACTACATCAGCGTGACGTCATCAGCATCACTTCCTCAAGCTTTCGAGCGGCGAGTCACACAGCCAGCCAGCATCCACGGCTTCAACAGGTATGCTGACCACCAGCATGCAGCGGACGCGCATTCCTGGTCATCACCTTCAGCCTCAACCCAGCGCTGTACACTCCGACTCACTGGAGCATAACGCAGCGCCACCCCGACTCACTGGGGTATCACCGCAGACAGTTTCGACTCACCGTGAACTATGCGGCACCCGGTTCCGACACACTGGAACCACAACTGGCACTGGCAAGCATCGCAAGATACACGACTCAGCCCACTATCGACCTCCGGTCTCCGGAGGGGAGTGATGTGGCGGCATCTACATCGCCACTAGGGCGTGCAAAACCGGTTTTCCGGTTTTGCTAAAAACCGGAAACCGGACAAATTTTAGCGATTTTTGAAAACCGGGGTTGAGAGACAAAACCGGAGTTACCTCCGGTTTTCCCGTTATTGAATTACATATTTACATTTTGATTTAAATGAACTTTTTTCGAACGCACTCAAGAAATATTCAATTTTGAGTCATCAAATATCCGAACGCAACCTATAACCCACTTACACTCCTCACTCCGCGACCCCAACCGACAAATAGGCCAGCTCTCTGGTCACGTGAAGAGTCGACTAACCGCTTGGAAATGTCCCGAAATACTCAATGAGCAATCGGACCCAAGGCCCAACCCCAAACGTCTCAAATATATAGCTCCATATAAGGCTGTTACATTTGTGCCGTTTGAGGGTATTATGCACCTGCAGCAGCCGCCCCAGAATAACCCACCATCCTAGTACGGCGGGTTATGCTGGGCGGCTTAAGATGGGATGACGCGAGGGCGAGGGGAGGATGGCGTCAACACAGGTTGCATCCCACACCAAAGGCCTCTACCAATCCAAGGCATGGTCATTCCATCTGTCCTCTTACCAGCGTCGCATGCCAAGCCATTGGGTTCTCTAAAACAGCTGACACCCGAGAAAACAAGAGGGCGACGGATGATGCCATTAATGCTGGCGTGCCTTGCCAAATAACTATACCTGCAGCAAGGAAAGGCCATGGCCAAGGCCAGGTGCCCGAGGCGGTCGACTGCTTCACCGCACTGGCAGTGATGTGGGGCCTCGCAAGAAGCGTCCAGACGCAGACTTGTAGCGAGCCGGAATGTGGTGTCACCCAGCATAGTGCTTATTTTGGGTGACGGTAGCGCCTGAAGCCACAGGCCCAACTCCCACTCTCCCACAGCCAGCAGGCGGGCACGCTCAGCAGTATTGATGGGTTGGGCTGAACTGTATCCGGTCAAGCCACTTTAAAAAGTATTAATGTGGTCTACTTGGTATTGTTAGGCATAAATGGTTCTTTAAAAAGAGGTATATCATACAATTTGTTTTATTTGCAGATTTTGTGGGTATCTAAGAATATTGTTTTCTTGTTAAAATTCTACTATATAAACAATAATATAAAATTGTTGCCAAAACCGGGGCTAGCACCGGTTTCCGGTTTTGGGCCCTCAAACCCGGAATTCAAAACCGGTTTTGAAGACCTTCCGGTTTTGCACGCCCTAATCGCCACATATGAACTACGTATCAATGACATGACGTCACGCAAAACCTGCATCGCGCGATTGGAGTTTACCACGCGATTAGCATATATACAACGTCCCGACATCAACCGTCGGGCAGTAGCCCACCAGACACAACTCCCATCTGGTCGGAGGATCCTCCCTTTTCTATGGAGGATTAGTGAACTTTACACCCTGTTCCTCATGCCCCCAAAAACTATTAAAATCTGAAAACAAACAATTTTCTCAAAAAGACTCTCCTTTGTAAATCTATTCTACTCTTAATCGAACAAAGTCGGAAGCTGGTTCAATTCAAGCATGCTCCGATGTCTTCCTAAAGTGTTCTGTCTCTGAATCACGTCTTACTTAATCGGAACACGTTCCGATTTGCCGGAACGGGCCGGAGATTGACGAAATTGTGCCTGTCACAATGATCCTATGATACTTCGATACGTCAAACTTTTAGAACTTACTACTTAGTTTCCGAAAAATCAAAGGCGGGAAATCGGTCTTACATATTTTTTTTATAATGTTGGCAGTTCTTACTTTTGAACTGTCAAAGTGATGCCATAGACTAAATACGATCAAGTAAAAAGGTCGTGACTGAAAATCGACGTAAATTACCAAAAACTCTTTTTTTAATTGACTTCACAGTATGCACTCGTATGGGCTGTCTAAAGAACATAATTTGATAATACGAAGACATAGAAAAACAAAAAGGAGCTAAAATTCGATATTAGCCATTAGTAGATTCGGAGTTTTCTAATTAGACTAAGCACACAAACGAAATAAAGCATTAAGGAGTTGTGCAAATAGAATGGAAGAAGGGGGAATGAGTGCAGATGTAATGTTACTGGAAACGAGTTCCTTTGTATGAAGATAAAACATAAGTAATTCTAAGGTTTGCTAATACATGCTTTAAGTTTTTTCTTTTGTAAGTTTTTATTACAAAAATTAAATATTTTAACGATTCTGCATAAAATAACTTTAAATTTTTGCGATTGAATTCATATACATCAAACGGCATTTAATGCTAATAAAATTGAAAATCGTATGTCCACAAAGAAAATCTTTCACCACACTATTTGCCACAAAAATGAAAACTTTGAAACCTCGAACAATGCGATTCCAAATTCAAACTGCGCTCCCTCTCTATTTTCAAACGCGCTTACAATGAGCCCCGAACATCCAGTGTTGCCATACTTCGTTGTCCGCCCGTATGCAGGCTTCGTAAGCAAATAATATGACAAGATAAAGAGAATGGAAAACGATATTTTGTTTTGTACTCGACAAATATCGTTAATTCTCTTGTCTATTAGGGGCAGACTATAACTATACTGAGTTAGTAGTTCATAAAAAGAAATTAGATAGAAGTGAAAATGTCTCTAAGCCTGATTTTTATCAGAGATTTATTTGAATGACTGTACTCTTTTATTTTGTCGAAAAATATTCTTGTTAGAGATGTTCTTGTTGATGATGCTACATTAGAGATGTTCTATGTATTTCAACGTAAGCTACATATTTCTCATTGATATTAATTTTAACGTGATTGCGCATTATTCAAGTTTTCTTCCGTTTTTTGCAATTTGCAGATCAGTATCAGAGTATACACTCTTGATAAAATTTGATACGCGGCTATAAGAAATATGTATACATAATTTTAACCACAAAAATCATCAATACATCTTTCTAAGTTAGCTTTGTTCTCTACAAAGCTTGTGTAAATGCATATTTGTTATTGTCGCTAATCATATTTTGATCAAGATACAATCTGACACTGACCTGCAAATTGCAAAAAAAAAACTTAAGAAAATTTGCCTTAAGCCAGTACCAGCCAGTACCTAACGAGAATTTTATTAAAAAGGGAAGACCTAACTATTTCAGACGAAACTATTACATATAATTACGACTTCCAACTGATCCAAGACAATATAAACCTTGCCAGTCAACCTGTGGCCATTATAGTAATCAAGGAAGTTAACTTAACCTATTTATATCGTAAGATCGTCACCTGCACCATTGTGCGCGCAAGGACGGCCCACAATGCACAGAATCGTTACCATTGTTGTAATAATGCAGCTAATTGTACTGAATTGTTGCTCATATCACTCCATACGACAGTTAGACACTGATGGCAAGAAATTACAGTCGTAAAGAGACGTATTGATTGTTTACAGCGGGGGCAGATACGACTTTATGGAGCTTAGGATGGCAGAGATATTATGGACTTTAGGATGGCAGAGATATTATGACGTTTTTAGTCCAAGACCACAGAGTGGATTACAGAAAAATGTCGCAAATAATTGTCATTTTTTATGATGGCAACATAAAATTTGTTCTATTAAATAATTAAGGACGCACAAAATTATTCCATATTAGCACAAAGCACGTAGAATAAAGAATGCGGTCATAGATTAAAAAAAATAAAATTGTAGCACAGATACTAAAGTCTAATATTGTAAGAAATATTTATATTATCGCATAGCTCATGGGACGGTCTCGTTTTTACGCAAATACCGCCATCTGGCGGCGCTCGACGCGTAATTATAAATAAAATTGACATTAATTACGAGTCTCCATGTTTTTTCAAAGTGGCTTAGCAATTTCTAGAAAATAATTCCTTTTAATACGAGAAGAAGTAAATGCGTGTAATGAAACGCAGTTATTAAATGTTGATGCAATTATTATAATTTAACAAGATAGAGATTAATGTCGGGGAGTAGCGAGCGATGCAGTGCGGACACTTGAAGCATTCAAACACGAATAGCCAAGTTAGGGAACTTTTTAGGGTTTTTTTTAAACAAAATATTGACGATTTACCATGGGACTGGTTTTTTATAGTAATATCTACTTGGGAATATCCTTTTATGTTATCTTAAGGTTGATGCGCCAGGGTAGCCCGCGAAATTCAAAATTTCTTACGTTTTTTGCAATTTGTAGGTCAGTGTGAGCTTGTATGTTGATTAAAATATGATTCGCGGCCGTAGCTAATATGGCTTTACAGAATTATAATCATTGGAATCAACAATACAACTCCATAAGTTAGCATTTACCTCAAATGTAGCGATTTCATGAAATCATGAGGTTTGAGGTAAATGCTAACTTATGGAGTTGTATTGCTGATTCTAATGATTATAATTCTGTAAAGCCATACTAGCTACGGCCGCGAATCATATTTTAATCAACATACAAGCTCACACTGACCTACAAATTGCAAAAAACGTAAGAAATTTTGAATTTCGCGGGCTACCCTGGCGCTTTCGCCTTAAACATATTACCTTTAATTAGAGGAAATACCTTATTATATACGGATAAAAATCCATGTAATGCGAGCGTTCGGATACATTGACAACAAAAGCATAAATCACAAACGATGAAACGTCATTAATTTAATTTGTTTCTCGCGCTTTATTTTTAGTTCCAAGTTTAAATGCCAGTCTACATCTTACTCTATGGTTGGGAAGGAATTATAGACAGGTTTGCTAAAGAGCGGCGTCTTTGGTACTATTTTGTGCCATAATTATATACTTTGAGCGTTTTAACGAACTACCAATGAGCGTGTTTTGTTTAATCTTTGTTTATATGAATTACACTTTTTTGTGATAATTGCTGAACTCTGAGGTGTAGTTTAAACAATTAGTGTAATGACTTAGAAGGCAGTTTAGGCCTTATCACACTAAGGCGAAAGTTTGTGAGTGTGTATGTTTGGTACTTCTTCACGCTCAAACGGCCCAATTTATATAAAATTTGGTATGGAGGTAGCTGACACCCTGGATTGACACATAGGCTACTTTTTATCCCGGTTTACGCGGGTGAAACCGCAGCGCGCACCTAGTAAATTATAAAGACCAACTTCAATGCACGAATGTTTACTTCTCATTTAGAAATGTAACAAAGCTCAAACACTCAAACATTCAGGACAGAGGGAGTCCTCCAAACAATACATCCATACTTTATAACTAAATGAACGTACGAAAACGTACTTAGCAGACCCCCGTCCCATCACACATAGAGACACATTAAAAAATCAATAGCAAAACTGCACGCTCACAATTAAGAAGTCCTCTGAGTCGAAACATCCCTCAAACGTCATGACACCCTTACACTACAAACAAAACATTGGCACACATGCAAAAATAACGATACATTCTTCTTTAAAGCAAAATAAGGTCGAAAATTGAGTGACAGATGCTAAAAAAACGGTAAACTAAAGAGTTATCCGGCCAGCAAAAATGTACGCTTAGCGGCGAAGCTAAGGGAGGTAGGGGCAATTTGGGCAATATGCAAAAGTTGGGCGGTGGGTGGTGGGGAGTGTCGTGATTAGGCCGTGTGTGTCGATGCGCATCTTATGCCCGCATTACCCTTTCGTTTTCCTTCCGATAGCTGCCTTTGTGGGCCCCTTCAGCTATCTGTGCAGTCGAGATCATACGATACCAATTTTCTTTTGACGATTTTTTTCGAGAGCCATCGATTAAGAACGGATTTTTTTCGTAAAGACTTTGTGATATTGAATTTTTGATTTATTTTAATGGATAGGCGGTGGTGGTTGGTTGTTGAGGTGGGTGGACGGTTTTATGAGGACTTTGGCTTCACTTGAGGACCAAGATTATTTGAGTTAACAGTTATTGTGATCTTTTAGGGTTCCGTACCAAAATGGTAAAAAGGAACCCCTATTGTTCGACTCAGTCTGTCTGTCTGTATGACACAGCTGGAAGTCTTAAGAACTACTAATGCTATCAACTTGAAATTTGAAACATTTTTAGGATGATGCTTACCTAACTATTTTGCAAATAAGAAAGTAATCAAAATATATAGGTATATATTTTTGCAACAGGGATTTAAAGGGGTCTTAAACATTCAAAGCGGTGCTACCAAGGCCTGTGGGGTATCATATGAAAGAACGCTGTTAGCAGATTCTCAAACATTTTTAATTTTTTTTAGGCCACATAGTTTTCGACTTTTGATGAAAAATGTAAAAAAAAAATACTGTTCCCCTCCCCTTATTTCCGAAGTTTGCATAGAGAAAAATCTGAAATTATTCTATGTGATAAAAAATTATGTAAAGATTACAGGAAAAATAAAACGATGTCTATAAATAGCCCACTTTTTCAGAAATCAGAACGGAATCCTCGGTGCGCGAGTCCGATTCGTTATTGACCGGTGTTTTTGACTTGACGTCTCAACATATTATGAATAATTTATTGGAACAATGATATAGATATTCTATGTTCACACAGCAGCAGGTCAAGTTACTATAAACTGTCAAATATTCTTATTCGATTTCGAACATAACCATCAACATTTTAAGGTTTAAAATCATTCGGAGAAATTTGACAGTTTGGTACAACCTGATTTGCTGTTGTCTGTAACTATTATTTAGACGTGCCCCGGATCTGTCATTTGCGGTTAACATTTAATCAATGCGATACAAATGGGCGAAGTTTTCCCTCATAACGTGTCAGTGAATGTAACCGATCTGTAACGACAAATACTCGCAGTTTCCTTTCGATTCCCGAATCAAGCCCATTAGTGCACTGAGCCGTCACCACTACTTACTTAACTTACATCAAAAGTTAGTTCAAAACTGACACAATCGACTAAAATGTTATACCCATTAGGAAAATCGACTACACTCGCTGGGGTGAACTCGTTAACACACTTTCCAAGTTTCTCATCGAAAACTACCCCCGTTTAGACTACCAAATACGTTGAGGACAAACTAATAAACGTGAATGTTTAATATTCTGAATCTTCCCCCCTCCGGTTTCAATACGAGTTTAAGTAATATCGAATTCTGCCATCGCATTTTCACGTAGAACGCAGTAAAGGGATCCTTGTGTTGCGCCATTCTTCGCGGCCGTACGCCAGCAGACGCTATGGACTATTCCAAAGAGTGATTTCCCTTGAAACCAATGTAGCATATAAATACCATTATTCTGAAACAATTCACGCTTTAGACCCGTTCCGTTGTTTGGATTGAATGAGGGTATTGAATAAGACGTTTGTGTACGTACAGACAACTTTTGAGATTTCGTATATTTTAAGGCGAAACTAAGTTAGGAAAGTTGAAGGAGTTCCGATTTTTGGTACATGTCGACGCTGGGAATCTGGGATATGTTTTTCATGTGTGGAAAATCCTTCACATAATGTTTGTCAGTATCATTATTACGTGTCAACAATTTGCATCATAGATTACTATTTCCAAATCCAGCTGCAACGAAATTAAAAGTATCTTCACTTTAAACCCTTCAACAAAAATCAAACGACCCACAGCATAAAAAATCAAAACAAACCGAACCACGCAACCAATATCGCCAAAAATTTCACTGCAAAACTTTCAAGAGCATCCATCAGTTCGGATACTTACTACCCCCTCCCCCCTCACACACATACAACTGTCTAATGAAATCAGACATGCCAACGCAATTGTAGATTCAATTAGTACAGAGCAGTTACCATTCTTATCGGGACGAGACGATTTCACGAACGAATTAATCCGAAAACATACGATTTCTATCTTCCCCAGTCTCCCCCGTCTTCGGTACCTATCTGCCTATCTATCGATATGACGTCATTGTATTTGCCAAGTGTAATTAAGTACATGTGGATTGAGAGAGTGATAAGTAATGGAGTTTAAAATGTACCAAGTTTTGCCGAGATGTGTATTTATTGAACATTGTCAAGTTACGACTGTTTTTGAGCTTTTGAAGCGTCTGTGTGAAGATGAATATTTTGATGATGAAACAAGATTAAAGAGAAGTTATTTTAATATTGTTTTGGCGGCCTTTGATTGATTCGCTGTCAGAATTGTTAAAACTAAAACAAATTAATACGGTTTCGACTCTAAAAATTAATAACGACATAATTCAATAGAACCATAGACATTATCAATTCGCTACATCAAATTGAATTGATTAAAACTAAAGTGACAAGCTATTGACAATTGTAGAGACACCCAGACACATTCGATTATCAAAAATTAAGCCATAACCATAAACAATTACCGAAATCGAATTATTCAATCGGAATAAATTAAACTGAATCGGAATAAATCACATTGAGGAATTAAAATGCGATACTCGATAATTCAATAGACAACGCTGTAGAGGGTCTAATCACAACAGACGATACGAATCATCGATAAAATAGTAATAGAGGGGACGAAAAAAATAGGGTATTTTTTTATTGTCGTTTATTGATCACTCACGCCTCTGTATTGAGAGCTATTGATAGATTGATATTAATGCCCGGGTTCCGTGGGGTGGCGTTTTTTTATTATAGACCTCGTTGACGGAACCACAATTGGATATTGTGTGTAATTCTTTTGCACACAATGGTTTTATTTTTTTATCGTTTTGTGTCGGTTGATTATTGGCGTTTTTATTTTTATGTTTGTGTATTTTTTTTTCATTGATTGTTTGTTTACAAACGTTGGTAACGGGCGGATATTGTGTTTGTACGGATTTGTGTGGTGAGTGATCTAATTGGGTCAGGTTGACTTTAAAAATAACATCTCCTTTGTGAGTCAACCCCTTTGAGAACTGCTGTAGTATGAAGTGGATAGTAATCCACTTCATACTTCAATAAAGAAAATGTCTTGCATTTTAAAATACTAGTCAAGCCGTTCCAATTTCAACGAAGCCTCAGGATCCAATTTACCAGATCAGAGACAAGCAAGTTCATAGACAATATAGATTCAAACAATGGCGTTCCATATTCGTGCTCACACTTCAATATGCGAAATTGACACCGCAATATTACAAACAGAAATAAGATTGCCTGAAGGCACCCCCGCACCCCCGCGTGGGGGACACTTTATTATACGAAATGTCTTCGCGATTGAAACCAATTGTTAATTGAGCTATATCTATGAAAATTGCGTCTGTGCGTCGCCGATTCTTATCGGAATTTGTCGTTAAATTTATTATACAACGGCTTTTCGGTTTTCGATGTGAAATGGAACGTTTATTGAGGCTTCGGATTTAAGTATTAATAAGACGTCGATTTTACGGCTGAGAAATTAATTACAAGTAATATTTAATTGAAAAGCGACTTAAGCTGAGTAAAATAATATAAATCATTATAAAACATTGCCAGACACAAAATAAAAACTAGATAAATTAACTCTATGGTTAATCCAAAACTGGCACGAAACACATACGCAAATTCACTAGTTTGAATTTAGAACATCGAAATGTTGGCGGCAAAACAATTATTTTAATATACAAAATAGGAAAGCCCGACAATAGTTAGCACAAATGAATAAATCCAAATGGAAATTTCCCTATTCGTGAACAATAGTTAGATTTGGAGGCTGTATCTCGTACAGACAGATTGATTGGGCCCTTCCTACAGATGCGGAGGTGAGGATGTGGTTACATTGTTTTATGATATATAAAATACTTAGTTTTAAGAAGTTTTGCTTGTTACTGTCTGGCGCGAGACGTTTGGTGTTGTCTCGAACTATGTTTTTAGAAGGGGTGGCAGTGGCACAGACTGAATCGTTAGGTCCTATTCAGTCTACAGTAGGTACTGGAGCAGAATTATCGTAGAAAGTAGCAATTTCTTATTTATGTTTATTGTCCAATACAACGATAACACGACGTAGACCAACATGGAACCAGTACATCATCGAAATCTCGCGTCCGTCATCCAGGCGGCCATACATCCAACCTGCCGACAATATCTCTAGCAAAATCTCAAGTTTCGACATAAATAATCACATTGCGTTCACATAAATTTTGGATCTCTCTCCATATTTTGTTACCTGCGCCGTTTGTTACGATTTTATTATGAAAATGAATGGCAGGCGAGAGCGGGCGACGGGCGTCCGTGGTGGAGGGTGGGATACGATCAAAAGGGTTCCTAATTCGTACATTCGGCAACGGCAACGGTGCACACTATAGCAACTATGAGTTTTATGGCCCGAATCTTTTATGGGATAATCAAATTTTGTATTATTAATGCTTTTAATTCGGAGACGGGAATTGATTCTGTGGCGTTTAGTTTCTGTGGCTGCTCCTGTTTCGTTTTCAATTTAAATATTACTTGTTACGATTTTTCGGTAGGCTCATAGATGCATCGAATCAAGTGTCGACTTCAGTTTTGAGAGTTTTAAATTGGCACACTTGATGTTTTTTGGACCAAATTCATTTTCAACAGTGCAGAACCCAAAACAAACTTAACTTTCATACAGACTAAACATTTATGCATATCAATCTCATATTCGTTGTAGTTAGTTCAGAATTCTCGTGTAAGTTCGTCAAAGTTCGGGCTTCCTCAAACATCGTTTAAGCGAAGAATAACACGCGAATAAAATACTTAGGTATGGGTGGTATGATGGAAGGTGTTTCTCTTACACAAACCGTTTCCTATTCCCCTAAAAATAAGCAAACCAACACACAAACCGACATCATTATTTACGAAACAAACACATCCCTATCATTATTTTAATTGAATATGCTTTGACGTTAACTTATTTTTGACATTCTCCTTCTTCGGAATTAATTTGCGTGTTCTATGGTCCTCCGTACAAACGTCATACGTCTAAACCTTTGTTTTCATTATTTAGTATTCGTAAGAATTAATTGGAATTTACATTGTATAAAATACACGTGTAATTAGAAAATACGTTAAGTTTGACAAAGAAAATTCATCATGTTGTAGCACGTGCCAATGTTTTCTTTTGTTTATGGTTTTTGTGTGCCACGGTAAGAGCGTTCTATATTGGAATTTCGTAAGTTGAACATTTGAATTTGGAAAATATGAAAGCTGTCAAATACAATTTTAATATCCGCCATCATATAAAGTACGCGAAGGAAACTATCCGGACAGCCAGGCAATCTAACATCATGTGAGCTCGAAAACAGGAAAGTATCCTTAACGCTCACGGTTCCGCATACATATCTAACATTAAATGTAATCGTGGAAACCTGTGAAAATATGTAAATTGATCCTTGGAGATGCCGGACCGACGGACTGAGTGAAATTTGAATATAAACTTTCCACCAGTACCGTATAAGCGTCATTTATTTTGGCCGCCCATAAAATATAATGATTTTTGACGTAGCTCTCGGCTATATTAATTTTGTGGGTTTATAGGGGTGGGTCTGATATATCGACAGGTATTTGTGTGTGTGTGTGGGGGCGCCTTAATTACGTCATTGACCTCTTCATTAGAATATAAGATACTGTGCCTTTCTCGTTATTTTAAAGTGGCTTTTCCGAAATAATTATGTGGGTCTTTTTTAATGTACATAAGTATCTATTATCCTTATCGAACCTTACCATGAATATTCAATCAGTCCTTAATATTTGAAAGGAATACCAGAAAAAATAAAACCATCTGTTTTCTCTGCACCTTCTCATTCAGCAACTTGGAAGTGAGTGTGAAATAAAAAGACGTCGGCCTCGACGGGGGCAAAGTTCATGACAACACAATAATAGATAGAACGAATTAGAATTTTCCAAATAAGTTATGCCAATATGCAAACACAAAACCCATTATATTAAAATATTCCAACGTCTAAATATGTGAAAAGGGAAAAAATCCGCAAAATGGACGCCACTCGTCTGAATAAGAGATCGAGAATATTTACATAAAAAACAAATAATACACGCCGAGATGGGATGCGCGCATAAAATTAAAATCGATGAGAAATTCTACCCTTCGAATTAAATATCATTGCCCTGTCTCACACACACAATACACACACACACACACACACCCGCACGCGTTAAGATCTAGATTAATGTTGAAGGGGCTTGTGAAGCGCCATCATTTAAAACCATAGTTGAATTCGCATTTAGAATCACTATTACAAATTCAGAATCACTTTGCAATTCTAAACTTAACAAGCGGGTACTCGTACTAGAACTATTTATGATTCCAATTTCAAATGTTAAAAACAAGCACATTCTTCCATACCATAAAGAACAGATATTTAAAAAAAATGTGCTATTTCAATGGGGTGTAGGTTAAAATATCGGTCCGCGCTTATTTGCATACTAACTAAAATAATTTATTATTTTTTCTCGGAGGGTCGCGGTCTACGTGGGGTGAGATTGTATACAATGAGAATAACTAGAAACTGAGTGTTATTGGCTCGATCACAGCGCGTCGGAACATTTTAAATAACGTTCATCGGAATCGCCGTTTGAAGTTGAATTTCAAATATAGATGATATACGGGCGGTGTAGTTCCAAACAAATATCAAATTAAACACACACGGAAATGCAATATTCGACGTCAAAACACGGGATGCTTAAAAGTTTGAATCAAAGCGGTTCGGAAATCAAAGTACTGTTGGCAAAAGGATGAGTGGAGATCGCGGTTCGCAACGCATCCTTACAACGTACCGTATGATTGCGCGAAACAAAGCCCCCGAACAACTTTCAGAGCGAACTCGTTGCGTCGGGAAAAAGTTTGCCGACTACGCCGTGTGTCACGTGCTGGCCGTACCATCGAACCATTTGATTTTAGAATGTTTGTTTCCAAATTCAAATCCCTAATGATGGCTACTTTTGCTAAATTAATACTCGAGGTTTAAATTCAGAAACTTTCTTCCAAATCTTTGGAAATTATTTTGTTTAAAGGATTCGTTTCCTTGGGTTTAGAAATAACACGTTAGCGAATAACAAAGTTACTAAATAGTTGAAGTGTAATTTATATAATCAAAACAAAAAACTTGTAGAGCTTCCTACTTTAGAGTACTAAACTTGATTTTTTCCATGAAGTCTAATCTGAGAACGATAACTAAAGCCACTTCAAAACTTTTCCAGCCGAGTTCATATTTTCTAAGTATTCTTTCGATCAAGCATTGCCAACTACAAATCAAACGTCGGGAAACAAGTAGGTACCTGTTTACCTCGTAAAAAGGAAATCACGATAAGACCCGTTCTCTATAGTGTTTTATAATGTATACAAATCGCGAAAGTTTAAAAAGTTCAAATACAAATCAATTCAAAAAGTTTAAATTAGGAACATTTTAATACTTAGGTACTTGTTTCTGTTGACGCTGCAAGTCTGCGAATGAAATTATCTTCCGTATCAAAGGGAATAATTTTAAATATCTACACACAGGCATGGCTAGTCCTGCCAGACGGCCACCCCGAAAGATTTATACATTTTATACACCCCGTTCCACGATACTGTTCAAATTCTACGATTCACTGATGCATTATATGTTTCCCCGTTTTTTTGGCGTCTACCCACGCTTTTGTTTTGGACGACTCGTTATTAATTGTATATTTCTGATACGCAATTGGTGTTTCTAATATCTTATTGGGATGGAGAGTTTTTCTTGCGTGAAGCAATGGAGTTTTATTCCTGTTTCATTGAAATGGACATTACTTTTAGGCAGGGGGACTTTTTGCACGAAAACACGAAGGTGTTTGAGAAAAATGACTAAATCATTTAGGTAAAATAAATTGTTCTTTTTAAAGACGCAATGTTACTGTTGCTTTTTCGAGATCAGAAATTAGGGGACTTCGTTTGTGAATCTTGATTAGTTATCGCAGTTTTTTTTCTTCGTTATAGTAGTGTGACAAAAGGTGGAGGTATTCATATGCAAATTTTATAGAAATATGGAAGTAACCCGACGTTAGATCGACAGGAATCTTTACAAATATTAATGACAGGGAAGTTTTTAAATTACACGGTGCGTAGTTATAACTTTAATGGCTTACTGTATTGTGTTTCTTTATTCACTGTGACACTAAGAAACCCAATTCTTAGCTCACTACCGTCTGGCAAAAGTAGGGTTATGTTAGGAGGAATTGTTTTACAGGTTATTTTTTTTTAAATTGGTAATGAGTGAATTTCAATTTTAGTTTATATCTTTAAAAATTTTATGTGTTGGAGGTTGTTTTAGTATTTTACTAATATAATATGATGAACAACATTACCGATTGTCAACATAAGCATACATAGTACTACCAAAACAAAACCGACAAGGGGAGATGCACAGTGCAAAGATATCGGACAGGAAAAGGGGTTGATTTTGATTGAATATCTGTTATTAAGACCCTCCCTACCCACACAAGCACAGATATAAAATAATATACACATTAAGTTTATAAATATGCATGAGTTTCGTTAAAACTTGTGAGTGTGCGCCGAATTTATAATTGTCTATGTGTGTGTGTATTGATTGTAATAAATTGTGCTCATTGTATGAATGCTAAGCTTGGCACGAAGTTTTTATTTTGAATTTAGAATTAGAAGATTGAATATGGACAATTTAGGGAGTGTTCTATTTCCGAATTCAGTTTTGAAGAAAAAGTGGTTCTATTTTAAAATAAAGTTTTCTTTTTTTGTGTTGTCATGTCACCTCAAATCGATTAAGACAGTAGTTCGACACTGCTAAAGAAAATGCTTCACGATTCTCGAATATTCTGAGAGTATTCCTTACATATATTATGTATAATACAAAATACGAGTTTATTATGAGCGTTGATATCCGTCGTTGGATGATGACACTGAATAATTAATGGCGGTCGAATTGTGCGGTTTCCTCCGAAGTCTTATTGTTTTGCAGTTTTTTGTTCCACTTCCAGAATTAATTTACTTTTCAGTTGCCAGCGATCGTACGCAGATATTTAATGATGTACGTTTTGTTTTGATTACACCGAGTTTGTAAGGTTTTGGGCCACGGTTTTAAGATTTTGGCACTGATCGGATGGTGATGTTATCATAATGATTATAATTACTTCTGCGAAAATGTGATAGGATAGGTATTTAGATTTTTATTTTTATCATTATCTCACATTTCATGGATTATTAACATCCTTAAATAAGATTCTTTGAATTCCAATTCAGCATATTCGCGTCCCTAACAACTGATGTACAGATAATTAAACATATTTTAATATACCAAGTTGACATCGAGACGTGTTCAAGAACGTACAACAAAATTGGCAAGATGGCCGTCAGAGGGCGCCTCTTGTCAGCCATCATTAAGGAGCTGTCAATGTCAACTGTCAGTTGAAGCGAAGACGTCGCGGCGATCGGACGTCTAATGACAAGAATTATATTAATTCTTGGTGATGCATCGACTTGGGGTGCGGTATTTTTAGTTCTGTTCTGTCTTAAGATGATTTGTTTGAGATTTTCGGCGTTCAATCTCT
The DNA here is from genome assembly GCA_905163495.3 of Cosmia trapezina. NCBI lineage: Eukaryota > Metazoa > Arthropoda > Insecta > Lepidoptera > Noctuidae > Cosmia > Cosmia trapezina. The sequence continues at coordinate 24,143,552 of LR991039.1, read as the reverse complement.
TTCACTCTTATCGACTCATTAGGGGCTTATTTGAATATGTTTTAGCTCTCCAATAGGGTATATGTAGCAGAATAAATCCTTTCTTTTATTACTCAATGACAAGGGTTTATAATAAAACATCCACATATCAATATTACAACAATTAAAATAAAAGCTTTTGATCTAGAAATTAATAACGAAGTGGACATTTTGGACGCGTTCCAGATTATTTCTAAATGAACGATCCTTTTTTTAAGTTCGATATGAATATTCGTTTGCATGCGTGTAGCCCTGCGGATAAAATACGAGTACATTGGACAAGTTAGGAGAGCAAGCGGGTTTGACTGATAGATGAATGATTGACGTGAATTCACATTATTATAATTGGAAAAGAAGATTATAATTCAGGATTCCTTTAGAAAGGAATCGAAACTGGTTACCAATTAAAATCATTATCAATAAAAAAAAGCATGGTTGATGTCTAAAGTGAAGTCATAGAAACACATCATTATTATCATTACACTTTTTGAAATAAGAAAGAGCTCCATTGCCATAATAGGTATTGTCCTGTGCACGAACTCTTGCACATTATCAAACTATCTAAGTATTCCAAATTCGACCCCTGTCACCAGAAATCGCCATCGCCCATCACTCAACACGGCACAAGAAAGTCCCGTTTTTAACTGGGTTGTTCACCTTTCTGTATCGAAAGGGTTAATTCTATGCGAGAGGGTTCCGCATGTCCGTCTGAGGTGCGTACTATATGTTTTTATTGTTTTTTGAGGGTTGGATGCCACTGTCGTCTGCTTTTGTTTTTATTTGCAATATTATGAATCATTTTGGGATATTCTGTTGATCGTTTCGGGTTTTTGTGGTAAGTGGGGTAGTGAGGTTGGAGAAAAATGGTTTTTGGAGCTGCGCGAAAGGGTTACTGGTTGTATGTGTTTTTTTTTGCTATGAGTACTTGTTACTCGTTGTGACATAAGTATGTTACTAGCTTATTTCGAGTTTGGTTTTTATATGCATAGTTTTCTTAATGTTGGCAATAACACCGACGCCGACGCCATCTTCTTCACAATTACGCGCCAAAAATTAACACCATAATGTCTTTCAACCGTATTGCGACTTATAGTCAAATGGGACTGCCCCAATAGTAACACCCAAGGGCGCAGTTTTAATTTGTATGTATGCAACTATAATGTATAATTCTTGTATATAGTGGGATCGAAAAGGGTGGGTTCTCTCGGGACCAAATTTGAGATGGGGATCAAAAATCGCGATTGAACCCTATCGAAAACTTACGTGTCTTGGTGTGTATAGGTTTGTGCGTGTGTGTCGGGGGTGACAGATTAGGGGGTGATTTTTTGGACCTCGTTGTGATGGTATTGGATTTTGATCGGTTATCTATGGAGTACACATTTGGTACCTAATTATTGTGAAGGCTCTATCTCCAGTTCGCTTATTTTGGGAGACGTAGGTACCTATCTTATGATGAGCACAAGTGTCAAGATTTGTGGAAGTTTTTTCCTTATTATTCGTTGAAATGGTTGCATGCCCAAAATTAATAGCTTTGTATGTGTAATTTTAGATAATTTCCGTACATTGTATGCTAATTATGTGTGTTACCTTAGTCTTATCAATCGTGTCATGTGATAACAAAAATAATTTCTGAACATTGAACTTAAAAAATATAAATACAGCTTCCAGATGAGTTCTTAGACATAGCGTGACGACGTGTACCAACCAACACAAATTATTTACCAAAGAAATATACTTATATGCAGTATTATCCAAATTGGTAGAGCAATTTCTGAAATTATCTTTCACAGACGTATTAAGTTTTCGCAATTTTTATACATGGCGTAACTAAAGGGTTTTTTTATAGGGTTATGAAACTGTCTATATCTATAACTATACAAATTATTATAAATTAATGTCGTTTTACGTGTCTGTCTGTGTGACCGCGTTGTTCTTCTAAACTACTCAACAGATGTTGATGCGGTTTTACCATCATTTTATATAATGGATTCCGGAAGGTTTGATTGTAATATAATAATATTAAACTTTGGTAGGTACATCTATCAATCTGCCTAGCCTTTTCCCAACTATGTTGGGGTCGGCTTCCAGTCTAACCGGATGCAGCTGAATACCAGTATTTTACATGGAGCGACTGCCTATCTGACCTCCACAACCCAGTTACTGGGTAATACGATACCCCTTGGTAAGACTGGTTGTCAGACTTTAGGGCTTCTGGCGACCCGTAACGACTGTCAAAGACCCACGAATGACAGCCGGGACCAACGGCTTAGTACATCTATATATCTATATAAATAAAAAGAGAAGTCCTGACTGACTGACTCATCAACGCCCAGCCCAAATCCTTGAACTTAGAAAGCTGAAATTGCACAGAGTTTCCGTTTATAATGTAGACAAGGAATAAGGATTTGCCGGTAGTACGTTCCCGTGGGATATTGTCGACATCCACGCGGGCGAAGCCGCGGGCAAAGGCTAGTAATATAATAAAGAAATCCCGATGAATGTTTTGTCAAGTCGTAAAAATCGTGCAAAGCAGGGGCGGTTCGCTAGTCAAATTATAATCAGATAAGTATATAGTGTGATTTTATATATTAAAGTTATCGGTAAATAATAAGGGGTGGTCAGGACCCAATCGATTGATCGCAAAGTCGCAATCAAAGGGTTGAAACGAAGGGTTACTTTAAAATATTGCTGGGGGTTCGACTGATACTGTGTGTGTGTCTGTTTGTCTGTCCTTATTTGTGTAGAGATTTGGACTTAGAGCAGGAAATTAAAAATTCGTATTTATTTTAGTTGTAGTTTAGATAAGATTTGTTGATGGCAATGTTGAGTTTAGAAAGGGTATGACTTGTGAGCTATATTGAGTCGAAGCTCTTGAGAATTGGTATGAGTGAAGGTAATTATTATCAGATTGGAAAACTAAATAGAGATATATGGAAAACTAAAAAGACATATGGAAAACTAAATAGAGATATATGGAAGACTAAATAGATATATATGGAAAACTAAAGAGAGATACATGGAAAACTAAAGAGAGATTTATGGAAAACTAAAGAGAGATACATGGAAAACTAAATAGAGATAGATGGAAGACCAAAGAGGGATAAGAGAGCTTCTTCATCAGATCCAGATATTGCGTTTGACCTGATATTTTCCAACGATGAAGGAAGCTGCCTTAGAAGACTGAGTCTGATTAAATATATAACGGGAAATAGTTTTTATTGGATTTGGAGTTGCACAAAGTTACTTAGTTTAATATACAGATTGCGTAGATGACTTCGTGAAGCTTCGGCTTCGTGAAGGGTCCTGTTACATCCTGTATATGTTTTCTATAAGGCTCTATCATTAGCCTTTATAGGGAAAACGAAGCTCTATCTGCACCCACAATGAGTGACTGCTAATTTCACATTATTACGTAGTTAGGCGTATTTGTGCAAAAACTTTTATATAATGTTTTGCCAAATGCACTTTTATTGGGCTGCGACATGCGATACTCAGGATCCAGGCGAACTATGATAACATTTTGAGCTCACCCCACTTACACACAGCAGTGACACTGTGTTCCAGCTGGTAGAATTAATGTTAGGGTTTTAGACACGGTGTTGGGTAGTTGGAATACGGTTAGCGATCGTCGCGTGACTACCCCCATAGTATTTGACACGGCATCGTCCGTACTTTTCACACTCAAATTTTCGCGTTTAAAGGCTTGCTTTTTGGTGTGCAATTAGTGATTGTTATCTTGTTTTGTATTGTTACTTTTGCTCGTAACTAGGCACCGAGGTTTTAAGTGGCAATTTTTAAATATATTGTTGTGGTAATTGTGGCGTTGTAAGTAGGTAAGCGATTTAGGTGTCTATCTCAAGTGCTGTTCGATTTAGGTGTCTATCTCAAGTGCTGTTCAATTTAGGTGTCTATCTCAAGTGCTGTTCGATTTAGGTGTCTATCTCAAGTGCTGTTCGATTTAGGTGTCTATCTCAAGTGCTGTTCAATTTAGGTGTCTATCTCAAGTGCTGTTCGATTTAGGTGTCTATCTCAAGTGCTGTTCGATTTAGGTGTCTATCTCAAGTGCTGTTCGATTTAGGTGTCTATCTCAAGTGCTGTTCGATTTAGGTGTCTATCTCAAGTGCTGTTCGATTTCTGGTTAAACAATTTGTATATTTTTAATAAAATTTATAAGTCCATTCGTACTTGAATAAAACTAGCTAATATTACTTTGAAATATACCTCAGCTACAATAATAATTATTACAGTACAGTCATTAATAATAAAAAATACACGAACAAAAAGTATGAATCATTTTCCTAACCGAATCAATCAAAATGGCGAATTCTCGGCGTTTAGCAATCAATCCTTGGTATAACTTATGCATACGAAATAAATATTAATAGCACACAACCCTTTCTTACACCCCTCCACTACGCAGGAGGTACCTACCCTCAGTTTTGCTAATAAATGTGTATAATTAATCATATAAATATGGGTTGGTGTGTGTTGTAAAAACTGTGAATAGAAAATTAGAACTAGTAGTAATAGGATTTAAACATGTGATTTCTAGGAAAGTTATTTTTTTACAAATGTGAAAGGTCATTCGGTCATTTCGGTTCTGATAAAAATAGACCGATCCCGGGCCACAAAAGCTCATGTATCATAAATTCATAATCGACAGCAAAATACTAAACTTCCATAATCTTAATCCTTAATCTTAGTTTAAGTACCTATTTCCTTGTATGCTGTAGCATGTAACTGTTTCTTGTCCCTAATAAATAAAATAAAATAAAATAACAATCGCTTCTAGTAATTAAAACAATTTTCAGAACCAGACTATGTAGAAAAACCTCTTTTCTCAAGTTGACCTACAACTGGCAATCTAAACCACTTAAAAAAATATATTTGACATTTGAATGACAAGCAGCTTTTCTTTTCATATTGTTCGTTTTTCAAACAATTTGGCGGGAGCTTAACCCGTTCACCGCATACTTAATTCCCTCATAATTGTAACTCGAGAATATTGATTATCCATTATTATGCGCTGTCATTAATAATTTTAATTAATTACGTGTGTGTGGGTGGAGGGTGGCTCGTAAGGGGGGTGTGTTTATAGATTCTGTCCATTGTCGTAACATCGTGTGAGATGATTAATGCGCTCATCTTTTGGCGAGAAGACGCCTCATTGATTTTTGATGACTTTGTATATTTCTAGCCGGTGAAGGGTTAAACTTGCACGTACGAATATAATATTTGAATAATGAAATATTTGCGGAGCTATTATGAATAGCTGGTACTTAGGTACTGGAATACAATAAAAAATAAAAATCATTATTCAATTTGCAAGGAGCTTGTAACTCATTCTCAGACGCTCCATTTTCCAAAATGGCGTTTCGCGAGCAGTCGTTAAACGTCCGAGCATCGGATCATATCTAAGTCATTTTCAGTTTCCGAACCATAAAGTGTCAATAAAAATAATCGTTAAAAGCTCCATTTGAATATTTGCGCAGTTAAAAAAAATTAAATACGAAAGAAAAATTAATAACCCGTTCAAAGCTATTTATATTTGTTCCGTTTGTTCCACTCGAGATTATCGATTTTACGTTATTTTGTGACTTTATTACTCGCTTGTAGTTTTATTACGCAATTACTTTAAAAAGGGCAAACGTTTTTTCATACAATTCTACGGGATCGTAAATTGGTGTTATACCTACACACCTACACTTTCTAAGTATTTCTTCAGCTCTTTTATTATTGCTAATTTAATCTAGCTTGACATTTGATGGACTTATACATATTTTCACTTAATTTCGTTTACCAAGAAATGACTTAATAATTCTGGTACACACACGTCACATTTGAATAAGTTATTTTGTAAAAGTAAGTAAATAACAAGTACTCAAGTCGGTCGGTCCTTGATTTTTTTTTTCAAAACTTTCGGGACCCTCATGTCACAATAGAATTACTTTTCGAATTTCGAATCTAAGTAGTAACGTCTGAAGACAACTATCTATACAGCCAATAAGGACTGTCTATAGTAACACGACCACGCGATTAGGTTTTATATAACTATCTGTAGCAGACTAAACGCGATACGGCTCGCTCTACCTTCGGTGTAGAAAGCTCTTTAGTAACGGCTACTCAAACGCGTTATCGTTAACAAGTGACAGTCGATAAGTCGCGTTTAAAAATGGTGCCTTTTTATAGTCACGCGACTTTTTAATCGTTTGACGTTTAAAGATTAACGCTATTAATGGCCGCTCGGTTCGAATATTGACAAATTTCTACTGGTAATCGAGTGGGTTTAGTGGCAATTGTTTTGATATCTGTTGAATTGTTTCACTTTGATGTGTAACTGACGGTTGGCGCCAATGGATGACGTTCGTTTTTAGGGTTCCGTACCAAAATGGTAAAAAAGGAACCCTTATGGTGTGACTCAGTCTGTCTGTCTGTCTGTCTGTCACAGCTGAATATCTCGAGAACTCTATCAACTTGAAATTTGGAACAGTTTTAGATGACGTTTACCCAACTATTTTGCAAATAAGAAAGAAATAAAAATATTTATATTTTTTTTGCAACTGGTACCGAAAGGGGGGTCTTAAAAATTCAAAGTGGGGCTACTAGGGCATGTGGGGTATCATATGAAAGAGCGCTGTTTGCACATCCTCAAACATTTTTTTTCTTTTTTTTAGGCCGCATAGTTTTCGACATTGATTAAAAATGTTAAAAAAAAATACCGTTCCCCCCCCTTATTTCCGAAGTTTGCATAGAGAAAAATCTGAAATTATTCTATGTGATAGAAGTTTATGTAAAGATTACAGGTAAAATAAAACGATGTCTCTAAATAGCACAGTTTTTCAGAAATCATGAAACAAAAATTACATATAAATGCTGGTACGGAAGCCTCGGTGCGCCAGTCCGACTCGCTTTTGACCGGTTTTTTTAAAATGTCAATAGCCAAAGAAAAAATGAAACGTTTGTTTTATGTAATACATTTAAGTTTAGAATGTTGATAGTTCTGCTTCGTCTTACTTGGTTCACTTGGAAATAATCAGGATTTATCTAGATTTAATTTTGTTTCTTGACAGGTCGTGTTCTTTTTACCTGAAACAAAAAAGGAGATCATTAGTTTACGAGTTCAAAAACCGCTGGCAACACAGATAAATTAAGCAATCAATCAGTTTCTATGATAACTTATATAAAAAAAAACTAACTTATTATTAATACCTATTCTAACAGTTTGAAGACTTTCTGTTTCTCTCATTATCTACAAAACAAAGTAATAAAATATCATCTATATCTGTATTTGAACATTAAGCCGCCATATTTAAATGTACAGAGTCGCGCCGGCCAAATCGGCAAACCATCTGGAAATGGGGAGGCTGGGGAGAGTCGCACCATTTGTTACTAAATCATCGATAGTAGTTGAAGGTTTCATAATGAGTCATGTTTTTGGAGAATTTACAATGTTTTTGGGTACTTATGAAGTTTTATCTATTACTTTTACTGAAGTTATTTTAAAAAGGCATTCGTATTTAATCGAACGTTTAATAAATCTCATTTTTCGATCCTAAAAATATTATTGAAGACTAATATAATGACTGACCAACTTTAAAAGTTACGATAGTTTTGAAAAATCCTCTAAAATTAAAAAAGGCGCAATCATGAAAAAAGGTATTCATGGTTTGAAGTTCCAAAATTTGTTTGATGCGCAGTTAAGTTATTAAATATTTCCTTTTCAAACCTCGTGAATTCTTGTTATGATGAAAATATTGCTTAATTCAAATACAGTAGGCATATCAGTAACGACAAATGAAATCCGTTTTTCAAATCAATTGCATTATTATTAGCTTTATCATCGTGACTCACAGTTATTTGTTCAGTTATTAGATAATATTTGTGATTGGTAAGGTCGTCGGGTCAGGATATAGGTCACACGTTTCAATTTTATTGGCCGTTAAAATTAGCAACAAGTTAAAAGAAAAAAAACGAACGCAGTTTGAAAATAGAACTGATTGAAAATTTGAACCAAATAAAAAAAAAACGCGTAGTCTTGAGGACGTCCTCCTTATTCATCGGTTAAAAATATAAGCAAACAGAACATCATCCTTTTATTGTTGTTTAAGCCAAAATTACTTCAGAAAGGGTTAAAACCAATACACACGCATAAAAACGCCTTCAACTAATTATCTACTTATTATAAATGTGAATGTTTGTATGTTTGTTACTCAATCACGCAAAAACCGCTCAACGGATTTGGATGAAATTTGGCACACAAATAGTTTATAACCTGGATTAACACATAAGATACCTTTAATCCCGGTAGAACGTCCCCGTGGGATAATTTCCGACCCCCGCGCGGGCGAAGCCGCGGGCAAAAGCTAGTAACTAAATAAGTACAGCCGCGAATACATCGCGGTATTATAAATATGTTTTTGTGTTGTCTTGTGTAGCGGATCACAAAAGATGCGCTCTTCGGATCGGGGAAGCAATTACTGCCGAGTCTCCGGTGTCTGAACTGAAGGGTGAACACGACACATACAGGACTGGGTTAAGGATATGGTAGACTAGACGGGAACTTACAAATCAGCAAGCAAGATCATTTGAAAAGAGCATGTATTTAATCGCAAATAATTCCCATTTTACTTTCATAAAAATATTATTGAACACTAATTTATTGATTGCGCCTCTTTTTTTAACCTGAAATAATTCCTATTTTGAGGTCCTAAAAATACTAAATAGCCAAGTTACTGCGACCAACTTGGTTGAGGCGCTCGCCAGCCGCTTAATTAAAAAAAAAAGAGTGCATCATTAAAGGCGCAAAAGTTTTTATAGGGTCATTAATTTTAAAAAACTTCCATCATTACAAGGTCAATAAGTTTTCAGAGGATCAGTTAAATGTTGCGCTCTGGTTAGGTTTTTTTTGGACATGGACAATTTAACGAAAAAAAAAGTGTAGGTAAATAGACTCTAGAGCCTTCGAAATTTCTCTTCACTTCACTCATTTGTTTAAATGATAACGACATACTATGCTATAGAATGTCTCACATATACGACACAATTAAACAATCACATGACAAAGTAGAAGACGATCGAAGTATCCAATGTAAACGGTCCTCAATAAGGGTTGTGCGTAAGAAATTTATAAGTAGGTCTCGGCATAAGGGAATTAATTGTATTATTGTAGGAGCTCCGATGAGGGATCGCGCAAGAATTATCAATTAGAGAAAGAAAACGCCGAATTCGGGAGCCGTAGGGCTGTGCTTTAGACGAAAAACGATTTCTTATGTGTCAGATGCAAAGAAGAGTATGAGTGAAAAATTGGGTTTTGAAATGTTAATATTTTGACAAGAACCTATTAGGTTGTTATTAATTAACTAACCAATCAATATGCCTACTAGTAAAGTTTTTTACGTATTATAAGTTTGTAAAAATCTGAGGTAATGAAAAATATTATCCGTAATGTGTATTATTTTACTAATTACACTTTTACAGCCTAAACAATACACTTAGAATCACTCAAAAAATATAGAAGGTTAAGATTTCCCAAGCCAGTGTTCTTCAGTCATTAAACCGGAGCAACATAACAATCTTGAATATTTATAAAAAATTACAAAAAAACAAAACCCCATTCTCCTCTAGATATCGTAAATCAGGCGTCCCTACGGCCGTGGGGAGGCTGGGGGAAGGGGAGACGCGTCGATTTTACGCAACATTCGTCTTAGCATTAGTACTTACAAGTATTCTTGTTTTCCTCTTTAATTGTGTATCGGTTTGGCCCGACCGCCTCTTTGTTTATAACTTGACGTATGTATTGATATGTATGTCTTTTGAGTTGTGATTTGGATTACAAATACGTAAGTACTTGGAGATACTTAGTACGTCTTTGAGAAGTATTTATGGCCCAACATAGTAAACGAGGTTGTTAAAATAAAGCTCTAAAAGAATTATATTCAATTACTGAAGCAGTAGAAATGTGGAATGATACACATAGTGCATCAAAAGGTTTGTCTAAAAAATCTTTAATTACAGACACAAACGAAGTTGCGGAGAAAAATAATGTAAACCACAGCTTACTACCGGATTCAAATCCTTTACACGAAACACAAACAATTCTGAACCTAACCAAGACCACAATAAAGCTGAAATTGAATTTCAAATTGAAGGAAATATAAAATAATTAGTAGGAGTTTTTTTGTCAGTCGCCAAAGCCTCAGGTGGCGAAACTCTTAAATAAATAATCGAAGGTTATTAAAGAGCCCCTCTCAATTATCGAGAGCCCCCTCGCGCACCAATAGCTATTGTCTTTGGAGACAAATACCCTCTTTTGTAAAATAAATAAACAGTGGCTGATGCTGAACAATTTGTCGATCGCTTTGGTCAAACTTTTAGAGTGTTTAATACTTAAATTGACCTTTGTAAAGGGTTTTTCCAGTGTAAAGTCAAATCTTACGTAAACGAAAACGCCTGCGGTTTTTTTTTTCAAGAACGTGCTATGTTTGATGACAAATAGACAAGTATGAATATAGATATTACTAATACCTATGTGTAAGATATAGAAGAGAAATACAAACCTACAACGATAGATAAATTTTAATATTAAATATTCGCGTAGGCGTGCTTCAAATAAAAATTAACAATCAACTGTGAAATTCTGTACAAACCTGACCAAACATTTGTATGAACTTGCCAATAACTTATTCAAACAATATGTTTATGATAACAAAATAATTTTATTTTTCGAAACAGTTAGCTAGAATCAAATATTTGCAACATTTGAAGAATTTGATCAAACGTTTGACATACACCGTTTATGTCAAATATCGCTTCGCAAGGCAATTGTCAACAACAGTCAAGCAGTCACACAAGTCATTGTTCCGAGACGATCATAAAATAAAAATCGGCGTATTATAGAAGAAAATTGCTTCCCGCGGAATCGAACTCCATTATCCACGGCAGGCTGTTACTGCATGGTGGATTTGCTCAACCATGCCGCGTTTCTGAAAATTATTGCAAATTGAGTAACTCGAATCGTTGACATTTTTATATTAGCCTGTGATGGATCGGTGTGGCAACAAGCAATGCTCATTGGTCATGGGAGCCTAGTAGTTGCTCATTATGATAACATGCTCACCTGTACGAGATTTCTTTATGTTTTTGGATTTATACATAAAACAACTCTTTTCGATGTCATTTGTAATCTTAGGGTCAGTTTCCACCAAATGAAAAAATCCTCGCGAATGGTTGAGCACTTTTTAAATTTAAATATCAGGTCAATATTGATACAGTTTCTTGATCAGTGAAATTTAAAAAGTTCTCGAGAATCCGCGTTGTATTGTTCTGTTTGATGGAAATCGACCCTTAGGCGATATTATAATGTGGGATTTCACAGTCAATAACATTTACCTCCTTATTCTAATAGATTACAAAATTATTCGCAAGTCCATCAACATTATAAATGACTATCAAACAATTTGATATAACAGCCAAAACGCACACTATTCTCAAATCAGTAAACACCAGAATCGCTCGTACATCACCCGCCGCGGATAATGTCACAGTTATTTGTATTCAAATACATTCATCAATAAAACTAAACAGTGATCCATTGCTGGCCCTCGTTTGGGGCTAATTCCGACTGTCATAAATCGTGGCATTAATTTAACGACAATGCATTAGACCTCCATCCTAAGAGAACTATTCCGATAGATTGGTAACAATCCTCTTCGGAGTGACGTAACTTGTAAGACGGAATCGACTCACAGTCGACCGAGGCGTGTCGATATAGAGTTGATTGTACTTTGAGAATAGTATCCTTCGCGTAGCACGTTTAGATCGGTTGTTTTCAAGGACGGTTGGATCCCCAATCGAATGTCAATCTTATTGATTGGTGCTCTAAGTTTGTTATTGATTGCCGGTGATAAGACATTAAGTAAATCGCTTAATGTGTTTTGAACGGATGGTGGAAACGTTTTGTTTCTCCGTAACTATTGCCGTGTTTGTTGTTGCTTGTGTTTGTATATTATTAAGCCGTCTATTGAGGCAGTGATGGAAACTGTCTCTGTCTCTGTATCTCTAGGCATCTTATGGATATTTTCCCATTTAACAAGTAAAGATTCTAAGTATTTTGTAAGGTTTAACATAATGTTTGATACCGTCTGAAATTCAAATTATCTTGCTAGAATTAGAGCTTTAAGCGTGATTACAAATATGATCGAACTAATTTAATACCTATCCTTACATATAATACACAGTTTTTCTAAGAACACATACATATTCAACACAACCTATTAGTAAAAGAAGTCGGTTATGAAATCACCAAACCAATTTTAACAATATAATATTACCACATCATTTACATGTCACTTCATCTTTTGCTACCAAAGATATCAAAGCTCTAGTAAATAATAAAATATCAATAAACAAACATATAAAACCGACCTCATCACCAAATATTCCCGATAGACATCAGAAGTATCAGCTCGGCCACTATCACTCGCGGGCGGATGCAAGTCTCTACCACCACCGTCGGCTAACATGTACTGATATGTGTTAAACAAAAATATATTATATAAACACCGTTTTATCAACACTAGTATCGGGAACAATGTTTTTGTCAAAATGCGTGTATCGATCTGTTGGTAGTGGTTGTCAAAGTTTTGGATGAATTGATTCTTTGGCTCTAGAAGCTTTCTCAGTTAGTTGGTCTTGTGTAGTGTTCTAAATTGGTAGGTATGCTTCATTCTATTTTGTTTATAATTGTAGTTTTTAAACAATCAGTGCTGTACTTTGTACTTTGTAGTACCTACATTTTTCATTTCATATATCAGTTGGTAGCTCTATGACATAAATTTTTCAATTTGAAAATCCTACCATTTATAGTATAATCATCAGAATTTGAATAATATATAATGGCTAACTGCCACGGAAAACGACAATCAAAATTCCGAAACTTTGACATCCATATCACTGCGTAAGAGTTCAGATAATCGTGAGTTCGCTCAACTAAACTATACTGAAATATTGACCCGCGATAAGCAGGTCGTTGACTTACCGTCTAAATCGTCGCCACTATCGATTGTTTTACGATCGATTTCTGCTTACACGTGCTTGGTATTGCATCATTATACCTCTTATCCATTGGAAGCTGTCTCTCTTACTCTTTATTTATCATAAGCTTTTATTATTACAAAAACTCCACTGCAGTCTGTATAGGTAGTCAGTATCCAATGTAGCCTTATCTTTGCTTTCATTCCATTTGCGTTCAACCTTGCCTTGCTCTGTCATCTACCTATCTCTAAACTGTTGTCTATTGAGTCTTTCAAAGAAGAATCTGTTTCAAACACAACTCCAGTCATTTGTTTTAATTATTTGTTAAAACAGAATCCCAACCCCAAATCGCCCGATGAATTGCAATGAATCAAATAGAAAACTTCTTTGACGAAGCTATAGATAGCAAAGGGAATATCGGCAGCCATTAAAATAACAAAGGGCTGTATCACGAATATTAAAGCCTGGTGTTTCCGTGTCAAAAAATTAATATTAACGATATCTTCACAATGAAGTGTTGAAAAAAGAGAAAAAAATAATTTATGCGAAATATTCCTTTTGACGCCTTTGTTTCGATGGGAGCAGAAAACGTTCAATTAAAGTGTCCCCTGGAAGATAGGGAAGACATGCTAATTATTTTAGTGTTTTGTTGAGCGGGAAAACTGTGTTTTATATGTAGATACCTACTTTCGTGGGACATCTTAATTTTTATAATATTTTAAGATTCCCGATAAATATTCTAATCTGTCGAGTTAGGTTCGCGACTTACTTTATGATATGGAAATCAAATAATTAGGAAATCCCGAAACATGCCAATATGAGTAAAATCGTAAACAATCACAAACGGAAAACAGTGCTTGATGAGGTTAAATATAGAGTGAACTTTCTGAAGATATCCTTAAATAAACCAAAATCTGAATGAATTTGCATACTAGTAACAGTTCCGAATATCGTTTGCAATGTTCAAATATACCAAGCACTTAACCTGACATTTTAGAAATCACGATTTCGTGACGATAGGTTTCGAAGGTTTGCACAAAGTGTCTGAAATAAACACAGTAATAGAATCCTCCATGGCAAACGCCCAGGGCTCCGGGCTCCGAATTACATTGAAATCGTCACGCGATGTTCTATTCAGACTTGACCATTAATATAACAATAAAAAACCGTATCAATAGATCTCGTTCGATTAAATGTGACCAGCTGGACATCTGCGTAGATTCAAATCTGGTGAATGAATGGGCGATCAAAATGTACCAATCACTACCCTGATCCAACTAGTTTTTTTTACAAAATTCTCGCCCTTATTTTGCATGTATAAAGGTCAGAATAGCGTGACCTGTTATTGTGGAGTTTCTTTACATTATTGGTGGATTGTACGATATTCGATTGAATGGTGTTTTATTAAGAACCGGTTGCGACCGGTTTTGACCCCCGCCACGTGGTCATGGCGTTTTGTCATTCAAAGTATTATTAAAATTATCGGCTGTTTTGTGTTCTATTGTGTTCTGTTAAGATCTGTGATTTATAGCCAAAATTGTATGTTTATTATTAATTCTTTTGCGACTGGGTGGAACTTATTCTTTCTATTCATAATGATGCTATTGGTTTTTCATCCCAAGTTGGCGGCATATCAAATAACTTCATAGGAACGCCTCATAATTTTTCAGTACTAACCACAATTTGTACCAAAACCAAATGTATCAAAGGAAGCCAATATCATTGTGAATCTGCCACCCTTCTCCCACGAGGCGGCACACCCCATGAATCCTTAATGAGTAAATTAACAACACCTATTGTTTAGCACCACTGTTTTTTTACAAGGAATATTAATAACCATTTTCTATTGTCTGTGAGAGGGGGGGACGAGAAAAATGGTCCAAACAACAGGGGACGACAAGAAAGTTCTGAATTGATTGATTTTCAGAATTAATTTTAATAAAAACAATAGTAGAATGTTTTCGACGGGCTGTAATTGCATTTGGGCGAAGTTGCAGGTAGGGAGGCCGACAAAGTTTTACACATTTTGATGAGCCCGAAATCAGCGGAACATGGAAGCTTTTTTCGTTTCTTGAATTAATTTTCGAATAGAACGATGAATATAAGACAATCTTGAGTAACTTAAAAATAAATAAGTACTGACAATAAATGACCCTTTTAACTCACTAAACTTCTAAGCATTGAATGAATGACACAAATCTTCCCATTCATCCCAAACCGAAACTTTCTCGGCGATAACGTAACTAGAATCGATAATACGAACAATAAACAGACAGAAACTAATTAAACACATAATGACAGGCACACACCGACAAATTTCGTCAATTACTCAGAATTCGGCGGTATCTACACACGAAACAATAAGTCCTTAATGGATGCATGTACTAACAGATACCGCATTATTCTATAATATGTCACAAATCATCTTCTATACGACACAAAGTTTATAATGAATTGACATATTCCGCACACGTGTTCACTTCCAACTAACACGTCCCTACATATGGAGGCACATGGCTAACTAACAATATTAGACTCTACAAGGCTCTATCTTAGGTCCAATTTCGATTTTCGCCGGATTACGGTAGCCGCGGAACAAATTGGTTCTTATTGAAACCCAATAAGGTTTTAGTTAAGGCAATATGGCGGTAGTTCCGATAAGTGTAATACTGCTTGATCGTTAGTTGCGACGATAATTGCCCATGTATTAGTATTGGAGCTATTTCCATTTATAATTACTGCTTTTTATTAAACGCAATTGAGTTTAGAAGATTGGTTTTTATTGGGACTGTGGATTAATGTAACGCGTGATTATCTTTTTCTTTGTTTATTTTACGTTCGATCATACCGTGTGTGGCCTGGTCATCAATATGGTCTTCCTTGTTGCGGTTTCTTGTCCATTCAACTGTAGACGTATTAGTGTCTAACATGCCATCAAACGATAATAATTTAACTTCACTAGACCAGAAATGACCGCCATATCCGAAGCTTAATCAAATAATTAAGATTAATTATCACCAGACGCCCATAAACCATAATTTATTAACAAGAGCAAAAAATTTAATCCCCCATAAAAATGGCCTTCTTATAAAAACTTGAATGATCAAACGTTCAATATTGAACAAAAACATAGCTAGTAAATCATGAATAAACAAAACGTATTAAAGTTTAATGAAACTGGAATGAACCTAATCATGTACAGAGGCGTGATATTGTAATTGCTAATTAATATTGATGATCAGGAGATCGAACTAATTACGACGACATACATAAAACATTAGGTGATCAAACGAATTATGAAGTGATGTGCAGTGTTGAGGAATAGTTGGGATCTCTTGGGTGATACTGAGTATCGTGTTACATACATATAGTAGAATATCAGTCCAATCTGATATTGTATAATTTACCGATTATTATCAGTAAATAAATTTTAAATCAGCATAATTATGGGAGATAACTGTGTCTTAGTGGGGCAAAAATTGGCATTTGATTTAGGTATTTGTCACAAATAATTTTGAGGCTCACAACGCTTTTTCACAAGTAGAGAATATTATTTAAATCTCCACCTAACATACACTTTGTTTTCAGTGACTGAAGTCAACGCCCTAATTCCACAACAAATATAGATCAACAAAACGATTTCGTGAGACACGTTTTGAATAAGCCGTTAAAAATATTGATATCTCTTCCCGTTGATTTACTCATCTTGTCGCGTCTCGATGAGCCATCGAAAATTCTCAGCTCCTACAAAAGAAATCGAAATACATCAAAGGTGTAAATGTGAATATTGCTCAAACCACAATCCTTATTAGAAGGGTATAAAGTTTAAATTGGTGACAAAAAGCTCCTGTAACTCAATATCTACGCTGTTCACTATATGACGTTTGAAGACGATGTCCCCAAAATATAGTAGTAACAGATGTATCTTATTAAACGTGAGGCAGTCTGAGACAAAGAGAGCTTTTAAATATAAAAAGTCAACAGAGAGTTGTATAGCAAACAGATTCCACGGCCTTGTTGTAACATCCAGGGCTGAATCATAACATGAAAGGCTGGACAAAGGTAACGATGGTAGTATTTGACTCGGTCACTGAAGTATAATCTGATTGGAGGTGAGTTTTTTTCATGTCTCGATTTCATTCTTTGATTGAATCATCTCTATTGAACTAGGTCATAATTAGGAGTAGAGTCATGAAATATTTTAATTCAAATTCATTGTTAAGAATTTATGAGGGTGCGTCAGTGTTTAACAGATTTTCAGAATGAGTCAATTATTAAACTACTGACTAATGCGTGTCTGCATCTATGTACACAGTGACATCACAAGAAGACCCATCCTCTTCGAGTCCTGCCAAATTGTTATCATACCATACGCTATCTTTGAATTTATGATCCGTTCTTAATACATCAAATCTATGATAAAAGAATACTGGCGTTTACTTAATAATGCCAGTGACGTCTGTTGTAAAGCCAGGAATTACCGCGCTAAAGAAACAAAAGTTTCAAAATAAGCAAGTCTTTGATGATAAATAATTTATCGCTTCACTAAAACCTGCATAAGAAAGAAATGTTGATAAACATCGAACATTAAATATGTAACTGTTGACGATCGTAAAAGATGGAAGCCAGACGTAGTACATACATAAATATCACTTCGTAGGAAGTATAACTTTTATTAGTTTGGCGCAGTTGAGGCGCACTTACACCGGCTGTAATTTAAAAAACGAAACGAAACGCACGATTTGCTCGGAGAGCCATCGCGTGGCTCCATCGACGCCGACGCTCAACAGATGTGACCGACGACGCTGATTTTTCTCAACGCATCGCGTATTATGATGTACGACAGTACGACACGTCAGCTGGGCCGGCGACGAGTTCGATAGTATCTGGTGCGGGCCGCGCACACGTTAATAGATTCAACAGGTGTACCGCAGGGTGGTCCGATCGGCCCGCTACACTTTTTTATTTACGTTTTCACGAATTTATTGCACATAGTCGACGTCTCGAGGCGCACGTTTGATTCATATGCTTACGTTGTCGCTTTTTAATACTGATTTACAATAAAAACAGAAATGTTTCACCGGCGATTGATGTGAGTTATGATTAATGTACGCTCTTTGATGTTCGCTGCTATGAATCTATCAAGTTGGCTTCTGAATATCGACGCGGGACCGTGTATAAATAAACCGGGACGAATTCGACGAGCCGTCTTCGTTTTAGTTAATTACGAGGTTATTAAAGTAACATTGCTGACTGACTAACAAAGTTTCCACTCGGTTGAGATGTACCGAACACTTTCCGGTCATTATTGAGCCCGAGTCACGCCAGGCGTTGTCACGGTACACACAAATTACATATTTGTGATGTTTTTTTGTCGGATAAAATTAGACTAATCAGCATCGAGTACAAAGAAGCAGATCGCTTTCATCATCGACACGATGATGTTTACATCGAATCTTCCGAGAAGCGAGCGCAGCATTCAATACTAAGAAATAAATATGTGAGTTTGACATTTGCTTTCAAGTTGCGCTCGCGTGTTTGGAGCGTAATTACGGGCGTCGCCGACGAGCGAGCGAGAGAACCCGCGCGCACACTACTTACCATTTATTTTTGTCCTTTTTTCTAATGTAACTCTAGGCTTTTTTTGTTATTAAATTAACGTGCGTGCCGATTTCTGACAAGATGATAGGTTGCGTTTGATGGGGCATCTGATTGCTTCTCTTGTCGACATCCCTCGATGCTTTCTCTTTGATTTGCTTGGAAATCAGAACGTAAAGGTCACGTGTGTTTGTATGTGCTCGTATATCTATAATCAAACACGTATTTACATTGGCGAAAACATTATTATTTATTTTCTTTAGTGTTGTTAGAGTCGATTCAGTTGCAAATGAGAGCTCAATGTTGAATGTCAAGTGAAGGCTTGTTTATGTTGATGATCTTTTGAAAGTGTATTGCGTGTGTAATTTCTATTTCAAATATGTTATTTAAACAAGCTTGAGGTTAGTCATGTTTATCGGGTCTCGTATATCTATCGATACGAATCTATCGGTCGATATATTGTCATTCCTCACGGTGTCAGACGGTCGCGTTTTGGCATCGTCTCCGTTACATAAATTATCAGTGAATAGACCACTGCAAATTAATGTCGATAGATCGCTCCAGTTGTTAATAAAATTTATCATTAGCTTTATACTGCGATGGATAACAATAAATAACTGAACAAGACGCGAACGACAACACTGTTACTGTACAGGCAAAAATGGACATAGTGCTAGTGAGTGAGACTGAATTATTTAGATGGATAAGATCGTGATGAAGTAGATTTGAATGAAATATCAAATAATTAGAGCATCTCTAATGTTGTAGACAGAAATGAAAGAAATCAGGACATTTATCAAAACTAAATGAGTCTTACAAAATATATCAGAAGCGAAAAATTATTAACGTCGGCAAATAGAATTTGAAAGAAGAAAGAAAAAAAAAGTATGGGACGACGGAATGTGTTACATCAAACTTGTAGTCTGGATTCCGGCGCGAGAGTGGCCGATCATCGATAAATGTCAATAAAGTCTAAATTAGAAATACTGCCGCCATCATTAGTCAAGTCAGGCGGGAGATAATTCAGTGTCGAACTACAGTAGTTTACGACGACCGACACATAATAAGAGCACGGCCCCCGAAAATAACAAAATTAAAATAAATCGAACTACAGACAAACGTCATAAACTAATTTCGAGTGTTTTCGTTTTGGTGTGTACAAAAATAGCATCGTCACTCTTTCATGTCTCGCCGTGAAGTGACATTAAACTATAATTTACAGTTGGATTTTAGTACAGCGCCATCTATGAGCTCCGAGATGAAAGTAACGTTTTTACTGCCTAAAAAGAAAGGTGTTTATGATTTATGTAGGACTATTATTGCATTCTGAAATTAAATAGTAGCATCGTAATGTGTACGTATTGTGATGTTTACCTAGTTTTGATGTCAGGTGTCTGGCTGTATACATTTAATGACAGGTGCCTGTACGCATGAGATTTAAAAAGGTATTTCTAAAATAAGGTTTTATTACAAAAGGGCGCTATCTGTCGGCGTAATTATGTTACTAACAGCTTGTTTATGATTCAATAAGTTTATGTTAAATGATAAAGCAAGTTGTCTGTTGATTTGATTGTGGAAGAAAAACATGTCGAGATCTCGTTATCTTTTGTCGCAATGTGTAAGTAAATAGAGTAAGCCTTGATACTTATGTTGCCAATGAGTAATCCATTGCGGTGGACAAAGTTAATAATTCTTTACATTAATTAAAAGTTGCTATTCTTATTATATTATCAATTTATCTTCATTCGTCATCAGCTCTTTCGGTACTTAGTAGTGATAGGAAAAATCGATCTTAAATAAAGCATATGCCAAGAACATAGACTTATAAAAAAAGATGAACTCCGCGCTGCGCATATCGAAAGTGAAGCACAGTAAGTATGCCGGGTCCGTTTGTACAAACACGCCTCGCGCACACATTTACATCTCTGTTGCATTTCAAAAACGATTTTCATCAGAATCTTCTCGTAGAACATCAAAAATCTCATTTCAACCCGTTAAAACAGACGGAAACATGGTACATTGTAATAAATAGGCAATTTATAAAAAAAAAATATCATCGCGCATCATTTATCATAATACGGCAGCGACACACGTTAAATTTTATTTCGTTAATAATTCTAATAAGTCAATTGATAGGAATGGTCATAGTGTAGAAACAGAACTGAGAAATATTATTTATTTCGATGGCAATATAAAAGAATTGAAGACATTAATCTAACATGGCTGCGGTGAACTTAAGAAAGAAGCCACATAACATAATTTTTGTAGAGCACAAACATTAACAATGAAAATTTAATTTTCTTTTGTACAGATATGCGAAAACGAGGACTATATTGTTAAGAAACTGACGGACTTCACTTCTTGAACGACTATTTTCTTAAAAGTTTTCCTACCTATCAAAATAATAAAAAGTTCGCACGTCAAAATTTTCATTACATAAACAAAAACAGTTCATAAAGCATTTTCGTGACAAAAAATACCACAAAAGGTTTTGTACGTCAAGAAATCGTGACAATGGACCCCGGGGCATGTGTTCTTTAATACCCTTCGATTGTTCAACAAATTTCGAAGTAAAGAAACAATTTTTCAGTCTACAGAACCACAGTTTGGAACTTATTAACCTTATCGAAGGGTCAAAGTTTTTCCTTCGGGAATTTTTTGCCAAGATTTTAATTAAGTTGCCGAAAGGGTGACGCTATGTTATTCCTTTTTGATGACATTCCGATAATAGGTCTTCTTTTTCGTTTGATACCTTTCTTTTGAATTTGATTGCACGAGTTTTTGATTTAAGAAAGTTTTTAAGATGTTATTGATTGGTCTGTGGCTTGTTCTTATTTCAAGATTTTTTTTTAATTCTAAGAATTTAGGGTGGTTTTTATGACAACACAGCTTACAAAGAAAATAAATTCCCCTCCTAACCTAAACTTAAAACTACAATAGAAGAAATTGAAAACTGAACAACACAAATAAATCCGGAAGACAACACTGAAGCTCGCTGAACACATCGATATTTCGCAACGCCATACGAATTTGCATAAAAAGCGGCATACTATCAAAAGTTGTTCGTTCGGTACCTTTATCGGATTGTTTATGGCTAGTTTGTGCGCGGAACTATTGTGGGGGATTGTTTGCATTGCCGCGTCCTACTACTTTGTTTCTGCAGCGGCCGGAGCTCGCGCAGCGTTGTACGGTAATTCGTCTTTAAGATAGTGCTTGTAAAGGCATTCTTCTGCACAAAGGCGTTCGTTACGGCAAATAACAGCTTTTACATCGCGAACTCATTGAGTTTCGACACTGTGTAAGTATTCTTGAGGGCTGCGTTCAAAACTATTGATGTTTTCGTGTTCTGCATTTTTGTGTCTTTTGTCATTTTAATAAATGGCTGTTGTAGTTAAATATTATCAATTTGTTGTGTAGGCTAGTTTTCTTTAACACAATATTTCTATAATATATCCTACACCTAAAATCTCATCCTCATTAGCTTTAGAGTTTTTAGCGCACATTTTTCACCAATAAATCCAAACATACTTGTAATTATATAGAGCTATTGAATCCCCAACAAAGAGATGAAAATTCGTTTCAAATCCGCGTTTTCGCTTGCTTTAAATTCGGTGATTCAATGGACTAATGATTCTGAAGCATGAATGGGTGCATTCTGAAAGGCCTCGCTTGCAACTAGGCTTCTTTGAAATTCGGCCGCATTGGCGATGAGCACCACTTCAAATGGATGGGGGTCTGTTTTTGACTCATGAATTGTTTGTGTAGTTTCTTTCATGTAAATGTTGTTTATGTTGATACTGTGTGTATAGAATCTTCAGTGCGCTTCGCTTGTATAACTTTGTATACGTCATTATGTACTGCCAATTTTTTTCTACTCATTCATCTATCGTTTTTGCTTTACATATCTATACCTAACTAAAATTATTTTCTGAACAAAAAATCTCATCTATTGCTATCTCTAGGTCAATCAAACTCAAGACATCAATTGAAATGCTTTTTACAACTGTAATGAAAGAACAGCCATCAATAATATCTAAGATATAATACTTTCTACACACATAGTAGACAGCTAGCTATCTCGGCATCAGCAGACATTGTAATATGTTTCTCAGCATGCGAAGATGCGTGTCTGTTATAACTGCAACCTTCAACACATTTACTACTACACATTCTTCCATATTTATGTTAATAATTAATACTTCTGAAAGTTAACACATTTACTTTATAAACTTTATTACCTTTTAATTGTAATCTTAATTTTATTTTGTTGATTTATTTTTTACTTTTATTTTGTTTTCCCAAATTGTTTTTCCATATAATAGTATATTATTTTTGCATAGCATCAGATTACTAGATCTTAATTTCCAAAAGGGTTTATAGTGTCCAAGTAGCAGTAGAACACTGACTCCTAAGTCACAGGTATTCCTAGTTTAGGAGCCAGGGTTTCAACTCTTGTGCGCCTTTAATTATTGTAATCTTTAGCTAGATATTAAGCATATTGTAAGGATTTATATCAATAAAGTAATTATTATTATTATTTTTAAAGTGTCTTTGACGTATCTCGGGACCCTGGGGTCCCGGACTTTTGGAAGGCGTACGAGGGGCCGAAGCCAACTCGCAGAGGCCCCTTAGATTATTTTAAATTATGAGGAGGCACCAACCGACGATTATCCCTGTATACACTATGCAAGTGCACCCAAGGACAACCCCCGGTTGGTACAGGACTATTGCAGAACATGGAAACAAAACATATTGGGCTATGGGTTTGGGTGGCTGTGGACTGGTTACCTAGAACTATGAAAGGACTATGGCCCCTGCCTGATCAATGTTTTATTATTATACACGGAAAAAAAATGGCAGGGGGTGACTTGCACACTCAATAATGGGCCCCCGAAAACGGTCGCTAGCACATAGTGTCGTAGCGGCAAGGGAGCAACATGTCCTGAGGTGCTTGTGAGGAGTGGAGAGGTATTCCACGGTTCTCAGAACAATCCCAGAGCCCGGAAGATGGTCAAGATCCCTACAAACACTTACTGGAATACTTCCTTCCTCCGAGCACGTTTGCTCTTGCTAATCTCCACTCAAGCCAGCCAATAAAGGCAAGAATGAGGTGGGAGCTCTGTTCCCGTCATTGTTCACTCCAGCCGGCCAATAAAGGCAAGCGAGAGGTGAGGAACAAGACTTCTCCCGGGAGATAGGGTCCGTGGGGTCGCTACTGCCCAACAGCTCGCCACATGCTGCCCTGCGGGTTTCTGTATCTCTCTTGGTCTGGCTCCTCATCCTAGACCTGTTCCGGCAGAGTAAACTCTACAGGAACAGACCTAGAATTCGGAGCGCGCAAGCCCCACCACGACGTCAACGTAGAGATACTGCGGTGGGGTTATTATTATTATTATTATTAAACTATATCATGTGCTACAAGATCTTCATGATTTAAGATTTTGAAGAGATGATGTCTGATTACAGTATGCCAATTATCAACAGCCTTACTCTTGCCCACCTGCTTTAAGGTCGTGTTTCAGCCTATAAGCCTGTTTTGCATAACCTTATTATGAAATGAAATATTTAGATGAATCACAGGTAAACAAATGAAAATGATCTTTCGTCGTTTCATATATGGCTACTAGGCTATATGACAGTATTTCTTATCTCCCATTTGGCCTTAAAACCCAATAGTCAATCGCGACCGTCCCCTAGCATCCACATGACTTATGCGATCGAGGTCAGCCGGTCAAATGGTTAGAAATTGTGAGTAAAGGATGCAGCGCGAGCGCAGCTCATCTTGTATCGAATGTAACGTACGATCAATAAATCAATTACGTGCGCGGGGGCAATGCTGAATTGGGTTTGACAGTCGGTTAGATCTAGGGATGTGTTTGGCGATCTGTGGGTGGGATTTTGTCGACAGAATTTTGAGATGACAGTCGATATATGCTAGCCTAAGAATTGTCGTAAATTTGTGAATGAATAAGCTTGAAGATAGGGTTCAAGGCGGAAGTCACTAAAGACTAAGGTTGAATAGTATAGAAGTAACAACTGAGGTTACTTAATAAAATAATAATGAGGAAGTTATTTTATTAACTAAAACAGGAAACTCGTAACTAGCCATTAGGATCGTCGTCGACCATTCATGGTTATAATCGTAGAGGTTATGATGAAATTAAATAGTCCATGAAGGTTTTATGAAAGGAAAATATTGCATTAATTCAAAGCAAGATGAAAATTCAAAATTCAAATAAACATAATTTTTTTATCGATATCAATTTATCCGGACTATCGATATCCAATCGGCTTGCACATCCCTAGGCAAAGGAAACAGGATACGTTCAATGGGATGATTGATCGGCACCGAACGAACGTAATCCTTGCACTAAATAAATATCACCGTTTATGAACCACGCTCTAAGACACGCGACACGACCGTTATTTATAGTATGCTGCCTAATTGGGACTGCATTGATACGTTTGGTACTTGGGAAAATTTTAGTAGAAGACATCTCTGTTTGGTTTCTTGTGCAACTCTGATTTGGTTAAAAGAAGAGCTTCTTTCATTCTTCTTTCTGACATTTGGCATCAGCATCATAAAATTTTCGTTTACCTGTAGATTACTAAAATCATCTAATATTGTTTTCTATAATACTCCCAAGAAACTACAAAATATTACTTTACATAAAGGATGCAGTGATGAGATTATGATCTGGCAATTTATGAAATCTTTTGACGTACGATATTTTCGTTCAATTACACGAATACTACTATGTACTCATTAACCTATTTCGCAACGAGATTATCAACTGATTACTGATTTCTTTTCACACGCCGGAAATCCAAGAATTAGATCTAAATCTACCATTGAACATATGCCACGAGAAGCTATAGTTATCTAATACGACATTATCTTTTCTGTCTTAATTGGCATTGGCAAGCGATCAGAGCGCGTTGCTAATTTCAATTAGTGTTGTGCCAACACCGATGTCGAAACGTCGACAAGACATGATAAGTTTTTTCCGCACCTCTTAAGAGTGCTTGTGTCACGTGAACCTACTTCTAAATTGAGTTTCCATGTCCAACACGTGAATGTGTTCGCAAATTTTAGTGAAATCGATTTTTCTTCGACATTTAACTGGCCCAGTTGCGTTTCCTAACTGTTTTACTGTTGTGTAACTGTAAACAACCTCTTTTAAAAGCTTTTGTTGAGAAAGTTCATCTAGTTTACGCTGGCATCACGTTTCTTTGGTCAACTCCCATTGACTCCCGTTGACAGTGATTATTATTAAATTAAATATTGTTACTTACATCTGCAACTGAACGGACCCGTATTTTTCTAATACTCCTGAGTCACTTAATTCCCAAAAATTTACACAATCACCTATTCATTTAAGCGTCGATAACAAATGTTGGCCGCCCACCAATCGATCAATCAATATTATCGATACAGTCAATTAACGCAACTCGGCTGGGCGCAACTCTAATTGAGAGCAATAGAGCGGTGATGCAGCGTTTGAGTCAATCGGTTGTGTTGTCATAACTGGTAGATGGCCGCCCACATGCTCCTGTGATATTGGATAATGGCAGTGATATATGGAAAGATTCAAGTACATTAATAGGACATGTAATGTGCCTGAAGTACATAGGTATATGACATGATTTGATTAGAATTTATAGGATGAGTGATATATATTGCTGTATAACTTATACGGCCATTACCAACTAACATAGAATCTAACGATTCATCAATATTAGAGTCCGCAAATACATATATACTTACGCTAAGTTTAGTTGTCTCGTGGTCGAATCCGGAACGAAGTGATCCGACAGAGACCCAAAGTTGTCGGCATAGCTCACAGAATAAGCAAGCTAAAGTGGCAATGGACCGGTCTAGAACCGAGGACCGTTGGGGTAGACAAGTTCTTGAGTGGAGACCGCGAATCGGCAAGCGTAAGGTAGGACGCCCTCAGGCTGGTGGAGCGATGATCTGCGCAGGGTGGCTGGTAGCAGCTGGATGAGAGTTGCCGAGAATCGAGCTGCTGCGAGGATCCAGCAGTGGACTGCTATAGGCATGATGATGATGTCTAGTTGTAATAAATCATACAAAAGCCAACCTACCTCTTTCTCTTTAGCAGCCAGCTCGCCCTCCAGATGAGGCTGATGCACCACGGGACTACTCCTTGAAGAGTTGCTATTACTTCTCCCGGTGGCTGCCATCTCCATCTTCTGTTCTACGTCGTCATCAACGTCGTGCTTCTCTTCCTTGATGTCAGGACTGAACCTGTCGATCCTCGTTTCCGTGGCTTGGTCCCTCGTGGGTTCTATGTGGGAGCCATTGGTCTTAGGGACTGTGGCCTGGAGAGGGGTCGGGCTGGTGGTGGCCAGTTGTTCTTTCAACGTGGTCACTTCTTTTTCGGCCAGTGTGGCTCGCTGTAACAAGAGAGACAGGTTTTTGAGTATTTTGAAATTATATGGACCAACCTGGGAGTCGATTATGTCATTATGACTTTAACGTGAGCGTGAGATAGGTAGATTGAGAGCATAAAGTTTGACTATAAATAAGATATTTTCTTAACGTCGAAGTAGTTTTGAAGTTAAATAGAGATGCAAACGTTAGCATTTTAATCTTCGATAAATGAAGATAATAATGCTGATGTTTATTTAAATGAAGGCTAAATCCTAGAGAGATGAAGGGTTATACACAATAGAATTGAAAAATGTGCGTTTAACTAACAATTTGAAGTCCATCAATATCCTCAATTAAAATCACAACAATAACATTCTAGAGGAAGTAAATTTTTCACAAACGCGAGCGCAAATGAATTAATGTAATCTAATTACCAGTTCCCATAGTGACGTACTTCCGGTAACATCATCATTGGGGCTATCAGCGATCGCCGGAAGCATGTAGCTATTGGCGGTTGGATCGGTGAAATAATGAAAAGGTGTTGTTTGCTAGTACCTATTGTTTACAAAAGGTCATCAATGTATTGTGGAATATGGTATAAATCATTTGACGAGTGTTTTGTTTTTGGGTTTAATTTTGATCAAGAATTTAGGGTGTTTTAGCAGAAATAGAAAGTTATAATCGATGTCAAAAATAAAGATTTTCATTTCTTAATTGATTCATCGAAAGTGTCGGTTAATTTCAAATCTTGTATATTATAATATAATATCAAGATAATAATGAATAAAACATCAGAAATCATTACCAAAATTAAAAATCTCAATTCCACTCTAAACCGTTACCACCAAAAATATTTATTTTTTGAAGTGACTAAAACTAAAATAATGAGTCATTAGTTAAAGAAAGCTAAAGTATAAAACTGAGTGAACACACGCGTGACTGCACGGCCCCTGCACAGATGCTATCAGCGTGATGATATGGACTCCGATTAGAAGGGTGGTGCCAGACCAACGGCGGATTCGCTGCTGTTTTCGGTTATTCAGACACACCTTTCGAAGACTATGCCTAGTACACAGACAGTTATACACGAAATTTTTAATGAATATTTTGGCAATGATGGCAGAAAAAACAGACTTATCTTTATTTGCAACAACGTGGCACAACCATTAAAACTTGCAAAGATTTCGATAGTTCCGAAAGTTGAATTTTTCATAGGCAGTTTTTGCATGATGAAAATGATAAGTAATCACAAGTTTCGTTCAGTAGATATAGCGTTAACGTAGCGTATATATCTCATCTGAAATG
Source organism: Cosmia trapezina (assembly GCA_905163495.3). Classification (NCBI taxonomy): domain Eukaryota; kingdom Metazoa; phylum Arthropoda; class Insecta; order Lepidoptera; family Noctuidae; genus Cosmia; species Cosmia trapezina. The sequence continues at coordinate 24,115,204 of LR991039.1, read as the reverse complement.
CTTTAAAATCACGCACAGTTAACGCACTAGACGCATGTTACTGATGAAACCGAAGATCACTGGATTATACGCCATACTTGTCTAATTATATTAAACAGTCTACTTTCTTTTGTATCAGCTTAGTCTTAACTTGTATTTGGAAGCAACTGTTCACTCTCTCTGCGTTCATAAATGAATTTAATTTTAAGTTCGTTAATTAGTAAGGGAGCTCGTGGCTGAGTAATAACAGCTGCATGGGTCGATCCATCAGGTTAAACTACGCTTGCCGGGGTTGGTCCGTAGATGGTTGACCATCTTTACATACCGAGACTCCTCCGTGCCTCGGAAAGCACGTTAAGCCGTTGGTCTCGGCTGTCATTCGTGGATCTTTGACAGTAGTTACGGGTCGTCGAAAGTCTGACAACCAGTCTTACCAAGTGGTTTCGTATTACCAAGTCACTGGGTTGTGGAGGTCAGATAGGCAATCGCTCCATGTAAAATACTGGTATTCAGCTGCATCCGGTTAGACTGGAAGCCGACCCCAACATAGTTAGGAAAAGGCTAGGCAGATTGATTGAATTAGTAATATAGCATCAACACTTAACATTTTTGAGTATTTAGTAGAGACACCTATGTCTTAGACCTAAATTAATTCATATTTGCTAATAAAATCAAGGTTAATTAAAATCCATAGCCTACCAAATTGTTATCTCTCGTAGACAAAATGAGTAATCTCCGATTTCAGGAGCCCCTTATATCCAGCAGCGTCAAGCTGAGAACATACCTAGACATGTTATATGAAACATAAACAGGAGATACTAATGGCGTAGTAACTGGAACATGCCACGACATCTCATAACGATCAGGGTTCCAGGAAAGTCTTCCAATTCCAATACAGCGATAGGTAAATATTTGCGTATGCCACTGTGTCTTAATGTTTTGCTACAGAATTAGTTATTGCTTTAAATATTATGGTAATACTGATATTATGGTAATTCGTGTAGGATTCTTGGGATCACGCTGATGTTTCAAGAGATAAATTATAGATTTAGTTAGCACTCATTGCGATTTCAGAAACTAAATTCAAGACTGCTAGTTACGTATGTACAAATTTCTATATTAATAGAAGATATTTCAGTTTCATTTTCCATTTTTAACCAGTCATCATCATCTGACTAGCCTTTTCCCATCTGTATGTTGGCGTCGGCTTCCAGACATTCTAGATGTAACTGAATACCAGTATTTTACATGCAGCGACTGCCTATCTGACCTCCACAACCCAACTACTGGGTAATACAATACCCTTTGGACTGGTTGTCAGACTTTCAGACTTCTGATGACCTGTAACGACTGTCAAAGATCCACCAATGGCAGCCAGTACCAAGGGCTTAACCTGTTTTCCGAGGCACGGAGGGGTCTTGGTACGTAAAGATAGTCACCCATCCACGGACTAACTGCGACAAGCGTACCTGATAGCCGACCCCTGCGGCTGTTATTACTTAGCCACAAGCCTATTCCATTCTTAACCAATCTGAAATTCATATTAATTTCTTCATAAAAAATCTTAAATAATGCCCAGATTTACTTGTAACCAAATATCCGATAATTCCTATCACCTAGTACCAAATTGACGGTGTCCCGATTACGTAACGTCTCTCAATTGAACAAGATTGATCACTCAGCCTTGTTGACTGACTCAGTGCAGTGTTTTAAGAATAAACGCCCTTGGAGACTGTCGTCATCGAGACCTTAGTATGGTGACATTGTGAGGTGAAGGGTGAAGGTCCAGTAGGTAGAAAAGGAGGATTAGGGTTCGATGCAGGCGGAAAAAGAAGAATTTAAAGATGAGAACCATAAAGTTTTGAAAGCATAAATTCTAATTAGTAAATCGCAGCTATCCAGGCAAGAGCAGTGGTGGTCCAGTGGTAACAGCCGCGATTTACGAGTGTAAGTCGTGGGTTCGAACCTAAGAGGATACTTTTATTTGTGTAAACTATTTCATGAATACTGCTCTCAAAACGGTGAAGGAAGTATGGTGAGGAAACCGGCATATCCTGGAACCAAAAATTCGAAGACATGTGATATCCACCAACGCGCACTGGGCCCGCTTGGTGGATAAAGACCCTTCTCACAGAAAAAGGAGGCCTGTATCACAGCAGTGGGAACATTATAGGCTGATTATACCTTGCTACGTTAGCATAATTCGTATCTATTTTCCAGCAATATATCGGATCCGAAACATAGTTGCAGGCATAATATTACATTTATCGTGTCATCTGTGTGCAGCCAGCCACGAAGCCGACCATTACTAGTTATCTATTCAGACTATAGAAAACCGCCATCGTAAAGTGCGTAATTCAAATTAAACTTTAAACAGAAACGATGTACTTCGACCGAATAATTTTATGTTTACAACTAGAAAGTCGACACACGAAAGTATGAAAGTAGTCATTAAAGAGGAAGTAGCACATTCAATTAAAATAGAAGAAGCATTATCAGCATTGTGTGAAGTGTAATGAGAATGTAATAATTCTGAATAATTAAAAACAGTCGATGTCGTCAAAAATGTTTTTATAATAGCCCAAGAGACATTTCAGATGCGTATAATGTGAGAAAGTAGATTTTTTTCGATTGTGTGGACAAGAAAGGTGAGTCGCACTCGACATTGATGAATTATAGTTTTGAACATGAAAGAGATAGGAACTTTGATGACTGTGAAACTGGGACGAATTGACGCGACGAATTATAGATATCATTGTTCTAAAAATATTCGCGTAAACGTAAAAGAAGTTGATGATAATCTTTCGAATGTCGGCCAGAACATCTTTGTGTAGATTCATTATTTTGACATTGATCTTAAAATTGATATTGAAGAAAAAGCTGTAGCTGTAAATTAGCATATTGGTTCTGAACAAAAGGTAATTAATTCTGAAGATTAAATCCTAGCGTTAAGTTGTCTTCCCGAACTTACATTACCAGAGATAGCAATCAATGACGATCCGTTATTCAAAAAGAGTCTAGCCGAAGTGCACGGTTCTAAACCAACAATTAAAGCGATGGCGACTAACCAACAAAGAATAGTTATCTATTCAAGTCATCTGATTCTAAATTTTAGTATGTTTGTGCAATAGATTAAGTCGGTGTAATTTTAGTAATTGAACTCTCACGGCTAACAATTACAGTAACGGTTGTAAGCTTAATGATTCAATGAGTTATTGCGCAGTTGGATTTGGAAAATAACGTGGTTCAATCAGATCTTGTTGATAAGTGTGGTTAATTGCTGGAAATTTTGGCGATGGGTTAGTCACCTGTTAATGTCCAGTCATCGTTGTTTTAACTGTTTGTTTCAGAACTGTTGTTTCCACTATTTTTATACGTTATTTTATCATCAAATCTTTCCACTGTTTAATTGTTAATCAACAATTTTGTTTTGCAAATTCATAACAAAAGTTCTCACGTCTTTTGTTAATACTTTAAGATTGTATTCTTAAAAGTAGTAAAATCAATCAAACTTATCCATTTCAGCGGTGTCGTAACCGTAACCAATCAATAAAATTGAGAGGCCAGATATTGTATTGAAAGCTCATTGTCCTGAAACTCTTTTGTTTTCAATCAAATGATTTGTTTATGGTATAGAATTTGATTTGTAAAGAGGTTAAACTCGTTGTTATTGTTGTGAGTTTCAAGGGTTGCGAGTTTTTCTCTCCTTTAAAACAGTTTCGTAATGTTTGCGAAGCTTGAATTTGTCCGCCAACATCATTAAAGGGAAAATTCTTAGACGTAACGTGAAAGAGGAAATGGCCTTTGACACGTTTAAAGAAATTATATTAAGAGTATCCACGTCTGAAACTGTAGTAAAGAAAAGTATCGCAATTACTTGCGCAGATGCGTTATTTCAATTCGTACCGGAAGGCAAAAATTATTAGAAGATCTTTAAATGTTCGTTAGCATTAGAATGTTTTGCGAAAATAGTCTTTAGAATGGTCTGCACCATAAATCAAATCGAGTCTTTAAGAAAGACCTGCCCCATATTATATTTGCTGATGAAAATCCCAGGTGGGACTGCATATGATTCTCCAGTCACCTCTCGAGATCATAAAACATCTTATATTTTCACTACCTGAATCATCGCACGTGGGAATCAAACCAATAATCAAAAACTAAAAAGCAATTTAAAACTACGTAATTTACATTTCAACAAAATTGTCAGTGTCATATTTATAATTTAGAACAAGAATTTGTGCAATATTATTAAAACACGACTAGACTCCGTTGTATATTGGCACAGTCTTGTATCTCTATGAGTCAAAGTATACAAGTCCGTCCGTTTGTAACTACGCATTTCGTGTTTCCTAATGACTGATAATGACTACAAAAGAAAAGAAATAATGACTAAAAGTATGACAATTCGTATGTTTATGATGGCTGAATTGCTAAACTGACTTTTATGACTGTTTGTCGTATAGATATGTCGACAGTTAATATTCTTTACAAAGGTCGGAATACATTTGGCGAGCTTTGGTGTCAGGTAGTTGAAGAAAGACCGACTGATAATAATAAGAGACGAGAAAGATACTTTGAAATCAGTTCAAGATGTTAAGATTGATATTAAAGTATTTGAAGAAACACAAGAAAATTTAAATAAATATGTTAGTTTTTGCTACTAAACTAAATCAGTCCAAGCTTTCTACATACAGTTTTCCGATAAGAAGCGAACTGAACACAAGATAACAAAGAACGTTGGCACCAATCAGATCCACGTGTAACCAACCCAGCTAAAACAATAAAATTATAAAATCTAACAGTAAAAACGTATTACCAAAAAACATGGAGCCGAAAAATTAAGATTTAATTACAATGAACATGAAACGACCAATTAATATGATACATGGTACGTTAGATCTGATAACAGAAAGGTGAATCTCAATGAGTAACGCATCCGTTTTCTAGAGCATTATATAAAATGCGAAGATAATGAAGGAAAACATATATGTGTTTCGGTGAGAGCTGTTACAGTCCAGCGGTTATATTAAAATGCTTATGAACTGTTTTATGTTTTGAAAGTACGAGAGGCTTGTCTCCTTTTTGAACTAAGTGGGGAGATATATCTTATTGTTCTATTAGAGTTTAGGAATGTTATAGATTTTAGTTGGGTTTTTCTGTTAAGAATCTGATTGCTTCATTTCTTTCACCTTCGTCCACTACCTGCTACGTATGATGTGCACGGAGAGGTTACCAACAAAGGTCATGGCTATGGATTTTTATGTCATATGTAATTGCAGATCTTCATTTATTGTATCATGGCCTCTTACAAAATGTTGATAATTATTATGATAAAACAAAATGTCGATCGCTTATGACTTACCCCACTCCCTAACCCTGCGGCAGCCGCCAAGAAAAATTAACGCATCCTCGCGAGGGGTCGGTCAGACCCCGCATTATACGGGGAGCGGTCACTAATTAATGGAAAAGGATTAAATTCGGACCGAATTGAAATAAAATAAATATGATAAAGGACGCCCTTCTTGCCTCGGTCGAAGGGCTTCGGGGTTTTGTTTTTTTTTCGGTACCCTGTAGCTGAAGGATTAAGCTGTCAATATACGACGCAGACAATTGTTTGTTTTGGCTCATATCGATTAATTTTTACTTGAAAAGAGAACTATAGTACCTACATATAAGCAAGAAACTGCTGTATGATGGATTATCCGTATGTTCTGTAGATAAAAACTGCGCTTTTACATGCGTTCATAATTGTCTAGACATGTGATACGATCAATATTCTGTAATTGGCTTCGGGTAGAAAAGCAATAAAAAATAGAATTCATTTTTTTTTATGATATCTAAGTAAAAATGTCAGTACAGGTATTAAATTCTGGGCAATTATGTGCGGGTTACAGGATTTCTACTTCAATCTGTTAAATAATATTCGTGGTTTAGAGTGTCTAGTGTTGAGCAGAAAAGTCGAGTGGGCGGCCTAAAATACGTCCTAAGGTAAGGCTCTGTGGAAGGTTAAGTTAACGGGCTATTTATTGTAATTTTAGTTTTATTCAGTTATTTGTACTAGCTGGTGCTATAAGAACAAAACTACTATTTTTAATAATTTTAGATAAACAATGGAACATTTTTATTTTGACTATGTTTTCTAGCCACATCATCTAACAAGTCAAACTAATGAAAACGTATTAATATTCTACAAATAACTCAAGTAAAATATACGTCAGTTCTACGAATGTATGTGTTCTATATTTTTTGGACTTTATTAACCCTCGGTCGTCTTCGCCCGCCTGACCATTGTCAGATAATTTGCCTATTAATTTGTACATGTCAACCGATGTATTGAGACTTTACTGATATATTTTGTAAATAATTACAATTGAAGATGAAAATCTTATGATTATTTTTTAGAAGTCAACCCAACACCTATAAGCAATCGATGAATTTAAACTGAACTAAACCTTAAAAGTAAATCAGCTGTCAAAAACAAAAAACCGCGTTCGATTTTTCATTTCATCGTGAGATCAACATAATATATTATTTATTTTTCACGTAGGCTGTCGAAACGCGTTTCCTTGTCTTGCTTCTGAAAATAAAACTGTTGGGAGGTAACACGATGCTTCCAAATTAAAACCGACATTGAGATATTAAGCGCTGTTCAATAGATTTAAAGGAAAAAAAAAACGTTTTTTTTAATAACGTCTACATAGTAATTTGATTAGGCTCTTAGATTTCCAATTTTGTTTTTGCTGATTTTTTTAAGGGTCCTGATGTACCTGGGACGGTAATTTGGTAGTTGGTTATAAGTACTGCAGGGGAGGGTTGATTGAATTTAGATGTCAAACTTGATTACCATAGAGATTTAAAAAAATTGGTTCGGCACTAGAGGGACAATTCCCGTAATTTTAACAACGTTCGCAATCTCAATCTGTCAAAATGCGCTGCCATGAGATTGCGACTTGAATTTTAACGTTTTTAGGAACGAGAATTGGCCTTGAGATTTCCTAAAAATAAATCATAAATTTTAGGTCAACGTTTAAGTAATTAAGTTGAATGAGCTCTCGAAAGAAATCCACGTGACCGACTTATTTTTCCACATCCCAAAAGAGGTCGATTGATGAAATCGCTCGACAAAACAAAACCCTCAGAGCATGAACACCTCAGATAGACAAATACAAAACCCAAACAGAGACGAATCGAAAACTAAATAATTCAATTCTCAACAAAGTCGGATTGACAAATTCAAATAGAAACCTTCGAAAGGCGAAATTTTCGTTCAAAACACCCTTCTATCGACTATAGGCAGGTAAGAGTTGATCATTATTAGATATTGAATTTTCGTAACTTTGGACTCATCCGCTTTCTAATTTACTAATGAATCCGAGTGGTACTGCCATTAGCTACACCCTGGCCCCCCTCCCCATCCCCCCTTTCTCGCGTCCTCGTGGGGTGTCGGGCAAAGGGGTAAGAACGGGAAATTTTCGTCTTTTATACATGTAGAACGATAATCCGATTGGTGATTCCGGCGTTCCACATTTGAATTTTCGTGTGTTCCCGTTAATTCAGGAACGCGATTAGAATTTGTGTAGTATCTTGTTGTTTTGGTAATAAGTACCTTTTGTGATTACGTCTTTGGTGCTGGTGCGTCCATTGATGAATTACACTGTTAAAGGATAAAGCTATTGATGTAGCGATAGATTGAATACTTATGCCACAGATAACCCCGTTTATACGCAAGGGCTATATGAAAAGTTAAAGGGTTCTATTTTGACCATTGATTTGAAAATGATTTTAAACTAAGTAACTTACCAAACATATTAGGAAGCAAACGAGAAACTAGAATGCAGTATCAGATATTTTCATTAAAAAATAACCTCAGAATACATATTTTTAAGATGTCAGACAGTCATCCACAACGTTCGGACAATCATATTACTAGATTGGAAGCGACAACTTGGCACTAAGACTGAGTATGAAATATCTTCAATTAACCTATTTTTTTTCAAGAAAACTGATTACTTTTTGATTTAGAATGTCGTAATTCTTGATATGAGGAATGCTAGACTGATTGGGGAGTTACACCAATCTGCAGAACATTTGGCACTGTCTTAGATTTATCATCATCATCATCAGCTAAAATGTCACCAACTGTAGGTTGGGCTGATATTGTATCTAATTGGAGTTTTTCTTTTTCTATTTTCGTTCTTAGGTTTGACGAATGGTCTATGTACCTACAGAATAGGGATGATGACAAAAAAATATTTTGTCCGTCATTTAGATTTAAAATAATATTGGAAACGTATTTTTTTCTTTTTTTACGTAATCAAAAGATTACGGCGATACATTGAGTTAAAATGTGGCATGACGTCACTCCTTACTAGATTTTATACGTCGTTTGTTAGTAGTGACGTATCGAGCCCCACACCCCAACTTTAATGCGTTTTATATTAGAAGTTTTTTTTTATTAATAAGTATGATAAAGCAAAAAATACTTGTCTAATATTTTTTTATCTAAATAGAATTTCTTTTTTTTTACCCAGGCATCATATATTGAGCATTGTGTTAAAAACATCGAAAAGTACACCTACTGCCTATAGCATAAGGCAGTAGGTGTACTTTTCGATGTTTTACTGCCTTATGCTATTTAAGACCATCTATTTTCAGTCATACTCATTTGTCAGTCTGTCCATGTCATCATGATATACTGCAGTCTGCATCCATCCCATCGTAATAATCATCATCATCATTATCTTCCTCTTATCCCAATTTATTTGAGGGTCGGCTGTCCATCTAGTGCTCTAAATACTCATGAACCAATAAAACCTTATCTAAAATACACGTGCAATCCTCCTTACAAAAGGTATATTGGAAATATATTTAGTTTTTGGGTTTTGTAGTTGTTAACAAACTAAATCAAAAACTTGTGCTCACCGACCCGGTCGGGGCGGGCGCCAATAAAACTCAATATTCGCACCTGTAACTTTGATCGTGAGTAGTTATTGGGGATAGATGGGACATTACTGGAGGTATATTGTGCCTATCTTTGTTGTTCTTCTGTGAGACGATTTTTGACGACTGAACTTTTTTTGTCTTTGTTTTTTATATTGCGTGTACGCGCGGCTACAGATCAAGCTACACAATTCCAGTATAACCTGATCTCGCATTGTATTGGATTTCCTTACAATGGGAGGTCAGTGTAAACTGGAAATGTATACCTTGATGTGTAGTCGTGTGTACCTACATAAGACATGTACCAAATATATTTTTTTTCTTTTTTTTCTTTCAATCAGCTGTGCTATCAATGCTATCATAGTCCTCTCCTGTTGGTTCATCATTATTGTTGACCGTCTATTTATTTAGTACTACCTAAATCATCATTAGGTAACTGTTCCACTTCAAAGTCATTTATCATTCTTTAAGCTGTTGTTGTCCTGCTTCTTCTTTCAGTTTTTCCTCCACTTAGGTATAAAGCCTTCCCTTGTCTGTCTCCTATTCTTTGTCCGATGTTCGAAGTTCACAAATCAAGTATGGGTGTACAGCGGTGCACACAAGTTGTGCCGTAGTGGGACGTTTGTTCGCTTGTTGTGCGAACTTTACGTGCGGACGTACTTGTGGGGCGCATTGTACGCTTATTGCCTGTTTGTTTGGTTATACGCGAATTTTAATGTGAATTGTTAGTTATTTGTATTTTGAAGTTGGTTTTTGGAACTATTAAAATGTTTTCTATTTTCCATGTTCATCTGTTCATGGAAAGCTTGGAACTAGTATCAACTATGATTATTTTCTCTTATCAGATTAAATGTTTAAAAATATTTAGTCTTTAAAAAGTACAGTCAATGTAGGAAACTCGCGCAAACAAATATTGAAACATATCGCAAAAATCTGTCACGCTTTCATTCCTACTTGCGTACGTAACCAGGCAATTAGAATCATCAAGGAAGCTCCGGTCTGTACAAAGTCAACGTTCTCACCTATCTATGATCACCTGGTACCCACTCGAGCCTATGATTAAGCCAAAAGAGCGCATTTAAACAATATTTAACTCGACTCATTTAGATCTGTATCGTCGGCATTGTTCGGAGCCGTTCGGAAGCGTTCGGGCGAGATCGTACGCTGCAATGATTTACATTGTCTTGTTATTGGTCCGGTCAACTGGGAATGGTGTTAATGGCGGAATTAACTGTAACAGGTTGGCACTTGTTAAATGTGTATTAAGGTTTGATTTTGGTTCAGATTGGTGAATAAAAAAGTTATGAGGTTTTGTAAAGTTTTTTAATACTTTCGTGCAGTTAAAGTTTTAAAAGTTGCAATTTTTTTCATCACACAATTAATTGCCAGTATGCATATTTGCACGTTCATCAAAAAGATCCAATAAATCAGTAAGTAATAACGTCTAATAAAATGTTTCAATTAATTACTCCCTACACGGGCTCCCCCCACGAAAGTACATTAAAAACTGAACGTGCGTTATTAAATTCGGCGACGTTCGGCTAACATCGGTAATTTCCGTCGCCTCTTAATTCTGTTCGGCTCAATAAAGGCTTTATTGGCACGTTATTAGCTAGGCTTTTATCTCCAATCGTGTTCACAATGAGGTACTTGTTAGGGATGCTGCATACTCAATGATGATATCAGATGCGACACATTTGAGCAGGTTTTGCCTACATACATCAACTGAGCGTCCGCGTCGTAAGCTCAGTTGATGTTTGTAGGCAAAAGCGTGGTAGAAGGATTAAATTTCAAATTCTTATTTGAATTCAATGATAATTGCGTGTATTCTGAGACTCAAAATATAATATCACTTATTAATAATGAGACAAAGACTATTAAAAATATTTTATGACTAAGACTGTCGAAAAAAATATCATATTAGATAACAAATCCAAGAGTGTTATTAACGTGGACATGAGTAATTTACTAAGTCTGTAAGTATGACGACACTTAAGAACTTATTATTAAATTACGATGAACTAGCTTTTTCCCGCGGCTTCGCCCGCGTGGAAGTTTCAAGTCTACTATCTCAAGGAATAAGATTTTTCATACAAACTTTGGAACCCCGTTTCACCCCTTTGAGGCGTGAATTTTGAAAAATCCTTTCTTAGTGCACCCTTAGACCTCATAAGGAACCTACGTACCAAATTTGGAATCTCTAGACCAAGCGGTTTCGGCTGTGCGTTGATACATCAGTCAATCACTTTTGCCTTTTCATTCAAACGTGCAAAACAATGTGTGAAGTGCACTATCTCCTCTCACATTAGAACTTAATCTTTGCAACAAGTAGATACCTAAAAAGGGAGACGTTTATTGGTGACTGCCGATGCTCGCGAAAGCGAAACAAACTGACGCACAATATTACACCTCACATATAATAAACATCACGTTATGGGGAAATCTTTTGAAAAGTTTGCAAGGCGAAAAGTTATTGGGGAAATCTCGTGTCGTTTTTCCTCGATAACTTGGTAAAATATTGAATTTTTCCGGGGAAGATGGGAAAAGATTTTTATAGTGCTAGTTTTGTGGAACAAGTAGAGAATTTGGGGAGACTGGAGATGTTGGTAACACTGAATTTTGGAATGCAACTTTTGAAAGGACAATGTCCAAAATGTACTATGCTGTGTGCGCCACAGTGGACCATAATGTGTAGCTACTTGATTAAAGTAAGGACAATCATGTTCTAGTAAGTCAGAGTTAGCACATTTAGGTAGAAACGCTTTCAGGATCCAACTACTTAAGCAAACATTAGTCACAATTGTGTGAACTTTCAAAAGCAATCTTCTCTAATGAAATAAGAACTGCACAGCATCCTTTTTAAGTCAATAAACTTGACTTAATAAGTCTGATCGACATATTTTCTTAAGACTTGACATTAATCATAGAAAAAAGGTCAAAAACCTGTCGCTTCCGCGATCAAACGACTATATTAAGTGCAGACATACAAATAAAACATCATACTATCTTGATTTATGCGCAGTCGGGTAAGATGGCGTAGATCTATAGATCAGCGAGAGATCTCCGTAATAATCCATGCGCGCTGATTGATCGCTGACGAGTGAATGAGAGAGGGGGGTCCATTGAATCGACTCAGGCGCATCTTTTGGAACGATGCCATTTTATGGTGGGTTTTGATAGGATTGATAAGTATTTTAATTAGTGTAATTAAGAAATGTTTTAGTGTGGTTTGTATTGACCTGCGGGGCAATTCCCGTATTTTTAACAATCTGTCTCAATCTATCAAAAATTGTATAGCGTTTACCTACATTTTTGACATTTTGACTGTCGGTGGCATGAGATTGCGACTTGAATTTGAACGTTTTTAGGTACGAGAATTGACCTTGTTCTTTATTATTTTTTTTCTTAATCCTCCTGTCAACATTGCCACATTTAAACCCATTAAAAAACAGTCAGACACCCTTACCCCAAGAGTTAAAAACTCCAGCCCTTTTTCTGAGGTTTAACTTTATTTAAAAACGTCATTTTTAAAACAAATTCGAGGAAAAGTCTCAGTACAAACGTAATTACAATTTATAAGTGCCTATCAGTCGATTCGGGAGAAAATCAAGAGGCTGAAAGGGGCCGATCAAAGTACCTGAAGGGGTACCAAGAAATAATTAAAAGGCGTACAGAAAACCGACAGGAACTTAATTCCGATGCCTATTTGTAGCTCATCGAGTTCGGACAAAGTTCTTCAACTCCGCCAAGTTGGTCCAAGTTGGGCCAAGTTGTCCCAAGTCGCGCCAAGTTTGCGACGCCCCGGCCCGTCTGTCGCTCCGGTAATATTTGCAATCCATGACTTTTATGGTCCTCGTTACGTTAATTTATAATTACTGTTAATTGGTTATTAGGTATATGTGTTTTAGGCAGATGTTTTGGTGATAAAATATCAATAAAAAACCGGCCAAGTGCGAGTCGGACTCGCGCACGAAGGGTTCCGTTCCATTATCTATAAAAACGGCAAAAAAATCACGTTTGTTGTATGGGAGCACCCCTTAAATAATTGTTTTATTTTAATTTAATTATTTATTTTCAAAGTGAATATATAACTAAATATTCTGTGAATATTTCAAGCGTCTACCTGATGCCGTTGTCAATATCGAGCCAAAACGAGCAAAAAAAATCACGTTTGTTGTATGGGAGCCCCCATAAATATTGATTTTATTTTGTTTTTTACTATTTGTTGTTATAGCGGCAACAGAAATACATCATCTGTGAAAATTTCAACTGTCTAACTATCATCGACAGACGGACGGACAGCGGAATCTTAGTAATAGGGTCTCTTTTACCCTTGGGGTACCGAACCCTAAAAACTAGCCGTGTAGGTAGACTCTGGACGTAGTTTCTTATGTAAATACATACACCGTTTACCAGTCCAAATGTAAAACTGCAATCCTTAAATCAGAATGAAAAGTCATTTAATTAGGCTGAGAATCAGCACTTTTCGAACGTCAAAATTACATAAGACAGTCCCCACAAAACGCCCGCCCTTCACCACTTCCTAGTGCTTTAGCTGGGAAGAAGAAGTAGCGGAACAAACTCCCCAGCAGCACAGCTGTCTGTTCAGTTGGAAAAAGACACCCAAGGAAGAAATAAAAGTAGCTTGCTTACCCTTTGGTTAGGCAGAGGCATACATACATGGTGTAAGTGTAAACAGTGGCAATATTTTAAGGGGTCATTGTACTCATCATTATGAACAACTTTTACTATTGCACTAAACCTGAAATCGCGAAAAAAAAATCTGCTGTTCAGTACATTTATGTTCGCATAATTCGTCAAAATGTAAGAAATAGTTTTTTTCGCGATTTCAGGTTTTCTCATAGTAAAAGTTGTTCATAATGATGAGTACAATCAATCTGCCTAGCCTTTTTCCCAACTATGTTGGGGTCGGCTTCCAGTCTAACCGGAAGCAGCTGAATACCAATATTTTACATGGAGCGACTGCCTATCTGATCTCCACAACCCAGTAACAGTGTAATACGATACCCCTTGGTAAGACTGGTTGTCAGAATTTCGGGATTCTGACGACCCGTAACGACTGTCAAAGATCCACAAATGACAGCCGGGACCAACGGCTTAACGTGCTTTCCGAGGCACGAAGGAGTCTCGGTATGTAAAGATGGTCACCCATCCACTGACCAAACCCGGCAAGCGTAGCTGCGTAGCGTACCTGATGGATTGACCCGTAGGGCTGTTATTACTTAGCCACGAGCTCCTCATAATGATGAGTACAATGACCCCTTAAAAGATTGCCACATGTTTACGCTTACACCCTGTAGAGCAGTTATGTCTAAGTCCCATGTACTAGGGGGCGTAATAGGGGGCGAGCCTATTGCCATCAAACGGTCACTAATCCAGACTCCGGACTGCTACTGAGAAATTCCAGATAGAAAAACCCAATACCACTTTGCGTGACCCGGGAATCAAACCCAGGGCCTCATGCTACGCGGGCCTGCGGACGGTGAGCAGCGGGTAGCTCGCCGTCCGGTAAGGATCAGGCCCGAGTCGACGGTGCGTTGTGTTCCACGCGCGCCTCAAAGAGATGTCAGCAAGTGACGGGGTCCAATAGGGCCGACGCCGCTGGGGTCGCGGGTTGTCTGAAGGGGTTACCGCGGCCCTGGCATAGGCAACTGAAGGAACACGGGTGGGTTTTAGTCAGTAAAAGTCTGACACGCCCTTCCGCTCCACCCAGAGCGGGAGAAGTTATTTGATGATTTCCCACCCTCAAAAAAAAAAAGAAAAAAAAAAAAGGGCCTCATGCTAAGCAGTAGTACTTCCAATGACTAGACAAACGTCTTAATTAATCAATGCAGACTTAATAGTCAAACTTCCTCAGTCCATCACAGTTCTAAATGAATGACTCCATTGTAACATTAAACTCTCAATCAATCAGAAACGAATCTTCGAATTGATTCTTATTAGAATGATTGCTTCATCTATCATTCGATCAGAACGAATTAGTCGCATCGTTTAACTCGGGTGCAACACTAACGATTCGCACTTCATTTATTATCGATTCTAATCGATTGCAATATGTGTCGAATGCTGTGAGTCGTGACGGGGTAGTGACTTATGTTCTATATCGGGATATTCTATACCAAGTAGGTATTGGATTGGTAAGTGTATGTCCGATTTTCAAGTGAAATCATGCATAGTGGTTTTGATTTTTCAGGGCAGATTTAAAAATACAATGTCTGTAGTCCATCTGTGCTTAACCATTCGGGGGAACAGGCGCCATGTTATGTGTAAAATACAATATGAAGCTTGAATGGAAGAGGATATTAAGATTGGGCCTTAAACAAAACTTTAACATCTTTATGATGACAACATGTGGGGCTCGTGGCTAAGTAATAACAGCCGCACGGGTCGATAGATCAGGTTAAGCTACACTTGCCGCGGTTTGTCCGTGGATGGGTGACCATCTTTACATACCAAGACTCCTCCGTGTCTCGGAAAGCACGTTAAGCTGTTGGTCCCGGCTGTCATTCGTCGATCTTTGACAGTCGTTACGGGTCGTCAGAAGTCCGAAAGTCTGACAACCCCAAGGGGTATCGTATTACCCAGTAACTGGGTTGTGGGGGTCGCTCCATGTAAAATACCGACTAAACCGACTACCGACTAAATAAATAGCCGACCCTAACACGTTGGGAAAAGGCTAGGCAGAATATTAAAGTGAAAACTATACTAGGAAATTCAAAATGGCCGACTATACGTTACTTTGAGACATAAAACCATTGTTTTATTTGTCCAATAACCTTCATTGGAGTAACTAAAACATCGAATCAGTACAATGTGCTCGTATTGAGTAATTAATTGATTAAAAAGGGTTCGGGAAGCATTCGTTAGAAGTTTTTCTAAGCCCCTCTGGCCCTCACACGATTTTAAAACAGCCCCTAATTGATTTAACTCGAAGGGATGTAAGAGTGTGTAACTTTTACTTTACCGATGGTTGCCGAAAATGGGAAATTTTCGAGCAACACTTGAATTTTTTTTGGCAAATAATTTGCATTACATGATGTTTCTGAAGCTCTCGGTATGGAAATTCAATTGCATTTTCCTTTTATTATTATGGAATATTGGTACTTTTATCATGTAATATTTATTTATATTAAGTAATTTTTAGATAAAATTATTGCTTATCTTGCAAGTATGCGCTTTAACAAACACAATTAAGTACCTACAGATGGAATTGAAAATTAAGTAAATTGTTTTCCTTTCATACTAAAGTGTTTTCCTAATAAAGGACTCCCGCAGACAGGCGTGACCCGACTCCGGTAGAACAATTTCAATGAAGTTTTCATAGAAATTGTTCCTCCAGGGTCGCGTCGCGTCTGTTTGCGGTAGCCTTAATGCCAATCGGTTGCTCTCCTAAAAGCCAGATACTAAAAAGTCAAGAAACTGACTTCATCATAGTTAAAAATATATTTTTCCTGAACAACCCTTTCGCCCCCAATTACCCAAAATGACCCACCAAACTCTATTTACCGTCAATAATTATTTAGAACCGAAATCCTTTCTAACCAGATCAATACCTTATAACTGAATCATCATTTGTTTACACCCCCAGACGAGCTGAAAGGGATCGATAGGATTAAAAGTGAACTTTTAATAGAATACAATTAATATCCGAACGGATTTCAGCGCCCGACGTCTGTCGATATTCCAACTTTGCCCAACTTTTAAATGGTTTAAAAGTTTAAATGTATTTTGTAAATAGATACTGTAATTATGTTAAAGATGGAACGTGTGTATGGTGCTAATTTTACTTAGATAATGCTTGCTTTGATTTAATTTTAAGAGGAGACGTAATTCTAAATGCTCAATTTTTTGTCAGCAAACGAATCTGTAGTAACATTGTTAATATGTCGGTGTTCCATCTACGTCCAAGACTTGTGGTCCTTTTAATAGGTTACTTTCTTTCCACCACCACATACATACACATATATAGTGACCTTATTGGTGATGTTCTTCAGAAAGGTCAGGTGCGTAGTACTAGCAACCGTCGTGCGTGATGACCAGATGTATGAACGTAAACGAGGCAAAAGGAGTATGAGGAGGAGGGAGGGAGGAGGAGTATGTTAGGATCGTAGCAGGTGGCGTTCTGTATAGTTTTTGCCTACCCCCATGGGAAGAAGGCGTAAGTTTATGTATGTGTGTATATCTCTTTCTACATTATTTTGCTCAGCATAAATCCAACTGGAAACACAAACCCATGAACAATTCTAATAAGACTGCCCAAAGGCATAAGCTTCAACTTTGCCCAGAAAAATCGTATCCCAATAAAACCGTCCAGTCCGACATCCACGTAGGTACAAGCTATCTAACATCTCTCCAACAAGAACCTATTAACAAAATCACCTTTTAAAAAGTTAATTAATATCACAGCCTTTGAAGGTAATTTTTTAAACTGTATCGCCAGACATCGGGCTTTTTGCGGACCGTACAAAGAGGAAAGGTTCCGTACATAAAAACCCTTTAACTTATGATGAATTAGCGATCTCCTACGCTTTATGTCTCCTGTTATCTACCCTTGCCTCCCTGCCTACCCCCACGTCGATATTAAGGAATTAATATGAGTGGAAAAATTATAAAGCCCCGAGTGTCCAATAGGTAAGGACGTAATAATTTTGGCTTAGAAGGTGATGTCGGGTCGTTTGTGTTTAGAAAATGTCTACGTATTTTGATGTGTGGGGGGTTTTTGTGTTGTTTGTTACCTTTTAAAGGGTTGTGCTAATCAATGATGTGCATTCGATTTGTTGCAGATTAGATTATGTAGCTTGTGTGTGGTTTTTTTGGTAATTGTAGTTAAGTTGTCGTAATTTTTGTCCATTTAAGTATCTGTTATAAAAATAAAGACAATAATTATTTTGGCTTAATCCATTTTCTACTTTATTATTCTTAACAGCATACACAGTATATACTAAATATCCTTAAACTCTTAACGACATATTTCAACACAATCGCTCCAAAACGTCAAGTCACGCAAAATTGATCCCGGCATCACGATTAAAACCTTCTCGTCATGTATTACCTAATCCTTTTCCCTAAAAACTGTACCCTTGGTCCTCTGATAAGGGAGATGTTTTGATAGCCCCCATCATTCACTTATTCGTATACTTATACCGTCCCTCCGTGTTTCTATAGAAAAACATTGACGTAAAAAGTGGGTTGAAAAGGGGAAAAAGGGGCGAAAGGGGGGTTTTGGGGCAAGGTTGGCCGCTGTCGAAGTGACCGCTGAGTCGGGTCGTATTATATGGATAACGTCGTTATGTGTTGATCAATTTTAATGTGTAGCGTCAGCGTGGGCAAAGATGAATAAGATGGATGTTTTTTTTTTGGCTGAAAAAAATTATATGTGTCAGTCAAAATATGTGCTTACATTACTGATTGCTTGACACATACTTGTAGAATTTGATAAATATGTCAATTTGCGAGACGCCTGAATCTGCTAGTAACTTTTATAGAGTAGGTACTAGAAATAGTAAAAGTTTAGACTCGTTAAACATAGATTTAATTTATTGATCATGACATTCATAACATAACCCGTAAAAACCTGTTAACAATTTAGTCCGTCGTACTCGTAACATATTATAAATAACAGTTGTAGATATCATGTTTAGATTTAATCACAGAATTGAGTGAAAACATGCAACACTTCGAAACGCATTCACTTACGAGCACTCAAGCAACCCGTCTCCTCCAAGCCACCATATTTGTACAACATGCGAAAGTTTACCTAAACTAAACATTATACTAAATATAATTATTAACTAACAATAAAACATGACGCTATCAATGCTTCACAGGAAACCGCGACTTTTATCAACAAATCCAATTAAAATAGCTCAGTGAAAGGAGTAACTTAATCAAAAAGACCTAAAAAGGTTGTAATTAGAATCGTATTCCACCAAAACCATTGGAAAAGAGACAAACAAATGTTAGGCAGCCTACAAACGTGTCGTGTGAAACTGTGAAACCTCAGGGCACGTGGGATGGCCGCATACGGGCGGATAAAAGAAAAACACTCGTCTTTCGCTCGCGTTGCTAATTTTCGCCTCTTAATTACCAGAGACGGGACGTGTGGCGCTAGGAACGTACCTACCGTTTGATGCGGTATTCCACATTTGAATTTGTATTTTTTTTTTCGAACATCGTGGTTTTATTGTTCGTTATTTGTGTTTTTCTTATTCGTAGATTGTGTGGTTCGAATAAATAGTTGAGAGTTTTGTTAACATGAACTAGGTATGATTATTCGAAAAATAGCTTTTTTTTTGTCGGTGTGTTGTAGATATGTTATGTTTTTTTTTTAAGATTATAATATATTTCATTTAAAATCATAATTTATATAATTAGGTATTGTAGTCTTAACGAACAATTAATTATCCTTTATAACATTTTAATTGATAACACACATCACGATATCTCCAAGGAATGATAATAACATCTTGAAATAATGACTCAATTTTATCTCGTGACAACCGATATCAATTATATGCTGGGATTCTAGATCAGCATGACATCATATGGAAAACAATGTGATAAGTTTTACAGAGGAAGCCTGCGTCATTTGATGAAGGAACCAAATTATAGACCGTTATCTACAGGCGAGTGATCAAATTCTTGATTATAACATGGATGGTTATTTTAGATGTTGCGTTTGAAACAGAAAAAAAAATGTTATGCGTTTAATTGTATTAATTGTCACAAAATAGTTTAAGACATAAGGTCAACAATAAGTCAACATGAGGTGAAGAAAAAAAAATCTAGAAAAGCATTGAGTTATTGCAAACTCGCAGTAAGAAAGTTACGGGCATGCTCCTTTGCCCTAAACTGGTATAATTACAGAGCTAATGAAAACAATTGAATGCCTAATTATATGCCGCATCCTTCAACCCCAAGGTCCATGATTGAGGTTGACCTCCTCAATTATAGATTCTCTTTTAATTTGCTTCTGCACAAGTTTGAGCTGGGATACTAAAGTACTAACTACTGATCGGCCTCACTTTGCTTTATTTGTCGTGTTAGCAGGGTATTAGGCTTAAACTGTTAATTAGCAATTACTGTTTGGTTTGTAGGTAGTTGTTTTTGACTGAAAAGGGATTTGTTTCTGCTGTTTTTGTTATGACAAAAATCTAGGTTTTTTTTAAAGGACCATACATTTAATAAATATATATATAAACTCACGCCTTCTCCCCATGGGGATAGGCAGAAACAACAGGACGCCACCTGCTAAGATCCTTACATACTCCGGCATACC
This sequence comes from Cosmia trapezina, assembly GCA_905163495.3. Classification (NCBI taxonomy): domain Eukaryota; kingdom Metazoa; phylum Arthropoda; class Insecta; order Lepidoptera; family Noctuidae; genus Cosmia; species Cosmia trapezina. The sequence goes on along the minus strand of LR991039.1, from coordinate 24,094,983 downwards.
ATACATAATAAAAAATAAACCCCCAAATAACCTATTCCTAATCAAAATAAAACCCACAAAATTCATTTTTTTTTTTTTTTTTTAAAAATCATAATTAAATAATTGAGACAGTAAAATAACATCACGTCACGCCACAAAAATCACAAAAAAAAATCATTTTCATAACTAACCAAAAAGTATTTGAAAAAGAAAACTCTTACCTACCTCATGATAATAATTCCGAATTTTCATAATTTCGAAAAATGTTATTTTGAGTCTGTCACAGTAAAATTCATTCATGTGCACTGTTTTATTTTATAATAATTCTTGAAAAAGTTTTACGTAATTAATATAAATAAATAATTATTAATTTAATTACACTTAAACAAAATCCTTGAACATATTGAAAATAGATGACGCTCCGTTTGAAAGCGACTTATAATTATTGTTCGATCAATTAAAAAGAAAAATCTATTCAAATAAAAAAATAACCCTAAAATGCTAAAGAAAAAAAAAAAAAAAATTGGATAGATTTTTCCGAATCGAACAATAATAATAAGTAAATTTCTTTCAAACATCGAGCGCTTCGTTTCCACTTGTTCTAAGCACTGCGATATTCCGCGCGTGACGTTTACAGATCCGAAGCGCGCGACCAACTAACTGAGTAAGTTAGATAGCGCCCATCTCGCCGCGTTATCGCCTCATTTACATACGCACCCGAACATCACAGTTTCCCATACTATCGGCTCCTTGTAAAAATCGTATCAAATCATTTGCATATACAAAGAAGATGTATGCAAATCGATGCGAGCATGCATCTTACGCTATTGTTGTTCGACATTTTATATCGGAATCGGGCTATCAATCGGTAAAACAGGTTTAAATATATGTGATGGGTCTTTGTTCGTCCTGAGATAGGATTAGGGTTAAGACTTTTAACCCTTCGGCCCAGATGTCAGTGTCGCATTCGAAGTATTGATATTTAGTTCATTGTTCGGCCCAAGAAATTCGGAAATGGGTTTTTTTAATGCGATCCGATCGCTTGTGTGCATTAATGTCTCAGTATTCAGCATTGACGATTTATGTCGTTGACAATAATCAGTGTGGAGAAAAATGATGTTTTGAATACAAACTTTCTTTTCTTGATCTGCTAAGTCGTGAGAGAGGTGCGCGGAGAAGCTTGGGTATGGATTTTTTTGGCAAACTTTAGATTTTTCTGACTTGTCTGGTTTTAAACTAAGAAAACATATCAGGCGTAACAGTTTTGTTAGATTAATTCACAATTACTTCAAGTCACAGATTGATTATTCGAAAATTTCAAGTAGCCACATTAATTATTCCAAAAACAGGACAGATTTAAATGAAACGGCCACCCCGATAACAAAATACGAGTATCCGATCAATCAACCCCATTCGTGAGAAAGTGACTCAAGAAAAATAAGGAAACACTAATTGTTATTCGCATATTAAGTAGGTAGTTTCGACCTCCGTAATAATTATTCGAATTACCATATGCAGATCGATCGGTATAAATCATAGAACAATTGAGGGGTTAAGATCGGTAAGAACCGGTTTACTGAATTATTTTTTTATTTTATTTTTTTAATTTATTGACCTACATGTGTCGGGTTTAAGGGTTGAGCGATACTCTGGTTAATTATTTGCATATTAAGAATCCCTGAATAGTTCAACTGGTTTCTTTTTTGTGAGAATCTTTGACTCACACCGTGGGTTCGATCTTGATTTATTATTTTTACGGATGATCGAATTTCTTGATGTATTTTTTAATTCTTAATTTGAATTTGTTGCTTGATGTGATTTCATTTGTGTTATTGACGAATGTGGAATTGCTAACGGATCTCATTCCTAAATTTACTTTTTTTTTAATTTTAATATCTTGACAAAAAAAAAATTTATGAGTTTTTGAAGCTTTTAATTTTATACTAAAACTTAGCTTTTGCCAGCGGCTTCGCCTGCGTTGATGTCGAAGAATATTCCACGCGAACGTACTACCGGGAATTCCTTCCATATTCCTTGTCTACAATATAAAGGGAACCTCTGTGCAAAATTTCAGCTTTCTAGGTCCAAGGGTTTGGTCTGGGCGTTGATGAGTCAGTCAATGAGTCAGTCAGTCAGGACTTCTCTTTTTATTTATATATAGATGACCTATTATAATTAGTTAGAAACCCTACATTATTTCTTACTACTTTTCAGAGAATAAGTATTAACGAGTATACTCAGCTAGAGCATATTTATGCCTACTCCTTTAATAGTACTTTTTAATTATCCACAATCCCTATTTCCGCAATTTCTAATAAACGTACATACATACAGGAAGAGGATATTTAGCGATTTCCGTTGCGAAAAAAGAGTAAAATTAAATTCAAATTAGTCGATGATTCAGTCGCTCTAATTGTAATAACTTTTGACACGTTTCAATGGAGGACATTGTAATTAACGCTTGTCCTAGTTAGTGAGATATTATTGGCTAATATTATGTTTTGTAGATGTTAGGCAGTCGCTCCATGTAAAATACTGGTAGGTATTCAGCAGTTCAGCTGCATCTGTTAAGACTAGAAGCTGACCCCAACATATTTGTTCTGACTCGTTTGATTATTCGAAAAATAAGTAGGTACTAATTGCTTTGCAAATCTCTTTGTTTTCTTCAAATGTCTCCTGATTTAAAGCGGACGTCTAATGATACAGTCGAGACTAGTTAAAAAAAGCTATGTTTGCTGATGGATCTAAAGTAATTATCAAGTAAGTACCAAGTAAGTATTTTTTGGCCAAAGAATTAGCGTTGCCATACAACGTGGCAATGCTGGCAGCCTGTTGGGCACCTTTCCTTTCGACAGCGATGCGGATGAATTTTTCGATGACCTATGATTATTTCCAATCCTTTTTGTAATAGTAATAGTAATTTATTTCCAAACTTCAGTGTACGTTACATCAATGAGATCTCGCCCCCTGAACTAGGACAGCCTGTATCACGGGGGTCGAAGTTTCTGCAGTTACATGGATCAATATGGGCTTAGACTAAATACAACATTACATTTCATTTTAGAATTAGTACATAATTAAAAGAAAAATTTAAATAAAATATTATTAAAAAATAATAATCATAGTGGCAAAAATGAATGAACAAAATATTCAATGAGAAAATAATAAATAAAAAATAAATTACTAATAAATCTAGAACATAATCTGTTTTGAATTAAAGAGGTAGCATGTGTGTGGTGAGATGTGTGATGAATGTGTGAATGTAGGTGTGTGAGTAAGTGTTGTCTGAGTCTGTCCACTAGGTTAGATTACTGATAATGCTTTCCGTATCATACTGTATCATTTTGTATTATACTTGTACATACATATTATATTCTTTAAGTCTGTTAGATTTTAAATTATGTAAATAAAAAAGTAAGTACTTACCTAATTAAATTCTCGAATAATTAATCGAATGGAAATAGAATCATAGTTATTCCAAATTAGAAAAAAAAAAACAAAATTCGAATACCGAAACCTAAGTAGCTTTAACGGTCATCAATAAAAAGCTAATTGTAAAAGTATATCGTGGTAACGGTCCGAATAATAAAAATTAAACAATAGCTGTAAGTGCCGGTCTCACGTCCAGCGATCCGTTGACTCCGAAAGAATTTGGAAATGTTTTAGTAGATATATAATCTTTTTAATTAATTATCACTATTAAAACATAACCTGCTAAAGGAAAATTACCTTTATCTCAAACGCAGTAAGGTCTAAAAGGTTTGACGTTATGATCTACTTTGTATGAGAAAATATTATTGTTTTGTCCAATGAATGAACGTTGGATTAGTGCAATTTGAATTTATTTAGTAATTGTGAGCCGTAAACAATAATTCATATTAATTCGTTCGAATTATTATTTTCGGTACCGCAATTGACCTCTTTGCTAGTTGGTGGAGTTTAGATTGTTTACCGGTTTTGATAATTTTGGAATTAATGAACTTTAATTAAGAATAACTTAAGTTACCTGCGCACATTTTATTATGAAATAAGGTTGTTAAACTTGACTTAGAAATTATATTGAAGACTAGCTTTTTCCAGCGGCTTCGCCCGCGTGGATGTCGAAAAATATCCCACGGGAACGTACTACTACCGGGAATTCCTTCCTTATTCCTTGTCTACATTATAAAGGGAACCTCTGTGCAAAATTTGAGCTTTCTAGGTGCAAGTGTTGGGGCTGGACGTTGATGAGTCAGTCAATCAGTCAGTCAGTCAGTCAGGACTTCTCTTTTTATTTATATAAATAGATTGATGGATAGCAGAATAGCATGGTGAAAATTGTACGATCAGAAAACAAAAAAATAATTAATATCGACAGAATTAAAGTTACGGTTAAAATTAGGTAAATTACATTTTTGAAATTCGTAATTTGGAATAATCGGGAACATGATTATTCGAGTTTCGAATTTCGAATATCAATTTGTGACATCCCTAGAACAGAATAGAGCCATTAGATAGTTTTATAAAAAAAAATAGTTATTTCAAACTTTTTACCAACTCTAAAAAAAAAAGATATTAAAAATTATGAATGGCCAATTAAGTATAGCAATTACTTCCTACTTATTAGCATTAGGTACTATTCCAATATCGGCCGGCAGTCTCGACGAAAACGTGCGTTAACCCCGTCACGGTACACTTGGCGTATGTTTAATTAATATAAATAAAAATTATGAATAAAAGAGTTTTTATGAACCGCTCTCATTATCAGATTTCAAACGTAGCGGTGTAGTTGCTGAATTTTTTAATTTATCTACCGTGTCCAGTGTATTTGAACACGTAAATGTTGTATTACGCTCCGTTTGGCGAACGTTAGCATTTGAATTGTGCTTTTTTGGTTTTATTCGTTTATCAATTAATCGAGTTTTTTTGGAGATTTGATGGTAGGTATATATATATATATAATTGCTTCAGACTGAAGCAGGTATTTCGAATTAGTTTGTTTCTTCTTTTGGAAATAATCATGAATAGCTTTTTCAATCTATCTTGCTACTACCTCCATGATAAAGCTTCCAATTTTGTGCAACATTAAAAATTAATTTTGCATCGAAATTATTTTCAGTTCCTCGAAATGCTCCATCTTTATTTTATGTAGATACTTAATCTTTCCCGCCAATTTTCTCAATGTTACGCGGATAATTTACGCGTTTTACGCATTTCTTTTAAAGCCACAATTTGATCGGGGCCACGCGTGATCGCTCGCGAGTTACTTACGCGGGGAAAGCGACCGATGCGCCCCCTAACGACTCAATCTACGCACATTTAAATTGCCCTTTCCGAACGAAACCTCATTACTTCCCGAAATATAACCTCTATGGAACCCATAAATAACCTAACGGCGTACATATTTCAAAACAAGAAAAAAAAATAACACATAAAAATTTCTTTGCCCCACGCGTCTAATGTTTGTGTGCGTTTGCATTGTCCCAGGACATTATCGTGACGGATGATCGGTTACCGATACGACATGGATGCTAAGACGGCAAATAGAAAAAGTTTTCTGTTAAATAAATAAATAAAAACTTTATTCCGTTCAGAAAAAAGAAACACGGTAAGTACAACATTTAAAAAAAAAATACCACTAAGCCACTAGCTAAGTACTACTAAGTTACTAGTTGAATATAGTCCGAGAAGTTGCTAGAATGTGAATTTTAGATACTGCAATGATTTGTAGCAAAATAGGTAGTCAAAGTTTATTAACGTATATTACGGAAAAGGAAATTCTAACTAGATTTTCCCAATAAGAATAGAAAGATATTCACATTTCACAAATACTCAAAGCGCATCTGTTGAAATTCCATTCCTAATAGAAGACACGACATAAAATTATCGTGTGCAAACGCGAACGCGCCCCAAGTGCGTTCCGCGCATAGATTTTTGCATTATTTTAGTATGCAAATGTTCGGAGAGATAGCGAGTCACTGTAAGAGCAATTTAAATTATTTTTTATAGCGCCCGAGTGTATTGAGAGTTCGCCAACTGACGGCATCGAGGAATTGCCTCCGTTCTTCGTAAATTTTATATGAACCGACACATTTGATATGAAAGACGCCATATTTGAATAGATTTTGTCTCCACTCGTGGGTATAGAGACGCGTTCCAAATTTAAATTGTATGTGTGATAGATTTAATGCGTGTGTTCGAGATTATGGTTGGAATAAAATAAAAGTAATGGAAACGAATATGGATTCTTGTAAGGGATGATCTTGTTTGAATATTTTATAATAACTATCTTTCGTTAAGTGTTTATAACTTATTAGAATATCGTAGACATATTTTCAAAACACTTCCAATAGATTCAAACTCACCGGGGTGTGCAAAAAGATAAATGATGGATCCAACAAAAACACAATAAGTATTCGCATAAAAATGAAATCTTGCAACGAAACTACTAAATTATCCTCGTCTCAACGTACCCTATTTAATCCCCGAAACATTTTACCAAATGTACGGAGCAAGGAAAAAATCTGATTAGCTTCGATGATATATCGCTAAGAATTCCTCGCCTTACTGCCTCTAATTTGAATATTAGACGCGTTATTGAAAAGAAAACTTTCGGAACGGCCCTCCGCAAGCTTTTAATGGTTATTGCCTCTTCCCTTGCTATCTGTTACCGAACGAACGAATGAACGAAATACTCCAAACGGTTCAGGTGTCTCAAAAAAAAAATATTAATTCCTCAAACCATTCCCGATTCAAACAATTGCATTCTCCATTTGAATATAATAATATCGACAGTTATCATTTATTTAGAACGGCGGTCTTAATTCATACGCGCGAGTTCAAATATCGAACGGAAGCGGAAACGGTACTGATTCTAATTTCAAACGAAATATCGCAACGTTTCTATTGATAAAATTTTGTTGCGCGACACAACGCATGTTATTATATTGAACGGAAATTTACGATAATGACTTATAATAGGCCGTTCTATGCAAATGCGGTAGGTGGATGTACCGCGCTTTGTAGGTACGTACAGTTTCCAGTAAAAGAGCAACATGTTATTTCGCCTCGGTACGCCGATAATTTGAGCGTTCATTGCGATGAATGCCAATAATAAGTACGTGAGAGTAATATTACGCAATTTTAACTTTTTACAAGTATACGTGTCACCGATGGGGGCGGCCATATTGTGCGTCTATTTCGTCGGGGGAAACTCATAAAACATGATTACCGGTAATGTCGCGAGGATTCGTTCATTTTTGACGTTATTCCTTTTCATATTTGAGGGTTCCGTTACCGCCAAATGTCATTCGAATCGGCGCCTAATAAAAAGAACATGTACCCCTGATTTGTTGACAAAAAAACTTTGTTTATGATGCCTTCGAAATTCAAATATATGATGGTATACACGTTACAGCCGTTTTGTGTTCGGAGTTTGAAACTGTAGGCGCGTCAAGTTCCTGAGTGACGCGACATCTCAAAATTATAATCGAGAATCATTGCCCGCATTCATAATCGATCGATTATACCGCGAGACAAGGTGACGCGGCGCAGGGAGGTCCGACGGAAGGATTACAAGATACATTAGCATACGTAATTTGTGAGCACATCTGTCCCAAGCTCACACGTGGGCGACTCTCGCTTTCTTATTGTTCAAATATATCATTTCGCTCCTTTGTATACGTTCGAATCGCATTTTGATTTGAGATAACGCGCGCGAGTAATACGGAAGTTGTAACTGTCAATTTGACATTTCGAGATTTTTTATTTAGATAACGTTTTGTCGTTGGAATTGAAATAATGAGTTGTTATACCAACAATGACCGGTTTAATTTGAATTGCTTTATCATTAATCTTTTTAGATTAACAAAATTGCATCAAAGGGTTATTCTCCAGAATTTGTTATTCGAACAAGACCCACAAATCAATTACGTTCGATTTGAAAATCAAAAATTCAAATCGTTCGAGACAAAGCGACACGTTGCCTAATGAGCCAATAACTTGCGAGACAATGGGACGGCGTGGGCGTTCCGAATTCGAAATTATCACAAAAGAATATTAATGTAACACTTATTCAAATATACCACGATACATATTCAAAAAATTATCTTGTCGTTTAATTTGAATGGTGACGGTGACATACTTTTTTTAAATATCGAATGCATTGTGATCGATTTTTTTTTCGGAACTATGAAAGAGTCCCCCTATACGGAGTCTGTCGAGTCGCATTCAAATATGGACGCTTTATTTAAATTATTTATTCTTGTTTATGATTTTTGTGCGGCGTACACGCTTTATTACTATTTCCTGTGCTGTCAACACTAATGAATGTGACGCCGGTGACGTAGGACATGTGCACGCGCACACACGAACGTTACGTCTGTAGGCGTACGCGTCACATCACACACCTAACACAAGGACATTATCAACCAATGATACCGAAACATCAAATATTAAGGATGATGGTATTAAAATTCTTTGATGGCATTTAATAACACAAAAAAGGGGAACGGTAATCACGACTGAAATTCGTCTCGATCGAGAAACTCAAATTAGACGAATGGCGGTCGGAAGATTTCTTTGTCTTCGGCCTAATGAGTTTTTAAGTCGATTATAGCAATTTTTCATAGAAAAACGCGTTTAGTGATGTATCGGTTGTATCAATCACTGTTGGGGCTAAATTGTTGTTTGTGGCGAGTGTGCTATCGGATCGTAGGCGCGGCGGACAAATGGGCCGATAGCGGGCTCGACAAGAAACCGGCCACCTTTGATTATAGCTTTTTGTTTGCTCCGATGTCGGTGGAACAGATGTCTGTTGTGTACAAATAAATAGCTAGGATTATTTAGAACAATGTGGATTGCCCAATCGCTTTTTGATATTGTTTTTTACCTTCTAATGGATTGACAGAAACTTTGATAAGCTTTTTGAAACGGAATTAGAACTTTAGACTCACAAAAGAGAAGATCTCGAGACGTCATAACTATTCGAGCCAATTTTGCTGTCAAAAAAAGCAAATAGGTCGAAATCGAATCCAAAACAGAATCGAATTCAAAATTGGAATTAAGCAGAATCCGTCAGTCAGCGGTATCACTTAAAACGTCATATTACCTATAGACATTTTACCGGCGTCAATCAGTTCGTAAAAAATAATGAAATCCTTGACACAGGTAGCGAAATTGAACGCACCCGAAATAAACAGTTAAAAGGAACCCGTGGATCTGTCCATCACGTTCCATATTCAAACAGGCCAATGTCTGAATGGCGTATTGTTTTAAAATCCTAACGCATAATGAATGCGTTCGTTTTTTAAAATCGTTAATCGAGCTCTTTCACTTCATTTGTTTCGATCGCTTTTTAATCGCATTGTGACTGCGGCGGTATCGCGTTCAGCCTTATTCGATTTGTTCACCTATAGGAGCTCTAATTGTTGTTTAAATTGGGATTGTTCTAGAACACTAGCGTGAAACTCAATACGAATTAACGGTACGCGCGATTTGTGACTACAATTCGAATTGAGTTCCATATTTAAATTCGCTTATATACTCTTTGTATGTTCTAATTATGTCCGTTATCTTTCCAATTTGAATTATCTTCTCACTAATTGTCACAATCTTCACGTATTCTTTGAAACTCCAATAAAAAATCTCGACGCTATTCAAACAAAGAGATTACTCTTTCCTTATTGACAGTGTTAGTACATTTAGGTTATCTATATTTACCTGATAGAGACACAGCATCTTAACGTACCTGGAAAAATCAAAGCAGAATAAGATAAAGAAAACATTATCAACAATGAAATAAAATAATATACGTCTTATCTCGATATATTGCGGGTACGATCGAGGGAAATAAAAAAAGTAACTCCTCATTTTTCCATGTAAGACTTGGGCGTGTCCCAATACGGGAACGCCTTGTCGACTAAAACCTTTACGCTTGCTCTATAGAGGTGTTTTTCCAATAACGTTATATCGGCGTTCGATCGGTTCCGAACGCCCAGACTATCTTACAAGATATCGAGTACGCCTTCCAAGAAAACCACGAAAAGTCCAAACTCAACCTTATTTGTACCTCACTAAAATATGGATTCGGTTGCAGAATGGCGCAGTAAAACATATTGATGTCGTATCGGTTTTCCATTAACTCAAATATGCGATATTCGACTCTATTCTGTCGAGCTAGGGACGCTTCTCGTGTGTGGGTGCTGTAAGGAATGTATTGACGTGTTATCGGAGGTGGTGGTGTCTCTTTCGCTCTCTAGTTTTTTCCATATATGCGTCCTTTTCAGCGGCGCAGGTCGTCCTGAGATGAGGACCGGCTCTTTCTCTGCGCATTCTTTCTTATCAAGCAAGCAATAATGGGCAAATAAAATGTATTAAAATGCTAACCGTTTATGAATGCCTGGTACTTTGTTTAATTGAAATATGCTTGTTTGTTTTACATTTTATGTAAATTAAGTGTTGTGGGGGTTTCGTTGATACGTTTTTAGTGAGAATTTAGTTCTACAACACAGTGTTTAGATAATCATGTTTTATGAAAAACTAAAGCAGATTTAGGAGACATTTGACAAGTTTTAGTGATGTGAAACAGTCTTAGTGCTGTCAAAATGTTCGTAATATCCGTCTTTGAGCGTGGTCGACAATTTGGAAGGCTTTTGTCCCTATTTATAAACAGAATGACACAATTATTATCCTTTAGGTATTTCGCGGGACTCTATAAATACGGCGGGTGGGATAAGTACGTTTATTGTTGAACCTTGAACCTTACTGGTTTATTATTAGAAGTGTTTTTTAAAACGATTTGCCAGATTATGTTCTTAGGTATGTAGCTAGGTAGATAGGTCCATACCATAGAAATATATTCTTATTATCTGTGGTCCATACAATGCGATTTAACTAAGAATAGGAACGTCAATGACCTCTAACTGTCAACTGAAATCTACGGCTTGCAAAGTTTTATAGTGTTATCCTTATCCATTTTAGTTCTGTTTTTGGAATTTGTTTTTGTTAAAATATGTCACTGACTTTACAAATGTGTTTTAAACAAGGCGCAGTTTTGCTAAATGTTCACAATATGGCGCAAGGTCATTCCTATTCTTAGTTGAAACGCATTGTACAATGTCTTCAGTTTGGAATAGAACATGTCTCTCATCTCACTCATGGATATCATTGCGATTCCTATCTTTTTTTTTATTTTAATCTATTTTGTTAATCGACTTCAAAAAAGGAGAAGGTTCGAACTCGACTGTTTTTTTGTGTTTGTCAATTTTGAAAATTTCTTTTTTGTTTGGAAGGATATAGGTACCTAATATATTTTCGAGGTGGTCCCATTGGCACTAATTCAGCATCTGATGAAGGGATCCCATGGGAATCGAGGGAAACCTTCAAATTTTATGGGCTAGGCTAGGCTGGCTAGATTTTTATAGGCGTTTTTTATTTTTATTTTATAGCTATTTGGGTATTTTTTATAGTAACTCGTGCATTTGCTCTTGAAAAGCATCATTTGGCGAAGGGGAACCTACGAATTTCACGGGTTGCGATTCGATTACTAAGGTTGCTAAGCAATTTATGCTCGTCACAATGCATATACGAGGAGAACTCCTCAACAATTAACGTTCCTGCAGTGCGATTCTGTAACCATCTCACCGTGAAAACTTAGGTGAAGTGAGCGTGGAGTGAGCTGTCAATAGTGTCAATTCCTAGCAAAAACAAACTCACTTCACCTAAGTTCCTGCATCGGGAAAAGCAATATTTTGTAAGGTAGGTGGCAGTTGACATTAGCCCAGAATTTGGCTACGAGCTTGGCACCTGCAGTAGCGTCCATCAGCTCCTGTAGCATGCAGACAGCAGAACATTAAGAGGAAATAGGGGCGAAAAATTAGGTATTTTAAGAAGGTATTGCTGTCGCTCTGCGAGCGCTCCGCCCTCGAATTCGTGCGATAAGGACAACTACAGATTCGACTAAATAGCCTGTGTAAAAAGTCACATTTCGAGGTTTGGCTCTCGCCTATTTCCTCCTCCAATATTGGACCAATTTAAAAGATATTTCATAAACTGAATAAGAAGGATATATACTATGCCCCTATGTTTTTCTTTTTTCGTTAATAGTTGTCAAATTGGTACACTAGGCGTCTGTTGACAGCGGTCTGAATAGGCAATTTTGAGCATTTTTGGAGGGTTCTAGTTCTTATAAAAATAATATATCATCAAAAAGGAAAACATAGGGGCATACAAGTAGCTGATATTTATATTTCTGTAAAAAATCATTGCTTTATGGGCATTAACCAGAAAGAAAACAGGCGAGAGCGTTTGTATCTTTTTGTATGGAGAAAAGAGCACCCACGTTTCCTCTTAAGTGCCGAGCGAACCACTATACTACTGCTGAGCCACTATACTACCGGTGCACCCTGGTCAATCAGCGGGTTTCCACGCTGATTGCCTAATCCTTCCACCATGAGAAAGCCCATTATGCGTAGTCTCAAATAACATTGACCGGTTCTCACAAGACAAATCAGAAATTCTTTCCGATGTCTACCGCAAAACTCACTGCGACATTCTTTGCGTCCAAGAGACCCATCGAGATGTAACCCAAAGCCACACATCCCTGGACTCACGCTCATCACCAAGATCTGTCACCCGAAGCACGGTAATGCAGTGTTTGCTGCTCCCAACGGGCGTATATAAGCATAACTATCTATTTACCAAGTACTCAAAGAATTTCCTAATTCTGTCTTTCTAAATGCAACGGAGGACCTATTTTACGATATCCGAATAGCCACTTCTAACCGAATAAATTCAAAAATGGAATAGAATTTGTATGAAATTATCTGCCAAGTAATATGAACTTCATAGTCATGCCCTTACTGCCTTACCTAGTTCAGGCGTTAGCAATGTTAACAATAGGCGGAGTAAAGGGTTGCAAATATTATTGTATTTGATATTTGATTAGATATAAGTAGCTTTTGCCCGCGGCTTCGCCCGCGTGGATGTCGGAAAATATCCCAAGGGTACATGCTACCGGGAATTCCTTCCTTATTCCTTGTCTACATTATAAAGGGAACCTCTGTGCAAAATTTCAGCTTTCTAGGTCCAAGGGTTTGGGCTGGGCGTTGATGAGTCAGTCAATCAGTCAGTCAGTCAGGACTTCTCTTTTTATTTATACAGGGTGACATTGAACACATGCGACAAAATTTAAGGGGGTGTTCTACGCATCAATATGAACAACTTTTACTATGGGACCAAACCTGAAATCGCGAAAAAAAAATCACCTGTTCAGACGTGTTACATTTCGACGAGTTTGATGTAGATAAATGTACTGAACAGCTGATTTTTTTTTCGCGATTTCAGGTTTGGTCCCATAGTAAAAGTTGTTCATATTGATGCGTAGAACACCCCCTTAAATTTTGTCGCATGTGTTCAATGTCACCCTGTATACAGGGTGTCCCGTAAATAATGGATAATCTCTTAAGGGGTCATCGTACTCATCATTATGAACAACTTTTACTATGGGACCAAACCTGGAATCGCGAAAAAAAAATCAGCTGCTCCCTACATTTTGACGAGTTTGATGTAGATAAATGTACTGGTCAGCTGATTTTTTTTCGCGATTTCAGGTTTGGTCCCATAGTAAAAGTTGTTCATTATGATGAGTACGATGACCCCTTAAGAGATTATCCATTATTTACGGGACACCCTGTAGATTGTAAATTTGTTTAAAACTGTGAGACATGCAGCACTTTGAAATGTTAAGAACACCTTTGTACCATGTTTCTGACAAATAAATAAATAAATTTCGATCAATCCGTATCAGGTAGGTAGACAGCAATCATCGCTTGTTTGCTATCATCAATCATTCCCTGAAAATCATTTGCAAAGGATTTAAGAATCAAGATCAGACATTTCGTAGATTTTTTAATTGAAACAAAAGAATTATCTTTAAAACCCTCAAAAGCCAATATCTTCAAACATGACATTTTAAATTATTCGAACTTTAAATCATAGAACTGTCAACTCTGTCATCTGACTACCAAACTGCACCTAAGTCAAAAATCACAGAAAAATAAAACATAAATAATACCAACCGTCAAATGTTTAGAATAATTTTTATTATGTTGTCTTAGTTTAGTAAGGATATTTGTATAAGCCAGTTAACTCGTTATTTAGATTCAACTAGAAATAACTTTTCAAAACATAAATATGATACATGTGGCGTCTCAATCGCGTGGAGTTTTGTTTGATTTTGTTCATAGAGATGTATTTATGTTATGATTATTTATGTACCTATACATATCTATAATCCTGGTGTTTTTTCATGTCGGTAATTAGTCAGAAAGATATTAATGGAGCTTTGTTTGTTTAGAAAATATGTATTTTGTATCTGAATGTCGTTAAAAACATTGTTTTCAATGTTTTTGTCATATTTTATGACGGTTATAAATTAAAAAATGTATTTTTTTGGTGTGGCATTGAAAATCTGAGTTCAATCACATCAAATAGCGTGTGTTTGATTATGTGTGAGTCAGAACAATGAACTAACTGTATGAAGACCTTACCTACTCATAATATTTATTTTGATGTCTGATGTTCAAAGCTGCGAAAAACCTAAACAGATCTAATAATTGCTTGCTGAATTACTACTTCAGTGATCTTGAATCATTTCTACAGAGGCCAGTGTACAAATTCTTGAGTACCCACAGATTATGAAAAGTTGTTTATCAAAAGTGTACCTACTAAACTAGTCCATAGCATAGTAACATGCGAGTATCATACATAAGTCATAACAATAACAATTCCTACGCAACCGTACCTTTAGCCGACTCAATCATCTTTATTGCCAATAGTCTGATTCAGTCATAACATTAATAAGCAATATCCGCTAACCTTTCGTAAACAGATTGCACGTGTTGGGAAAAACACACTCAAATCTGAACGCTACCAATTCTACAATAGAGTTCTTTTTTGGTGATGAGATCATGGAGCTTTTTATCGTTTTAGAATTGGTGGTTCTTTGTATCTCGATCGATCAATAGATGAAAGAGATCAATGGTTGGAATTCGTCACAGGGATTAGGTTTTTGTTCGTCTGTCCTGACTTAAGCAGGTGATGTCAAGGTGATCAAATTCGTAATGACATAATCTTCTTTATTAGTTATTGCATTAGTCTATTGATGAATACAATACACTTAAATTTCAATGTCTTATTTATTTTAGGGGATTATACTAAGTAACTCATGATAGCTAAAAGTAAATCTGTTTGTTGTTTCACTCCTACATCAGCTATACAGTAGCTAACGAAACACCAGTTATTACAATAAAATTTACGGTAACAGTAAAGTCAAAACTTTCAATCGTGGTTCAATCAATGGGTTGTTTATGTCTGTTCCTAACTCAATAAACTATTCGATAACAAATAAACCAATAGGGGTGTTAGTTAAAGTAACCGACAGTTTACACTGAACTCGGAACTATTGACCCTAATTAAGGCGATGGCCCGTGACAGGATACAATGGTAATCCGGGATTATCCCAATAAAACACCTCTTGACCGAGTCCACTAACATCTTTGCTGTTAACTTTTTTAGGATGACCCCTGTCAATTTTGCAATAACATGAAAAACAACCTCAAATTTTTGAAAAACAACAAAACAAAAATACATTACATTAAAATGTCATTATTTTTGTTAAATTCATCCATAAATACCCGAAAAATACCAATAAATTTCCCAAGAAAATTAACAGAAGATAGTTAACAGAGCTCAAGTTATATTGGTAAATAACTGGATCAAACTGCTTCGCGTCTGTTCGGACCGGACTTTTCTCGCCAACGGAACCCCTTCTCTTCTATTATTTAAAGCGACCTTTGCCCTCTAGTCCTGAATTATGTGATGTTACATGGTGATATTTTAACTTTGGATTTCGTAAGTTAATTTAAATTAATTTTGTAATAATCTTTTGTTAAACAAATGGATTTGATGTAGACTTGAATAAATAGAGAATGTTTAAAAAGTTCATGGATTTTTGGCTACATTATAGTAAAAAAGTGCAAATGTCTATGTCTAGTCTTACTGTATGTTTGCTCTATAAGATTATTATTATTATTGGCAAATACATATTATAATTGTGTCTACATCAGTACAGTTTGTACTCTAAGCACAATATTCCAAAAACATTGTATAACAAACCGAACAGAATAAACAAACAAACAAATAGCAATTTCAGTCGAGACACCCAAATTAACTAACATTTATAAACCAAAAGCCGCATGAAATGCCTCTGCCATAAAATTTCCCACTACAAATAACTAAAATACATTCAAAGCATGTAAACCCTTACCCTGTAACCCTCCCGGAGGGCAAAAGATCGAAGGCCGGACATCCGGTCAAGTCGCCCTCAAACCGATACCTACTATGAAGTATTTATTGAGTTGCGGCTCACCAAAAGTATTTCATTGTTGAGATATACCCTTTTGCCCAGCACCCTTTGTGTCTTGGTTCGCACACATGCAATTTTCAACTCTGTCATTATCAAGTTAAAGTATAATTTCAATCGTGTTAGTAAGGGTCAGAGCGTCAGTTGCAAGGTGTTATATTTGTATTAATTGGACTTTGAAATGTTTTCGTTTGTTAGTTTGTGTTAATTCGTCGTATTGTTGTTGTAAGTTTTTGTTTATTGTAATTTTCTTATGGTGATTAGTTTATGACTGGAGGGGTCCGAAACTCCGAACGCCTGGGAGAAATTCACCTGCTGTGCGTTTGTGAACTAGGTATGATGAATGAAGATTCTGTAAATGTGGCAAAAGAGCTTTTAAAACTGAATATTTTGGGAACTTTTTAAGCTCTTTATATCACGTCACGTAGTTATATGAAAAATCTGCATAATAAAAAATATCATTTATTATTTATACAACCTCGTCTTCATTTATTTTTTTCTGTCACAAAAATAGGTCGCCAGATAAGTGAGATGTACGATCAGTAAATAAAGCAAATGTAAAACATTTTTCCCCGAAGTATATTAAAAAAGAAATTAGAAAATTATATTTAGCCAAATCCCGCTGGAGTTATCCCGATAGTTGAGCAGATGCTTGTCGTAACTGTCAGTCGGTTTGATTCCCGGCACCTGTTGTTTTCAAACTCTTCGATTACGACCCATTAGCGAAGACTGGCTCGATATTTAATACTATTGGGTTTTATGTTCTGTACTCTGAATAGTTGGGTAAGGTCGTTGACATGGAGTAAGTGGTGGAGACAGTAGTAACTCAAATTCGAATGGCTAGAATAAAAGGGCTACTTTTAGAATTTTGGAGTAGGTAGGTATACATTGACAGGTTCTCTACTGAAAATAACGACGTCTCTTATATGCTGATAAAGGAATGGACAACATACATATAATTTTACATACATTTTACATGTTTTTTTTTTGACGACACGGTTGGCGCAGTGGTTGAGCGATTGACTGCTGCGCAGCATGTCGCGGGTTCGATTCCCGCACGGAACAAATATTTGTACGACCTACAAGTATTTGTTCCGAGTCTGGGTGTTTTTCTATCTATAATATGTATGTATTTACAAAAAAAAATGAATATAAGTAGTTTATCAGCCATCTCGTTACCATAACACAAGCATTAGGTTGCTTAGCTTGGGACTAGATGGCGTTGTGTGAAATGTCCAAGGATATTTAATTTTACATAGGTACTAATGATAAGAAACAGTTTTCTTAATCAAACATTCTGTCAATATTTCAAGTGACAGTAAACGCCATTGGTTTATAAAAAATCTTGTCACCTTGTATTTGTTCAAGCCTTATCTATCTATTTAGTATTTTAGATAGTGTCGTTATCATCAACTTATGTGACAGTTACTACGTTTTTTTTTTTGTTTGTAATACCTATTGAGTTTAATCATACTGCAGTATTTTAATAATCTGATAAATGATATCTGTATACCTGCAAACAAGACATATTTTCCAAGTATTGATATGGAATGGAGCACTATTTTATTGTTTACCATACATATAAATATAACAGTATCTCTCAGATATCACATAGATAGATTTATTGATATCATAGAACCTCTATTAGAAACTCGAGGTACAGGATAGGTCCCCTATTAAATTCTATAACTGTATCTTCAGTGCGGTATCGTTTGCTCTGCCATCGATGGCTACTGACAATCGTCGCCCGATTTGCGGTCGCCGATACCCGACCCACGGGACCACGATAAGGATCACCGGTTATGTGGTCTGAACTGAACACCATCGGCCGTTTCACTTTATAGCCGATAGGAAGCCAATTGGCGGCGACTGTTAAACTTAATTGAGGGTTTTAACTAATGAAGAGGAGGTTTAGTTGCTTTCTAAACTATCACCATTGAAAATTCTGTCGGGAAATAGAATAGAAAATGTGTTTACCCCATAAAAAGTGTTTCCAATTTTGAAAGTTGCGAATTCCGTCACAATAGAATCATTGAAAGTCAATAAAAAATATGAAATAGAAAATATTACCACTTTACGCAGAATCAATGGGGCGAGGGTTGAGAATAGACGTATCTTTGTCGGTGAAACTCATCCGATTTCCGAACGAGCACCGATAGCGGAAACGGCGCCCCCTGCCGGATGTGCGTTGAGCGGGAAAATAGGCGGAAGTTTCACGCCGGGGAGAAAAAATTCGGAAAAGAATCCCTCTGACAAATTTGCATTCGAAAAGGGCACTTTTGTGTGTTTTGCTCAGCGATCGGTTGTAAATTTGTCAGATTGTCAATTCACAACAAACGCTCCTCTTCGTCACTTTTGTTATGTTAATCATTGTTTTCTTACACCGGTTTTATTTTTTCGCGGTTGCACCACTTTCGTTATCGGATTGAAAATTCAAATTTTGAACGGTGGTCGTTGAGAAAGAAAGAATTCGAGATTCCAAATTCAAAGTTGGATTTGCGCGTAATTAGACAGGTGATTCGCTAATTCGTAAAAAGAATTCGTCTTAATTCCACCGCGGGGCCTATTCCGGCGATCGCTCGGGAGCGCTGTGGGAACGTCACGTCGAATAATCGGTATCCGCGCAAAAAGTCGCCCGTGGATGTTTCGAGATCAACCTTTTTATAATTGCGGACGTCTAATTTGATTGACAGTTAATTTTGAGCTTTCTTCCTTTGCGAGAAGCGTCACATTTAAACCCTACCAATAATAATAATAGTGCAATTAAAATCGCAACATTTTGAGTGTCGTTTTCCTGTGACTGAACGACATTATTGCACTGAATTTCATACGAAGACTTGTAATAGGAATGTACGAGAATCTATTTATATTAGAACCGTAGTATTAAGGGTGCATTTACGATGGATAGTCAAATCATTACTTTTTTAAACAAAAGTATGTTTATTAAATAAAATGCTTTGTATTTTTAAAATGTTTTTGCAACGAATTGTAGGTAGATGTGCAAGGTACGATTCTGAACTACAAATATTTCTGTACATAATTCCGGGTTCTCAATAAATGTACCGAAGTAAAATTTTCACTTCAGTACATTTATTGAGAAACTGGACATATCTAAACTTGCACATCTACCTACAATTCGTCGCAAAAACATTTTAAAAATACAAAGCATTTTATTTAATAAACATACTTTTGTTTAAAAAAGTAATGATTTGACTATCCATCGTAAATGCACCCTTAATTCCTCTAGGACTCCACGAGACAGGCTGGACCTAGTGTGGAGTCCACTAGTAAATTTATTAAAATTATGTTTCCTTAATTTAATTCTCTTATAAGGTAATTTTTGTATTAGTTTTAAGGAAATGTTTCATTATACGGTTAATAAACGATTTTATTATTTTTTAATTTTTTAATTAAGTTTCACGTGAAATTCAGTGACTGGCTCCTTGAAATGCATTTCATTGTATGTTCTGTGTAAATGGGTCACGAATCTTAAAGTTATTAATAATGAATTTCAGTTTACGTCATCACTGTACCTACATATAATGGCATCAGCTTATAACAACTGAAAACACTTTTCAATGATAAAAACCAGTCAAGAGCGAATCGAACTCACGCACCGAGGGTTCCGTACTATTTTATGAATAAGTGTGCTATTTAGAGACATCGTTTTATTTTTCCTGTAATCTATACAGAAACTTCTATCACATAGAATAATTTCAGATTTTCGTCTATGCAAACTTCGGAGATAAGGGAACGGTATTTGTTTTACATTTTTTATCAAAAGTCGAAAACTATGCGGCCTAAAAAAAAAGAAAAAAAAAATGTTTGAGAATGTGTAAACAGCGTTCTTTCATATGATGCCCCACATGCACTAGCCCACTTTGAATTTTTAAGACCTCCTTTCAGTCCCTGTTGCAAAAAAGAAATATATATTTTTATTTCTTTCTAAATCTGTCAATGGGTACATAATATGACTGCTCATTAGAAGGGCTTCAAATGAGTGCAAAACTGAAACATATTAATCAGTTTAAACTTTTAACTATACTACCAAAAAACGGCCAAGTGCGTGTCGGACCAGGCACAATGAACATTGTAGTAAACTAGAAATACCAATTTACCAACCAAAGAGGAATTTTTTTATAAATTCTATAATTACAAATTAACGATTTTTGGACTTTTTCCTTTACTTTTACTATGAGACCTTGCTTCTTGCCAAATTTCATGATACTATGTCAACGGTAAGTACCCTATAGGTTTTGATTTACTTGCAAGCATCAAAATATGTCGCATAAATGGCCGTATTTTTTTAGAAGCTTGATTTTTTTAGAGCTTCAAGAGACTCACGTATTTGATATTAATTTCAAATTGATACCTCTACGCGTTCCTGAAAAAAGGGTCTTGACAGACTGACAGACAGACGGACAACGAAGTGATCCTATAATAATGCCGTTTTTTCCTTCTGAGGTACGGAACCCTAAAAAGTAAAAAATCGTGTGTTCGATTTTCCACCTATGTCCCATAAATCTGTACCTATAAAGTCACATTTTCATACAAAAAAGTGTAGTTTGAAAGACTATAGAATAATGCTGATGTTTTGTTTGTTTAAATATGATCTTATTGAGACAAAAGGTAGACTTCAGCGCGCGTAGCATGGTGACGTTCTGTCGACGGAAGAATAGACAAAATTATACACATTGCCATGCTTAGACGCGTAGAATGCGTAGAAATATTTCTACAATCTTCCATTTTCTCTATCCTTCCGTTGACAAAACCCGTTTCTATCTCACTATTTTTACCCGACTGCGGCGAAGCCCAAAAGGAGGGTTATGTATTTGACCTGTATGTAAGTATGTATGTATGTCCGTTTCTTTGTTCCCTCGTAACTCCTAAACGAATAAACGGATTTGGATGCATTATACGTCTTTAGGTTTGTCTTGGTAGCGCGAGTGTCACTGGCTACATTAAAATAAAAAAAAGTATAATGGCGGATTTGGGGTGCCATATTGTGGAGTTCAACATTTTTTTTTCTTCTAAAACCATCCACTGGGATATCAAATTAAAGGGTTTTAAAAGGTGATTACAAAAATATATACAACTTATATGGTTAAAAGCAATTCGAAGTGACAAATCGTAAAAAACACGAAAAGAAAATCGAAATCAAAATAACCCTCAACTCCTTGCAAGAACTAAATCGTCTGCGAAATTTTTCACATTTGTAAACAAAAAAAAAAGTAATTAAAAAAACTAAAAAAACCCGACTGCGGTTAAAGTTAAGTTAATAAAAACTGAAAAGCTAAAAACAAGCCCATTTTAAATTAAATTAAATTTGGAAGCAGGCGGGACCCATTCCATTTTTTATATTTTCAAACACAAACGGGTCCCGCCTGCTTCCAAATTTAATTTAATTTAAAATGGGCTTGTTTTTAGCTTTTCAGTTTTTATTAACTTAACTTTAACCGCAGTCGGGTTTTTTTAGTTTTTTTAATTACTTTTTTTCAATAAGCTTATTCAAAATCGAACAGTTTGAAAACCCAGGATGTTAAAAGCTAACAGTTCATCAGTATCACAGTTTTCGCTGCACAAGTGCGTGTGCGCATCGTATCCCCTTCGCTGACGCGTTCCCGTCGGCGTCGGCGCGATGCGCCGGGGTCAGGGCCGAGCGCCGCATGCGCAGTGCTGAATGCGAAGTGTGCTTGTGTTGACGTCGGATTTGTGAGGAGGTTTTGATGTCGAAGTTTGTGTCGAATGGTCTAACTTCGTACAACCCGACTTATACCGTCTTATTACAAAACAAGGTTCATTTTCAAACCAAGGTTTAAACCATGGACCCTTTTTTGAATTTCAAACTTTATTCCGACACATTAAGATGTCAGTTTTACAAAACTGACAACTTAGTACCGGACTATGTTGTCAGTTTTGTATAAAGAACTGAATTTCTATCACAGCTAGGTTCTTATTACAAAAACTGGCTCGATGGTTTAAACCGTGACAGAAGAAAAACCTCGTTTTGTAATAAGGCCGATAAAGTTACAAGGGTAAGGTTAGGTTAGGCTGTCAATTTTGGTTATTAGGTACTACTTAGGTAATCTGCCTCACAATATAGGTTAAGTTACAACAATTTTTTTTTTTTTATAAAGTAGACCATGTTAGCTAGAGAACAGCAATTCCGATTGGCATTGTGTTATTGTACGCAGGACACAGATAATATAAACAAAGGGATTTTTACCAACTTGACTTTCCAAAAAGAGCAAAGTTACATTTTCTTTTATCTCCATCAATATTTATTAAACAAAGCACAGAGCCACATCTGCACTTCATTAGCAAATATGACTCTGTTCGATAATTGCTTGTATGTTTTGGAATCCACAAGTCTCACAGCGGGGGCTTGTCGGCGACATCAAAAGCTGCGCGAGCGCAATTTTGACAATTAAAGCGCTGAGCATCGTGCGCATCGCCCGGTTACCAGTCGCGTGGCCTTGCCAAGAATCCACGACGCAAAACCCACTTTTTTACAGAATAGGGAACCGACGGAACAGGTCCCATCTGTATGTATTTACTTACAACGTTTTATTTCTTTTAATTTCCACACAAATGAGATGTGTAACACTGAACCTCCTCATCTCTGTATTTAAGGCTTGTGCGCCGTAAAAAGCGCGGTCGCTGTCGGACTGCATAGAAAAAAAAGAGAAGCTTGATGACACAACGCTTGCAAAATATGAAGTACCTACTTAATTATCGATTTACAAAAAATCTATTGATTGGACTAAAAAAGTAATGACATGAAATCATTCCTTATTATTTTGTAGAGAACTGTATAGGTAAAGTGAACACTTTTAATGAAAACTGTAGGAGTAATATGGTAAAAACTAGAAAAAATAGACAGAAATAGACCTGGATTTAGATTTTTTTTCCCTTAGTTCTACAAACTAAAATAGATTTCAGGACAAATGAAATCACTTCTTATGTGTTCTAGATTGCTGTGTATTTTTTCCTATCAAAAAGATGCTATAGTTACTGTAAAAGATGGTCATAAAATTACTTAGTTTCGCCGTATATTTTAGGAAGGAGGAGCCTTAATTCGGAGAAAATACGTCTCGGTCAATATTTCACATTACAAAATGTCATTTTACGATCATCTGATTCTGAATTACGTGCTGCAATCAAGGTTCCATAACGATACTGTAAAATTTAACGACTGTGTTTTCATCAAATCGTATATACGTAATAAAAATCATCAATTTGTTGTGTATCTATATATTAGTTAGAAAAAGCCCTATCGTTTAGTTTTAAACCATCGTAAATTAGAACTTTCGGTCGTAATATCGAATTTTTAATGTGTAGAATTTTTTAGTGGTAGGTACCTACGTGGCGATGGCGAGTGAGGTCTCGAATAAGTCAACATTTTATTGGTCGTAAAAATTTAGGACCTCTGGTAGGTGACTCTATTCTTTAAATCGATTTTACGAATCGAATATTGGACGATAATGGACCAAAAAAATGTTTTTAATTAAAAGATTATATAATCTTCTTAAATCGTAAATTGAGTGTGCGAGACACTATAAATATTTGTCAAAAAACTCATTTCGGCTTCATAATAAATATGTGATTTGTGATTTCGTCGAACTGTGTTCTAATGGTAATAGGTATATGAATATTGTCTTCCCACGACTTTTTTGTTTCCTATGTGATGCAGTGCAGGTTTCGTGTCAAACATCAACCCACCCTTCATTAGCAATAAGAAAATCTTTTAGTAGGTAAGTAATGCTAATGACATCTACCTAAGCAATTCAACGCTCCTAAATGTTGCTGCTATCAAAGCACAGTTTTCTAACATCATCCACTCCCGATTCTCAGCGAATCTATGCCACGCTCACAACAGAGCATCTCGAACGAACTAAATCGAGTTCAATTGACTAACGATTGATTATTCAATCAAAACAGATTGATCGGCATTATCGGATAATAGGCGGACAATTGCCGACCAGTGCAGTCGGAGCGGTCACGATGGAGCAACGTGCGCAGAAACTAAACGTGGCTTAGGAATATTATTACCTCTATGTCGAGTGTTGAGGCTGTTGAACAGAATGTTTAGTTATATTTTGATACTTGAATGGACAGTCCCTATATCCTGAGAGACAATATATGTTAACATTGTCCGTATAGTGACAGTTTCCAAGAAAAGTCTCAAAACTAAAAATCGCACTAACTTTTCGTATCGAAAATAAAATGACACGCTAATAAGCCCCCAATTTTCGAATTCTCTAACCAAATTAAAAAATCGAACAAACTTTTAAACTTGGAACTCTCCGTGCGAGAATCAATAAAGCGCGTTCGATTTAGAGCTGCACGTTCAAATCGTTTCGGAGGGGAAACAAAGATGTCTCACTTAAGGACATCGAACGTGATCTGTTTGCAAAAAAATACCTTTAAGCACCTCTTTACCTGTGTCCCGGACCCTTCGAGGGGAACGCCGGGAGTTTTCTTTTGAACTTGTAAACATCGGCTGAAAGATGTCGGGAAATCTTTGCGGTTAAACTTCGATTGCCTTTATTTGTTTCACTTTGTTACTTTTGGTGTTTGTAAGAAATCGAACGCGCTTTGTTTACTTTAAAAATTTTAGGGTTGCGATCTTGCGATATTGCCATGGTATAGAGGTAGCTATTGGAATTTGGATTTAGTTTTTTTTTATTTTAACAACAATTCGAAAGAAAATATCGTACAGTCTGTGTTGCATACTTAAGTTTAAAGACACTAAAAGTAATTTCCAGGTTACATTTTTATGTTATCTTTCTCGAAAACCATCAGAGTCCAAATTCTGCTCCAAGATTTGTCTTGCAAACTGCTCAAGTGTCCAAAAACATAAATTCGCGAGAGCACCGCGTCGTTTATGGTCCAAAAGTAATTCGTTAATTTCATAATACGCAGAGACATCAGCAAGATCATTGTCTTTAACTTTTTGCAGATCATTTTCAAAACTACCTTTCGTTGAATTAACACGCGGCTTACAAAATTACGCGTTTTTAGCTCCTATTTTAAACAATACATGGTCGAAATTATCATAAATGTATAATGCATTTACTGAATTTTGTCACGGACAAAGAAAAGTCGCGTTTTGTGCAGAATTTTATCCGCCATTTTGAATTATAATTCGCAGCGGCTCACGCGCAAATGTTAAAAATTTCGCCACGAAAGGTATAATACATTTGGAAGAAACCTGTCATATTATACAATTTAAGTGTAATAAATAATTGTAGTGTGAATTAAAAACATTTTCTATGAATTTTTATACTTATTGCTACTTTTGTACTAGAAAGTTATTAATTAGTGCCGCTGTTCTAATAATGTTATTTATGAGGTTTCTTGCGATGTACGTAGCTTGATAAGATCGAGGTTATGGAAAATTACAGTTATTAGTATTTTTTTAATAATATAAAACAGCTACGTAATACCTAATGAACAACTGCACCCTAATTACGTACCACATTATCAATCGGAGTTGGTTTCATTTTGACAGTTCAACAACATTCATTGCGTTATTTACATTGCCGAGCAGACACATCTTTCGAACATATGAAGCAATGGATTAGCAATTTGTTTCAAAATGATTCAAACTCCGATTGATAATGTGTTGCGCAATTAGGGTGCGCAAGTATATTTTTTTATGAAACACAAAACTAACAAAAATCTTCCAGAATTGTTCATAAACCCCCGAAAAGTAGACTTACATTGTATTAATTCAAGTCAACTTTTTTGTAGATCGTCTATAAAAAAAATCCATCGATATCAAAACCAAATTTTCGCCTTCAACACATTTTTTCACATCTACCCTCAAAATTCTTGTAAAGTGCTACTATGGTGCATCAGTTTACGACACGAGGGTGTTACCTACGTGCTTCAACTGTCGATGCTAATCAATTTTATAGCTCCATCCACCCTGCAGGACTGGGGTTGACTGATGGATTGATGGCATTGATAGAAAATTGATTTTACAATATTTGTTTACACATTTTCAAGTGTTCTTGATTTTTGGTGCAAAAGAGGAGGTGGTGGGGCGTGTAAAAATAGTTCTTATGATCAATTTAGTTAAAAATTAAGGATTAAAGTATTGTGTGAGAAAGTAAATCTAACTAACGCTTTGTCTAATAGATCTAAAGCCGATTGGTACATTTAACTGCCAAAATTTCTAGTGATGACTTAATACTACCCACGGCATCACTCGAATTCAAAACACAATGTCTATCGCTTCTGTATCACTCTCCTATAACTCTTCCTATTTGACCGATTTCAAATCTCTACAATGCGTCGTACTCCTACGTAGTCGAATGAACTTTGCACTTCGAACACAACGCATTGTCAATTTTATATGCTATTTGTCAGTTTGTAACATCCACTCTTTTATTGGCGTTTTCTCAAATGTAATGGCGTTTCTTTTCCTCGGAGTAGCTTTTTCTTTTGTTTTTTGTTTGATTGTAAAGTATGCAGTCTCTATCAAGATTTTCTTTCTTTGTTCTGTCTCCTCATAGTTATTTTTATAGTCTTGGCTACATTTCAAAATTACGTATCGATGCATTTATTTGCAATACATTCTGTTACTAGGTACTTTGTCTATGGACAGTGATCTGTCTATGGTCGTTAATTTATGGAGCCTTCTATATTTCCTATTTCTGATTCCAAGCATTTCGAATGTATTAATTTATAATTCCTTACTTCTACTGTCTCATACTTCCACCGTCAATTTTATTATTAACACATACACCATCGACTTTTACTTATTTTTCTTATTGGAAGAGAATCCCTCCTGATTTTTTTTTTTAGAAAAAAGAGTATTGCCTTTGATACAAATTACTCTTGCCATCATTGAGGCGTTAAACAAACGAAAATAAGAAAAATGGCGAAGCAGAACGCAAAGAGATATTGGGTTCTGTATGACAGACATTTTTTGAAAAATAAACTAACCTCTATTGAAGAACGATAATCATTTCGCTTATGATGAAGATTTAAGAACAGTATTCTAAAATGATTATTTTGATTTCAAACTGTCACAAACAAAAATCATACGATGTGATAATTACACCCGTTGTACGTATTCAGTATTCTGTGTGCTAATATGAATTACAACACGTTTAGACATAGATCTCCGACTAATCATAACAGTGTACAAACAGCGTTTCAAGCCAGACACTACACATAATACCTATTAAGGCTCTTGTTCACAATGACACATGTTATCCACATATCACTGTCCATCGCTGCATTTGTACGCGCAATGTTCGTCAAAGTAGTTAGTAATCTATCAGTGTACGTCAAAATTGTGCCATACAAACAGACAATAATTTACGGTACCCTAAAATGCACACGATGTAACGGTGGCCAATGGTAACAAATTAATAATTAATTTGCAGTAGGGGGCGCTCTTTTTGTTCCAAATACAAAATTCATTGGTGTTCTAAATTTGGAAAACGTGTTCCTTTTTTTGAAATCAAGTGCTTTGTGAGCTTTTGAGATCGATCGATGTTGGAGTTGTTTTCGAATGTCGAATTATGGCTGTTATTTGTCATCTCGATTAGATTTTTTTTTGCATTTTAATCAATACCATGATGAGTAATGGAAATCATAAAATAATTTGTAGGTACTCACTGTAGCTTTTCATACGGGAACTTAATTTACCTGAAAAGATAAACGGTCTCATTAGAAGAAATAATCATAATACACATAATAACAACTTTTGCCGAATGAGTTTTAATGAAAATTAGATCATAGTGTCATCGCGCTTCATCAAAGGGTGGGGTTAATGTGTTATTTTAAATAAAGGATTATTAGCATCAAGTAGATCATGCGGGCGTCACCATAAAATTACACACAAACACATTATACTACTTATATTTCTTTACGAGCCTAGAATCATTTTTACGGCCAACATTAAAACTTGTATTGAATTATATTAATAAGAACATTATCTTCTTTTGATTTTTCGGCACTAAAATAATAAAATTATAGAAATTCTATCTGTTTAGAATGTTAGTGTCGAATCGAGATAGAATAAAAAATGTTGTACACAATTAATTTTTCCAAATATTTTGTTTCACAAAAAGAAAACTAGTGCTTCAAGGGGTAAGATTTTCTTTTTTTATAGGTATGCATAATATAACCTTTATCGTTTATCGTTAATAGATATAGTGCATTAATATTAATAGAAAAACCAGTTACGTAAAAACATGTAAACTCGATGTAGAGATAGCAAAATGTCTATCGAGATTGCCGCCCGTAGATAAGTAGAGACTGCGGCTTGTCCATGACCGTGGAAATGTCGCTTGATTTGTAGAATTAGAAACCATAGACTAAGAATTTTGATTTTCTTTTCAGATTTCAAATCTAGAATTGTAAGTGTGTAAATGGAAGAACCACACGAGAAGTGGATTTTTGGAATCAGTTTTAATTTGCTAAAAGTGGCTTGGTAAGTTTGTGATTATGCAAACTTTTAACAAATTAAATAGTTTCTTATTTGTACTCTCAAAAAAATAAACAAGTTACCGAAACAATACTTTGAATTTAAAAAAAGTTTTCGAAAATCTAAATAACATAGGTATTTAACATCCAATCCATCTGTTTTTATTATTCCGTGGTTGGACCCTAAAAAGTCCGTCTCTGAAAGGACCTACCTGCTCGTAACCAAATAAACCTTTAATTATCGATACATTAATAGTTCTACCGCCCCCAGGAACCGATGACATTCATAAAACGATTTTATACCACTATAAATAACAATAAAAACAACATAAAATAGTTTACTCGGTCGCGATCAATACCAACAATTTTACTACCATTTTTATGAGCTGATGGGAAGCCGAAAATGCCTAATTTGACTTCATTAAGTGCTCGAAAAACAATAAAATTATATTTAACAGGTTGAAAAATATCCACCCTGGAAATAATCTGTGTAATGAATCGATATAATTACTTGAAAAAAGCTTATTTTCTGGTCAAAGTTTTATTGCTAGTTGAGGGATCAGTGTTTACTGATATATATAGCTACAATTTTATTGTGGTGACAAAGTGAATACCAATGTGTGAATTGAATGAAGCCTCTTCTTGAGTGTATTGTATTCTTAAAAATCTCATTTTTATGCGTAAGTAAAGATGTGAAAAATACTAGTGCAATTTAAAACAAAACTCGTCGAAACCTGAGTAATTTATGCGCGTTTTCGAAACGCAAATGTCAGACCTTAAGACAATGGCTTTTTTTTTTGAAAAAAACAACACGCAACATGTCAATAAGAGCTGGCTGGAAAAAATAACCCCTTTTTAAATTTCGAATCGATCCTTTCACACTTGGAACAAGCGGCCACGACGGTTGATTTCCGTTCTTAATTCAAACAGAAGCTTCTTTTAAATAGGTTTTTATTTCTTTTCGAATTCTGAATGAGCATAGAGTGCGGAACTCAATCGGTAATTTGAATACCGAATGAGATTCAAATTTCGATTATAGATTCATTCGATAAGTGACCTCGTTTAAAGGATATTGCTTATTTTATCGATCCGGCTATTGAATGATCTAATCAAAGGGACTTTTATTTAAATTAAACTAATTTTAAACCGGAGTCTTGGTAAATTTTATAACATAATAACCACGGCTCGTCGGGTTTGCATATCACTGTTTAATTATCTTAGATCTGTCGATATCTTCGCGTATTTATTGCAAAACATGTGGTCGGGGGGGTTTAGGATATTAACACCGCATGTAGGTATACCTACTGGCAATAACATTAGTTAATTTAATTGGCTGTTTGCTGTTATGTAAATAATAACGACCATTTCTTGTTAGTAGTTATTGAGCATTACTTTTCGAGTTTCAATACTCAGAAAAAGTGTCATTCGTTAAACTCTTCAATAAATAACGTGCGAACAGGTCTCCGTCGTAAATTTCCTAACGTTCAGAATGTATCCGATCACGAACCCGGTGTGACTTTCATTGGATTAGAAAAATAAAATCTATAAAAACTCATAAAGTGCTCATAAACACGAAGGAGGTAATAAAAAACAGTCCGATGTCGTCTCTCAGCTGTCGCGCGCTATTTCCGAACGAAACGGCATTCAAAAATCGAACTCCATCGAACCACGAGGGGGATATCGTTACGATTTTAAAATTAGAACGTTCTTTTATTTCTTTTAACGTTTTCATTTCATGTTATTGCTTATGTCCTGTTGGTACTGAGCGAAGTGTCTCTGTGACGTCATTTGACATGCTTTTCACATTCGGAAAAGCAATAAAGAGGAAATACCGATATTGCGCGAGACATCGCTGTTTGCTTCGGTATTGGACGGATCATTTTAATTTTTTAATTAAGATTATTATGAACGAATTATTTTTAATGTTTATTAGTTGAGTAAATATGGCCATTAATTGGAATCGCTCCGAGGGAGTTGTTATTAGTAATTAATAAAGTGCGGTAAAATACGTTCATTAATTTATTGACTAAGCTAAATTGATACACAAGTTACTTTTCGTGTTAAGTTAATAATGTCTCTATTATACAACAGGTTCAGTTGTTAATTTGCTTTAAGAAATGTAGGTAAGTACCCATTTTATATTTTTTTAAATTAAATCATAATTTGTAATGTTTGCAGGCGTTTTAAAAAATCATCTGCTAGTCTAAAATCAGATGTTAATAAATTTCAGATTGATGTATTTTTCATTGCAATATTAAAAACTGCATCTTGTATTTAATCAGCGCGCTACGTTAACAGTTATACACGATCAGTAAATAAATACATCACCGAAAATATGAAAAACTCCAATGTTTTCGTAAGTAAAAGCGTCATTATCCCAAAAACATGTGCCAAGTGGGTGAGTGTCAATGAAACAAAACACAATGTGTCGTATTTTTAGACTATTTTCATTTAAATATTACTTTGTTAAAGAAATTAATGTCATAAAACCGAATTTATTTTTGTGACCGTTATAAAATCGGTTACAACACCGCTCCATTTTACGGAATGTTGGAGATTATTTTTTTTATAGCGTTACACGTGTTCACACTATCGCCGAGACATTGTTGTCGCGATTAAAAGATGAGTAAAACGAAGTTTCTGTTTGAAATTCTTGGTGTTACTAGATGAATTGGGATGTCAGCAGACATAGGAATTCTTATCGCTGTTCGGAATTTGATTTGATTTATTCCTAACTAGCTGGCCCGAAAGACGTTGCCCTGTAAAAATTTCAATAAATATTATGATTTTGAGTTCATACAATAATTCCATAGTAATATATCACTTATTTATTTATTTATTTAAGGATTACCAATGAGATATATTACAATTATCTTCTACAGTAATAAACTTGCGTAATAAATACGTTATCCTGTAATGCATACTCAATTACAGGTAAGCACAGCATACAAACACACCACTTCCAGTTTTCCCGAATTTTACAAAATTTTTTTGCAATTTTTCTTTCCCTGAAAATCTTATTCGGTCTATTACGAACATTTTAAAACAAAGAATAGTCAAATCGGTCCTGCTGTTCTCAAGTGATGCGTTTACGAACGAACACCATTTAATTTTTATTTATATATAAGTAAGTTTAATTTTATTATTCTTTTAATAATAAGACAATAACTTACTTCTTAAACACTCCTGTAACTATAGTCTTAAATTTTTTTCATGGGTAGGTGTCCGAAAATTTCGTAAGATACCAGTCTTACGCATCAACATTAAATAACCTAATATTTTGAATAATTAATAAAGCTATAAAAATATGATTCTAACATACTGAATCAGTAATAAAACCGGATTTAGACATGATTAATAAAATATATTTTATCGATTTTTATGACTTTATAAATTAAATATACCATAATAATTAAACGTATTATAATAGCCTATTTTATATTAAGAATATGTTGAATAATAATGCGATATTTTCCGATACTTGTTGAATATATCAATAAATTGACCAAGGAGGGCCTGAGTTTTGTATTAGAGGTATTTGTAACAATAAAATTTTATTGGCATTTTTGAACGCAATCTACATGACAAGTCGTGATAATGATCGTGACGTCTTGTTCTTTGTAGAAAGGGTCTGTTAGTTTTACATACAGGGTGTAAGTGTGAACAGTGGCAATATTTTAAGGGGTCATTGTACTCATCATTATGAACAACTTTTTCTATGGGACCAAACCTGAAATCGCGAAAAAAAAATCAGCTGTACAGTACATTTATGTTCGCATAATTCGTGAAAATGTAGGGAACAGCTGATTTTTTTTCCGCGATTTCAGGTTTGGTCCCATAATAAAAGTTGTTCATAGTGATGAGAACAATGACCCCTTAAAAGATTGCCACTGTTTACAGGATGTGGGACAGTACAGGATGTTACTGTCCCACTGCTGGGTAACGGCTTCTTCTCATAAAGAGAAGGCACGAGCAATTGAGCTTGATCACTACGCTTGCTCAAGAAGAAGAAAAAAACTCAGTTAAGTTACTGTTATTGACATACTAAGTCAATTCCGTTGACTTACAGGATGAATTTTTCATGTGGCCGTGGATGGCCAAATTAGAAACTATGAGGAATATGGTAATGCTGAATGCAGTGCAATCCTTGAGACGTTGAATCCAGCTATGTATTGAAAACAATGGTCATCATTTTGAACAATAGAAATAAAAAAGTATTTTGTTAAAAATGAGCTCTTTCCCTTAGTTTGCCGTATGTCATTACTTCCCAGAATTCTATCCTTACTAGCGACACTATCGAATGGTGTAATAATACAGTGTGTGTTTTTTTTTCAAAATCAACGGGTTCGATTCCTGGCTAGAAATATTGATATTTCAGAAATCCAATGATGCCGTTTTAGTTTTCATCAAAATCGAGCCCGAGACTCCTTTGAGTACTTTTCGCTATTCCTCATAGTTTCGGAATTGGCCATCCACGCCCACTTAAAAAATTCACCCTGTATATTACTGCGGTCAATTCTTAGAAATATTGACACATCATTTTCTAATCAGGTCATCGGAAAAGTCCTGAAAATCATTCAGTATCTTCAAATTCAAGTAATTTTGCTGAAATATTGATAGTATAATTGATGAGTTAAGCTGAAAACATTTTGCCCTTACGAATTACATTCCTTTATTTCCCTTCTTTGCCTGTAGATAAACATGTCAAATCACTCCATACCTACCAATACCAACAACAAACATCTAATACAAATAATAATTAATTTCCCTATTCTAATATCCTCAATCTGCGGTCCAATCGTCCCTTGGGCCCGGCTGCGATCACAGACGGTACAAATCCTAGGGTCCGAGATGTCAAAGTGACGTCTACGTCCGTTACAGTTGACAGACGGAGGAAGACGACTCGGATTTATGAAGGACTTATTGATTAGGCTGTGTTTTGATAAATTGGAGATGGAATGGAATAATTTGTACGAGTGATATACTTTTTATGTTGGCGATAGAAATAATATGGAAGAGACGTTGTTGTGATGAAAAAGGTGATAGCTGGGAACGTAGAAATCAATCAATCAATCTTTATTTGTGATCATAGGTACACATAAAAGGTATTACACTCGTATTTATAGTCAAGTTAAAGTAATTACTTAAGTAAAAGTAATTGCTCAAGCAATGATTTTCTTTCTATAGTCTAGTAATTGCTTGAAGTTAGAACTGTCAAAGCTTAGAATTCTTAGCCAAGTAAAATAGTCACCATTTTCTTTTCTTAAGAATTGTTACCCACAAGTATGAAATTACTTAGTAGCAAGTAATTACTTTGATTATAAATACGAGCCTGAAATATACACATTGTAGTGGAGCTCTATGTTCTACACATAAAATTGGTGTACAAATAGTAATTTTTGCATCATACATAATATAAAAATAAATAATAGTATTCGAGATTAAATAGTAAGTTAAGTTAAATAAATGTCAATTAAATGAAAAAATGTCAATTCAATTAAATTTAAATTGATTTATAATTGGCCTAAGGTGAGTAGAGCACCACCTTGAGAAAAACATAATAAGTCTGGAGATATGGAACATTTTGAAATTTCCTATGCTCACATTTTTAATCAGATGAGGTAGATTTTTTTTTGTATCAAAAAAAATCAACGCTAAGCCGACGTTCGCACGGACGTAAAAATACCACGGCGGGATTTTGTCACGCACTGGATTTTCAACTCTCGGTGTCGAGCCGAGCATTGAGAATCTAACCAAACCAACAACAAAGTGCATCCCAGCGCGTCGAAAAAACACGCTTTTCGATTTTCAACTCTCGGCGCTAAGCAGAGTGTTGAAAATCTAGTGCGCGAAAAAAAATCGCCGCGATATTTTTACGTCCGTGCGAACGTCGGCTTAACCTCCTAGGTTCAAAGCCTTAGGAGGTAACGCGTTTTTCAAAATTTTAAAATGTTCCATAGCTCCAGAATTATTATTTTTTTCTCAATGGTGGCGCTCGTGGCTAAGTAATAACAGCCGCACGGGTCGATCCGTCAGGTTAAGCTACGTTTGCCTGGGTTGTTCGTGGATGGGTGACTATCTTTACATAGCGAGATTCCTCCGTGCCTCGGAAAGCCCGTTAAGCCGTTGGTCCCGGCTGTCATTCGTGGATCTCTGACAGTCGTTACGGGTCGTCAGAAGACCGAAAGTCTGACAACCAGTCTTACCAAGGGGTACCGTATTACCCAGTTACTGGGTTGTTGTGGAGGTCAGATAGGCAGTCGCTCCACTGGTATTCAGCTGCATCCGGTTAGACTGGAAGCCGACCCCAACATAGTTGGGAAAAGGCTAGGCAGATATGTAGCGCCACCTATAGGTGGCGCTACATAGTTAGCAGCTCTACTCGCCATAAAAGCTGTTGTCAAGTTCACGTCAAGATTCTTCTCAAGTTAATTATGGAACATATAAAATGTAATGAGCTCTGCTCGATCATTAAAAGCTTTACTATTATGAATTTATGACATAACATCTTAGTTACAATAATCGCCCATCACTAACGTAGAATAATATTAAAATAAACCCCGCCCACGGACGTAAAACAAAAAGAAAAATTGTTAAAAGCGCAAATAAATTTAATATTACCAATCTCGAAATGTTTCGTAACGAAAATCATTAAACTGACAAACATCGTAAAGTGGCGACGAAATAGAACGCGTTCGTCGGTTTATATTTAAAATTAAGAATACGACATATTTTTAAAATTCGAACGGCGACATTTAAAACTAATCGCTGTTTTCGATTCCCGCGCGTATTTTGAAAGAGTTCGAACACGGGCGGGGGTGTTCTAAATTTGAAATGTTTTCGATTTTCGAACGGCTGCTGGGATGCGTCAATGGCGGCGCCGTGAAAAATTGCGCGGGAGTTATGAAATGCGTTTGTTTCTTATTTTTATTGTTTGCTCGTGTTGGTTGATTTTCCTCGATTTCGGTCTGCTACAATGAAATAGGGCACGTCATGTAAGAATCCCAAGCTTGCGTAAGATTGCTTGATTAAGAGGGGAATTAAATAATGAAAAATACTCTAAAAATCCTTTCATGAAATCTGAAAAACTGCGACTCATTTCCACAAGATTATAAAAACAAACACGAAATATTCCTAACAATCATTTTACCCGAATATTTCTTCAAACAATATCTTTTTTTTATCATCGCATTAATCATCAAAGCCATCATGATATCTGGGAAAACCCCCAACGACACAAACTCCATATTGCAAATAAAACAATTCTTCGTTACGTGTCTTGAATACAAGTTTAGTTATTTGCTATTTAGGTAATTGTACGGGAAAACTTGTGACGTCATACGCCTAATAATATGACTTTCTGCTTATCTTTTGATTGCAACGTTCATGATTCTATGTAAATTTTATCTCTGAGCTTGATATATACCCGGGCTTTTGCCAAGTATCAGTTTACTAGAAGGTACGCTATTCTTCAATAATTTCATTTGTACGTCAATCGCATTTTTTTCTTCTCTTTCTTCTGGTATAGATATTCTTTAATTTTGGCGTTTTCTTCCAACAGTACAACTTACAAGCTCTTATCTGCTTTTATTTTGACTGAGTTGGTTGTTATCGATATGATGTTGTTTCCCCGCGTGGATATCGGAAAATATCCCACGGGAACTTACTACCGAGAAAACCTTCCTTATTCTTTGTCTACATTATAAAGGGAACCTCTGTGCAAAATTTCAGCTTTCTAGGTTCAAGGGTTTGGCCTGGGCGTTGGTTAGTCTATTTATTTATATAGACGATGTTTTGATGTTTAGTTTGTCTTCTTCATTCGAGAAAGTTCATGATTTTCTTGAATGCTTTAGCTATTAAATTCTACCGGCTTTGTAGATTATTATTCCGAAACTGTACTTTACCTAAAGGTCTACTCTTAAAGATATATTTCAAGCATCAGGTCCAGCTTTATGAAGTCATTTCTCACAGGCAGCGCGTGAGCAATTCTAACTGCGATGCGTATCGCCGCAAACAATGGGCAGCTTTGCTTGTAGCGTCAGCAGACAAGGAAAGTTTGGAAAAAAACTGCTTGTTTGTGGTTTTATTGAGGTGCTGCTGATGGGTATCGATTTGTGTTGCGTAAGAATGTTACTTGATACCTCTTTGATTATACGTGTGAAGAATTTTATGTTTGTTTTGAAAGATAGATGTTGAAATTGCCGAGAAATTTCAATCTTATGACAATGAGCATAATGTTTAGTGTCAAAAAGCTAGTCATCTAGTTGTTTGCAATGAAAAAAGTAGCAGCAGCATTTGCGATACAGATTTAGGACGTTTTTCCACCAGAGATGTGCTATGCAGCTATTATGCTGCGAGGATGTGAAAGCTAAGCTACGAAACTATGTGACAATTTCCACTAATGCTAAGCTGTGTAGCGGAGCGAGTAAGATGTGCTATGGAGATGCGCCGCGAGGTAGCTGTGCGAGGAAGATGCGCAGCTCGAGCTATGCGGTGCATCGACAGTAGGGAAGGCACGGGGAGCGGCAGCTACACCACTCGCACATTCATAGCTCCCATCCATATCATGCATCCTTCCAAATAAGAAACATAGCTTAGTGGAACCCATTTTCACCAGTGCTATGCTATGCCGATATCAAAAGCATCCATAGCAACGTAGCATAGCACATCTCTGGTGGAAAAGCACCCTAAAGGCAAAGGATTTCATAAAAGGTGTTTCTCAAGACTGCACCAACTAGTACTAGGTATCGAAAAGCTAATCTCGATATTACAATAGCAGTAACAATTGAATCATCTACCTCCCACAGCATGCTTAGAAAATCTGGCAAACATTCAAATCGTTACTTTAATTTTGAAAATCGAACTCACTGTTTCAAATTTTATGTAGGTACTAACAGTGTACGAGGCAATGCTTGCCTCTATTTATTGACATTATTGTGCAATAAACTGTATTACAAGAAACGTTTACTATCTCCTGGTTGGATCTCTTTTCAAACAATAAACCTTTGTTGCAGTCATGCGATTTTTTTGCTATCCGTACACGGCAACATTTTGCAGTTCGATAGCAATCAGTCAAACATGAATGACATTTCAGTTGGACTTTTACAAATTTTTCTTTTTCACACACTTTGCATATTTTTGCGTCTTGTGTTTAAGAAGTAAAGTCTGAAATCATTTGGCAAGCTGTTTGGGAACTGCGTTTTTAAGATTGCACGTTTTACCCAACGACGTATAAATTGTTCTCGCTTAGGTAACTAGGAGGTATTTGCTAAATGCTAGGATTTCTAATGGAAAGGTTTAGTACGTGTTTTATGTAAAACTCTTTCTCCATCTCGTGATCTTCGTTGTTCCAATTTTATTGTCGATCGCTCCCAAATCTCGATCCATAGTCATCATTTCCTGTCCGTGATATATGTTCCGACATTAATACGATTTCTAATGAAATCCTCTAAATTATAATGCATTAGCTTCATATTTATCACCGCTCGATATCTGAGCACTCTACATTAAACTTTACGATTGGTTATTTTAGGCGTAAAGAGTACCCAATTAACCTTTTAAGTTTGTGCGACATCGCTTAGCTGTCGCTTACTATAATGGTATCGTAAATCACTAACACAAGCTATTTATATCTGTAACTCGATGCGTTATCGATACATAATTAATCGGTTAAACCATCGATTTAACGTAATCGATTAATTAAGTGCCGGTACAACACTCGCACGGTTAAGAATTCTAAATTCGAATCTGTTCGTCAAAATTAATCTTTGATTCGTGTCGTGTTCGTGTTTGTTTTGAATTTGGAATGCAGACGCATTCTATATTCAAATTTTTGTGTTCCACGTTTGAATGTGGTAATGATGTTATTAAAGTTTGTAGGTAGTCATTGGCTGTTCATTATTCTTTGTTTTTATTGGTAATTGTTGAGACGTTATCAATTTAAATTGTGTTTAAAAGAAAAGTTCGTCGTCTTATGGTTAATATGAACCTTCATTATATTAATCATTTAAATCTTTGTTTATTTGTCAATAGATACTATTAGGAAAAATCATCATTTTTTCTTTTAAAGCATCACAAAAGAGCTGGCAAATAGTTCAAGGTGGCCAGCCCACTTATTACTTCATTCAATAGGCCGAGCTCATTACCAGCTGTGTTAGTACTGCCACTGCCATAAACGGATATATACCTACGTATTACAGCAATTATCGACTGCTAACAGTACCGACTAACTGCTTTATGAGCTGTTTTAAGTTTGTTGGTTAATCAATTTTGTTTAATGACTGTTCTGTTATAGACTCTCCATCATCAATTTGGAGCCTCTGCCCTTTGACGTAGGTACGTAATTCTAGTGGAAGATTTTTAGGATTTTTACTAACCATTTGTTATGTGCATTCATTCGTCTGTGACTTTGTAATGGAAAAATCTGCCTAGCCTTTTACCAACTATGTTGGGGTCGGCTTCCAGTCTAACCGGATGCAGCTGAATACCAGTATTTTACATGGAGCGACTGCCTATCTGACCTCCTCAACCCAGTTATTGGGTAATACGATACCACTTGGTAAGACTGGTTTTGACTTTCGGGCTTCTGACGACCCGTAACGACTGTCAAAGATCCACGAATAACAGCCGGGACAAACGGTTTAACGTGCTTTCCGAGGCACGGAGGAATCTTGGTATGTAAAGATGGTCACCCATCCACTGACCAACCCCGGCAAGCGTAGCTTAACCTGACGGATCGACCCGTGCGGCTGTTATTACTTAGCCACGAGCTCCTCTCTGTGACTTTGTAATGATTTGGATTAATTGCTTTCTCTTACTTGGACTAACAAAAAGGTAGGTATGTGTGTTAGTTTAGAAGCCGTTCTATCTTCAAAATATAACCGTTTCATAACCTCCTGATTAATATTCAAAGATAATTGTGTGTTCGTCTTTATCACTACAGCCATTAAATCATAATTCTTGTTTTATATTCGGTACAGGTGTCATGGCGTCATGCATGCATGCATGGTGTCATTGAATCCTGTTCCAAACACAACATCTGCTCTATTAACGACTTTAGAAAGAAAGTAATGCTATGTAAGTGAACAGCATTATCAGTTATTATAATTGAATATTAAAATAATTAATAAGACTAAATAATAAACATTTCGCTGGAAATAGGTTTTATTAATTTTATTTTTACTATAATTCATGTATAGGTAAAAATTGGCAACACTGTAGGCGATTATAGGAAAGGGAAGTGGTAGCTAATTAATTCAAAGTTTAATCTACTGACGAAAACATTTGCATGCCGAAAAAAATGATGCGTGCGGCACTGTTGAAGGCACAAGACGTTGAAGTGATAGAAATGAAACTTCTTGAAAAATAAAGAATAAGAGAGATTTAGTGTGAGAGACAGAGATGGTTATATCTTTCTTCTCTCTCATGTAACAAAATGTGCCTAAACGAGACGCGTCCATGAAATTTCACTCTCAATTCTCGTCCAATTATCAAATTGCCGCCTAAGAAGTTTTACTTAAAAAAAAAGCAATTAAGTTTTGCACATTATCATTCATATCCATATTCTACAAGTTCCAAATTCAATTTTCTTCTCCTATTTCTAAATCCTTTCGTAAGAATCTACCCATTCATCAAACGTTCTATCTAATCATTCACTCACTCCATCAATAGTGACGTGCACCCAATCAAACATCGATACATTCATTCATAAAGGTATGTTTACAAACATTTAGTGTGGTGCATTAGCGACTCGGCTAAACACGCGAGCGGCGGCGAGCGGGAAATTAGTCGAAACCAGTTGAAAGCGGTTAAGATTATGATAATGAGCACTCGACTCCCGCCGCCCGTTGGGATGCTACCCGTGTTTGCTATTGTTCGTTAGTTTAGTCGATTTTAAATGCTGTATCGATTTTGTGTTCGAAATATAGAATAGTGAG
Organism: Cosmia trapezina; assembly: GCA_905163495.3. Classification (NCBI taxonomy): domain Eukaryota; kingdom Metazoa; phylum Arthropoda; class Insecta; order Lepidoptera; family Noctuidae; genus Cosmia; species Cosmia trapezina. The sequence continues at coordinate 24,054,219 of LR991039.1, read as the reverse complement.
GTTCAGTGAGAAATGCATAATCAGCCTATAACGTTCCCACTGCTGGGACACAGGCCTCCTCTCGGTGAGAAGGAGTGGGCCGAAATCCACCGTGCGGGCCTAGTGCGGTAATTTTTGGTTCTAGGACATGCCGGTTTCCTCACAATGTTTTCCTTCACCGTTTTGAGAGCAGTGGTGATGAAATTATTTAAGTACACAAAGCACCTATCAGGGTTTATTTATTTATTTATTTATTAGGTATACTAACAGCAGTACATACAAAAAAATAATTAGACAGAGTAATTTATAATAAAAGTACTGGTATGTATGCCTATTACATGTATACACAGCAGGTAGGGTTCGAACCTACGACCTACTGTGGCGGCATCTACATCGCCACATACGAACTACGCATCATACTGACATGACGTCACGCAACCCTGCATCGCGCAATTAGAGTTTACCGCGCGGCTAGCATATACAACGTTCCGACATCAACCGTCGGGCAGTAGGCCACCAGACACAACACCCGTCTGGTCGGAGGATCCTCCCTTTTCTATGGACGATGACTCGTAAGTCACGGTCGTTACCACTCGGCCACCATGCTCTCAGTGAGAAATGAGTTGCTTTGAAAATGATGTCACGAAAGAATGCCAAATTGATTCGGACGTTTTACCGACCTGAATAATTGAGAATTCGGAGCGGATTTAAAAAAAAATCAAATAGCTGAAAGATATTGTTTAGATTGTGTATAAATATCACAGTTGTCTAAGTGCACTAAAGTGTTGATTTTTATTTCAATCCAATGCGAAAACGAAAGACAAATAACTGCCGACAGAGCACGCTATAAGTTTTCTAGTTTGTACGACATTCACAATTCTTATAATTTTTGTATGACGCATCATGCCTTTGGAGACGTTCCCACCACAGCTGAGCTATACGACCACATGGAAATACATTAATAGCTGATGATTTATACAGGATTTTGCCCTTTATCTAGTGGCATTAAAGATCAGATTAGCGTAAGTAACATTCGTAAGGCGGTGTTAACTGTGTCGAAGTCTTAACATTCATGTCTCGGGGCACTCGCCTATACCTAATAACCATCAATGATCGGGCCGATTGTGAAAAATATCATTAAAAAACCATCAGCGCTTGATGATTTGAATGTTCCACAGATGATTCGTGCGGGCGGCCATCAACCACAATCGATTCTTTATTTTTTTTCTTAGTATGTATTTTTATTAAATTATTGAGCTACGTCGTGAGGAGCGCTCGTTTATGGTTCGCGGTTTTTAATGTTCGATTTTGCACTACCGAAAATGTTATCGAACATTAACGAGAAATAGACCTTTATGTTTCAATCACAAAAAAAAAAATATCGAGCCTTAGATCGTGGGATTGCAGTTGATGAGTCTATGGTAATGATGGAACTAGAGGATCGATAGGTCACGCCCACTTATAGACGCAAGGGGAGGGGCACAAATCGAATTAGTGAACCCGATGCATCGATTAGCCTCGAACGTATCGGCAAAAAACACGATTAGCCCCGAAAATCATTGACAGCCGAAAAAAGGTAACAACCGTCGGTTAATGGCGGTTTTTGTCCGAAATTCGAAGATTTGAATTCGTAATTTCAACCGCAAGGCGTTCGAATCATTTGTCAGTGACAATTTTTTGGTTGCAATCGATTTTTAAATACAGGTTACAGTTTTTGTTTGGGCTGCATTCGCGCGCCACAAGATTCCACGTTTTTGGAGACTTGAAGCTTTCGGTTTTTGCACGATAATAAGATAATTGGAGTAAAAAGTTTCTAAAAATAAACGTCGGGCACTTAGTGCTCATTTGCTTAAAAGAAACGGAGGCATCAGCGTTCCGTTTATTTTTATGGTGTCTACGTCCTTGCTGGCGACACTATTCGACCCAGAACTGACGTAGGCATGGGAAAGCATGCGATTTTTTGCTCTAAACGGGACACGGGACAAATTCTTCAGGGCATCAAGGCTGTGGGAACCGATTGCATTCCGCTTGCGACTCGTAGGGAAATGCTCTTTTTACGATCCAAACCGATACGATCGGCCGATGAATCGAGTCGATTAATTACGGCGTCGAAATTCGAATGTTTGCGGTGACGTTCCTCGGCCAACACTAATTAACTTTCGGGACGCGACGTTCGAAGTTTAATTTTTAAATTTAAAGTTATTTTGGAAACTGCGAACGTTTCGCTATAACGTGAATAGTTTTTGCATGCAAACTTTATTATTTCTACTAATGAGTTACCGAGCATTTATGATCAGCAATTGTAACAAAAAACAAATCAAATAAAGCCAGCAATGCAAATAATTATAATGATGAAGAATTTTGATGTATTAAACTAATGATCGTTCGTGCCAAAACTCAACGAAGCATTAATAACGATAGTCCTAATGCATGATGTAGATCAACGAATTCTGACTGTCAATGCAACTTTTTGCAACCTAAAGTCTCATCAAACAATACGGTCTAGACTATAGAAGGCTTTTTTCAAGAACTCGATGTCCTCAACATCCTTTATTTTTTGCCACTCACGCCGCTAAACGATATAAAAACGATTGAATCGAAGCTCGCTCGACCTTATTCAATTATAGTGACAATAAAATGATGCGAAGCTTTAGGCCGCCAGGATTTTATTGATGTTAATTGTTAGTTTTATTAACAACCTCCTTTGTGTACCTGGCCGTCGCGCGTCGTGAAAGTTTAAAAAAGATACATTATGAAAAATGTTGCAATTCCCGCGAAAAATGACAGTTGACAAGCGAATCTGACATGATTGAATCTGTGGTCGGCTCCTTCGTTCGGTCTCTCGTTCAATCAAGATGGTTGGCTATATAATTTCCCATTTATTACTATTGGTTTTGGTAGCGATTATACGAGTTTTATTATGACTGCAAATGACGTCTTTGCGATTGAATAGTGATGTGATATGATAGAAACTGTAATTGAAAATTTAATTGACTCGTGCACTTGATTACTTGTGGTATTATAATTGATTGAGAAAACGAGACTAGTTTTATTGTTTTGTTGTTAAAGCTGCAGAAGAAAGTACTGTTGTTAAACCAAAATAATTATGCTGTATTTTGAGTGAATAAAGTAGATTTTTTAGTTGTAACGTGTTTTTGCAAAAAGGTAACACTACCCTACAAGTAATATTTTATTATTTTATTTATTTATTTTATTAGGAAATTCAACAATTCATTAATAAGAACGATTATAAGAAATGCAGTTTTATGATCAAATTAATTACTGTTTTAATTAGAAATCTATTTACTTTCGCTATTTTACATAAACAAACAACAAGAACAAGAAACATTGGCAACTCTGCCTAAGCAAGTGCCTACCATAGTTATTTTTTTTTTAAATACTTCAGTAAATAGAAGTTTTTATGCAATTACATTTAATATGATGTGGTGTTTTAATAATTCGTATATCATTCAAGCCACTATTGTAACGGCGCCGTTTTGTGAAAAGGCTAGGCGGTTGATTAAACGGCTAATTAAACCCGTTGGCTGCGACATATTTATATGAGGTCATCTGACAATTTCATCCTTCACTTTCAAAAGCAGCTTGTAATTCCTCCAAGTCCACAGAAATCCATATTAATGAAGTCCGAAGTCCCGCAATATATAGTGACATATTACACAAACACGCGAACACAGCTTTAAAATGCATATTTATATGCAAAATAGTAGAGAAACATCATAAAATTAACTATGAAATTAAAACAAAACGTCCTTGCAACGTTCTAATCGATAAGTGCAATTCGAGGCACGGAGTATGCAAATTTTGTATGTAAATATGCTTTTTAATCAATGTTAAGGCTTAGTGTACTAACAATACTATCGGAAGGCAGCATTCAAATGTGTTCAGTATCAGTGGGACGAATCGGTAGCCGTTCCTTGAACGCGAATGAATATTTATTTCGCATAGCAGTTTATATGATACTATTGTTCGTAATTTGTCGTTTAATGTCGTATCGGAATCTAGAATAGGGATTCGGAATTGAACTTGGAATTGTTTTTATTGGTCTGGATTTAAATCGAGTGCTGGCTAGTAGCTTTTATTTGAAAAAAGAATGTGTGTTGAATGAAAGTTTCGATCACGTTTGAATTTGGAATTTAATTTTCTTTTTAGTTTTGAATTCAATAAGTTTTCTTTTAGAAGTGAATTCAAAAATTAATTCTTAGAATGAAAAGAAACTAACTAATCAATGTCTGTTGTTAAAAATACATTCTAGAATATGTCAATTGAAGTTTTTAGATATGTAGGTCTTCAAGTTATTTAAAGATCTACCTACAAACAAGTAATTAGGACTAATAACAAAATACCCACCCAGCAAATCATTTAGCATTCTTCAAGAAGCCATTTTGACCCTCCATCGCCGCCATTTTACATGTTAATTTATACGTGTCTCCCATTCAGGATCGATGTTATTATTCAATATTACACACATTAGACGATAATGCGACGTGTAATAATTGAATGGCGTTTGACATAGCCAATGCCGTGTCACAGATCAGAACTCATTATCTATGATATTCACTTGAAGATTTATAGGATACTAGCTTTTGCCCGCGGCTTCGCCCGCGTGTATGTCGGGAAGTATCCCAAGGGAACCCACTACCGGAAATTCCTTTCTTATTCCTTGTCTACATTTTAAAGGGAACCTCTGTGCAAAATTTCAGCTTTCTAGGTCCAAGGGTTTGGGCTGGGCGTTGATGAGTCAGTCAATCAGTCAGTCAGTCAGTCAGTCAGGACTTCTCTTTTTATTTATATAGATTTCTGTTTGGATTTCGAATTTGAATTTAGGTTCGAATTTTTGGTTTGAAAAAGGAATGTAGGGAATTATTGCCGCGTTTTAAGTTAGCCCTTAAAAGATGACACAGGTTATAAAATGTTAAAATTTTTTAAAACCTTTTTAAATGTACCTAAGTGTTTTTTAAATAATTATACAGATTGTTAAATTTAATAAAAGATTCCTACGTGCATAAAATTATTAAAGTTCATAACTAAAGAGCACATTTACATAACCCATAATTACTGGCCATTACAGACTATTAATGTTTCAATATATACTTTTTATAGCAATTCCTACGTAATGATTTGGACTCATCAACTGTTTCCTTTGTGGCGTAACATCCTGCGACCTTACTATTGACGATATAGATCTAAATATCGCAGTAGATCGGATCAGAATTCTTAGAACTATTGTATTGTTTTGTCATAATTGTTTATTTGATGCGGCTTTAGGGGTGTGTAAGATTTTTTTATTATTTTTGTTTTTTTTTTTCTAAGGTTTGCTAGAAATGTCTTCTGTAAAGTAAAGCAGTAAGTAAGTTAGTAAGTATAGTAAGTTCTTACACATCGAAATGCTGTTATTACTTATTTTTAGAAAGTACTTAAGCTAAGTAGGTACCTAATTATATGGCAGACTTTAATTTATGCAATTCTAGGAAACTGTCACAGTTTATGTCACGTCTTCTCCAATATTTACAACTTTTTTTTAAAGACATGTTTGTTTATTTTACCGCACCTATCTAAGAAATTCAACATTCACGACAATCCTTTCAGAATAACCCTCTATCTACAAGGTACACTAACCTCAACGTCTACACAGAAATTGCTAATACACCAATCACAATTACCATACGAGACAATACAATAATCACGTCTCGATGGTCGGCCCGACCTGTGGGTTCTGCAGGTTAATTGTGCCTCTAATGTTCAACTATTAATTGATTTTGTTGCTACATTGTCTAATAACTATCGGTATTCAATTGTTTCGAATAGTCTGGGGTTGGGGTATGAAGACCCCGTGTCGCATTTGTAGGGTTAGGTAATTATGTTCGTAATTTGAAAAGGTGTTGTTTTGTTCGTGTTTGTTGTGTGTGTGTGTGTGTTTTGATTGGTAGTTAAGTAATTATTGCTTGTTTTTCTAGAAACGGCGGTTTTTTTTTTTACTGTGAACAGTTTTTTTTCTGTTTAGGGAAGCTTCTTAGTGTTTATAATCTTACCTGTTGCCAGAACTGCGCTAGTAGATATATTCTCTCTTTCTTGAAGAGCCAGTCCATCGAGTGCATAGCTTGCACCTCCGCCTCTGGTGCGGCGGGCAGGCTTGCCGCGCCCGTGGGGTGCATCCGTCCAAGTCTCACACCCGGCTCATACTGACCACCTCAACATCGCGCGAGACATTTGAACATCACTCGAACACCACCACACATTCTATTTTCAAAAATTAAAGCTTCACCATCGATTCTTGATTCAAACAAATCGATTGTTCTTTCCTTTGCCTCGCGTGTCAAATATTTTTTTCTTCTACTTTCTTATTGTTGCGCTGTTCAGCCTGAAACAGAAAAAGGCGATTGAAAGGGGAAGGTTTTACATCGATTCTATTGTCTGTAGACAATCGGCCACTCGGTTTTCGTGTCGAAACTAATTTGGTTGCGAAGTTTGATCAAAGCGATAGCTTACGAAAAAGTAAATTGACAGGTTCGTGGATCGAAAAGAACAATCGGAACGTAGGTATACGATCGTGGACTACAAAGGAAAAGTATGAAAAATGGGAGTGGGTTTGTCAATGACGTAACTCGTTAATATTGGTCAAAGGACAAAGATTACTTCTGTGGCGGTCTAGTTTTGACGATAATTAATTTATAGCCTGTATGTATTATCGTTATTGTCAGATCAGGAAAATAGATTAAAGTGCGTAGGCGAATGTCTAGGAACTTGTTGCCAGTCTAAGCTAAACATGTTACCTTTACGACCACAATATTGAATGAACTACTTACTTATTATTTAATCTGCACCCTAATTGCGATTAACAAATTATCAATCGGAATTGGTTTCATTTTGACAGTTCAAAAACATTAATTTCGTTATTTATGTATACGTTGTCGAGTAGACAAATTTTTCGAACATAGTCAATGGATTAACAATTTGTTTCAAAATGAAACCAACTCCGATTGATAATGTGTTACGCAATTACGGTGCTGGTCATCAACAATCAAGAACATTAAAATCTATGAATATTTAAAAATGGAACACGACATTGGAATATTGAACACCTGCAGCAAGCCATCCTGGAAACACATTCCGTATTCAAATAAAGAAAGTCGTTATTTTTTTAGCGGGAAAACAGTTTTTACCTCCTTACACGAAGTCGTTGGTTTCTTTATTTAGTTCATGTTATAGTAAATACTAAATAGTATAATAAAACATGTAAAAACTTATCGCCACCCAAACAAAGAGCCGTAAACTGCTACCTGTGAATTTGTGAGGCCGCCGGGGCCCAAGGCATAGACTGTGGCGGCATGTAGCTGTTTTTTTTTTGGTTACTGTACTGAGAATTTACATATAAGAGGATGAATTGCATTATTGGTTTGGGAACAATAAAGTCAAAATAATTAATAAAGAACTTGATGAAGTAAGTAGATGCTAAACATCTAAATAAGAGATACCATTACCTTCTGTTCTGATTTTGTAGATTAGTTTATTATAATAATAATTTAATCAAAAATTGTATTTACGTCAAATAAATTGTGTAGTGTACCTTTTTCTTCCCGCTTTTTTTAACTTTCTTCCCGCCACCACTCCCAAATTGCACGGCAACCCGTAAGTTGGCCGGTGGGGTTGGTACGTTGAATTACTGCCGTGTCAATCAATAAACATGATAAGTGCGGGACTTTCGTGCTACCCGATATGCAAACAGGATTACACGCCCGCACGAACTCTACACGCGTTGAATCGATTAGGCGATTGTACGAATCGATTGCCGATGTTAATTAGTTGAAACTAAATGCGACAACACTATAGGCTGTGTGATTAGATGTCTGTGCCTCTGTTATGGAAAGCAGAGACAATGATTTCACTGATGTCAGTTGATTATGGAGTTAGTTTGCTGGTTTGCTGGGTGATGTCAATTCGCATGGTCATGGAGACTTCCAAAGTAAAGTGTAGTGTAAGTATCGAGTTGTCAAAAACAGTTTTTAGGATTTTATGGCGAAAGCGCCAGTGTAGCCCGCGAAATTCAAATTTTCTTACGTTTTTTGCAATTTGCAAAAAACATTTTTTGCAATTTCAGTATCAGGTTGTATCTTGATCTGAATATGTTTCGCCACCATAACAAATTTATATTAACTTAAGGAGTTGTATTACTGATTGTAATGATTAATATTCTGTAAATAGATATTTGTTACAGTCGCGAATCATACTTTAATCAACATATACCCAGACACTAAGCTGCAAATTGCAAAACTCGTAAGAAATTTTGAATTTCGCGGCCTAACTTAGCGCTTCCCCCTTTTAGTCAATCTATGAAAAATAGGTAATTATAACTGCAGAAATCTAAATTAAAAAAAAAAATTAAACTGATTTCTCTATTTTAAAGTGAGTCACCGAGTCCGACAAAATATATAGCTGTAACCATCCACTTTGCACAGTTCGTATTAGTTAATATTCATTAGCGAGGGAGGTTAGATGTTACAGATAAGCTGCAGTCGTTATTAGTAACGCTTTACCCCACGTATTGTTAAATTTGTGTTACATATTACACAAAACAAATTAATATAAACTGCTTACGACAGCAAAAGTGTAGAAAAATTGCCTTTACATTAAAAAAAATAATGTTGACAGCTAGTTTATTTGAAATAGTTTTGACAGTCAAATGTCAACACTGATACTTACACTAGGTAAATGTTAATAAATGGAATAATGTTATTTTTAGTTGGTAGTAAAAAAAAATATTTAGTATTCGAGACTATAGTTTTACCTAGAAATGAGAAACTATCATAAAAACGGAAGCAAGCATCGAATTCTATAGGTACTGCCATTATAATTAAAAAAAAAGAAATTGGCCCTTTGAATTAATTAACAGAGCCAACAAAAAAAAATTGAAACCACAATTTAAAAAAATCGAACGTCAACATTCGGTGTTTGACTTTTGACAGCTGAACTATTTTTTCCCTCGAACCTAAAGGCAAAGGTATAAGGATTACTTTGTAAGAATTTTTGATTATTCAATAGATATTGGTAACTTTGTGAAGTTTGTCATCGATAGTAATCTTTGGTCGCGTGCTGGTCGCCCGTTCGCTGCGTCCCCCACTACAATGGCTTCTAACAACTTTATTTTTCGACAAAATCTTAAAATATGTCTACGTTGGAATATAATATAAATTAACTGTGAATTAGAATTGTAAATTTGTCGTGTCGCTAAGTGGTTTGTGTCGTGTACTTGTTCGTTCAAAATTGGCGGGTGATTGAAAACTGTTGAAGGAATCGTTGAGTAGTGCTGTGCTAGTAATAAATTGAGACTAAACGAAAAGGGGGTTCCTCTAGAAATTATCACAGGTAATTGACGTTCCTTACACATAAAAAATCTGTTTAGTAGGTATCTACCAACTTACTGAAAAGATTTTTTCAGATCAAGGCATTTTAAAATTTTACGACAGCCACGAAACACGGAAAATTGAACTGTCTCTATGATAAACCACTAACATAAAAGATTTTAATATCTATTAAAGAAATCGCTCCTATAATACTTTCTTCCTTCATACCAAACCTTAGGCGCATCATTATAATGATTTAGTAAACCATTAAAAACTATTTTACGACTATCCAAAGACTACTCAACAAAAACGAACGAATACACGGCCGCAAACATTTTTATCACTGTTGTAAATAAAAAATACCCTCAAATTCTAAAATACATCGAAGAAATCTAATACAATACACACAAATCATTCCTCTAAATACCTTGACGTTCTCTATTTTCAGTGGATAAGGTATATTTTTGCGTGTTTTTCAGTTTTTAGGATGTAAGTTAAGTTTTGGCGCGCGAACAGTCGATAGTGAACCTGGTTGTAGTAAAATCTATCGTGCATCGAAATCGTTGGGTTCGTGACGGAAAAGTTCGCTAGTACCTACCATTCAATCGATGCCTTTTAGTTCGGCGTTTTTTCACTAACTTTCTAACCTAATTATTTATTCACATGCAACGGTTTAGGAGAAAAGAAAAACTGAGGTGAGGTTAAATTCTAGTAGCTTTTTTTTATTGATTATCAATAATAGAGTCTGTCAAGTGAGTCGTGTCCACGATCTTTTAGCTGATTTCTTATAATGGCAATACTATTATCTGTCAAACGGATTGTCACAACTTCTGTTCTACTAGGCTACAACATTTTGATACTTTTAGCTCAATTATCTAATTTGTATTAATTGAAATTTAAAGAAGAACGGAAAAAAAAAAATATTTATTGGAAAAATGCACAGATCACACTATTAATGTAGAAAAAAAAATATAAAGGGACAGGATAACCGAAACGGAGTTGATACTGACAGTGATTTCTCTTATGAAGCCATGGAATTTCTAGATTCTGATTTTAGTTCTAATTGTGACTAATAAATACCTACATTGCAATGCAACTTTTTAATTTATCCCAAATAATTTTTTTATCTACAAAAATTCAAGTATCAAACATGTTTTCAGCATATTATATCAGTGTTGACCTATAAGATTTTTTAATTTGCCGCCTTTTAATGGGACACGACCACGACTCGCTTGACAGACTACCTGCCATAGATCAATGAAATTAAAACCTTTTTAAAGTTGCTAAAATGCAATCGATATGAGAATTTAATAAAACGGTTGTCATTCCATAAAAAGCTACTTAGACCAAACAATCAAATCCAGAAAATGACTTCGAATTTCAAAAATAATCAATTCCCTTTCCCAGTTCTCTTTGAACGTTCCATTTCTAAATACCTTCCCCTTCCGTTTCCTTTTGTTCATATCGACACCGAACTTTGTACCAGATATTAGTCATGTTCGGCCATTTTAGTTTTTTATTTTCTTTTTTTTAAATCTGTTGCGGTCTTCGCTTGTGCTCTTTGAACTACGCTCGACGTTCTGAAATTCGATTATTTCATTTCTGTTCTTTGATTGATGCGTTTTTTTCTCTTTTTAGAGCGGAGCGGTTTTCGAACGTGTGCTAAGTGCCCTTTTGCCGTATTGGTTTAAAACGAGTGTTCTTTTATTGAATGGAGTTACGTTTTTTAGGATTTTTGTTCGATTCGGTGCTGTTTGTGTAGTGTGTGATAGTTTTATGTGAAGTGAATAACTGTGAAGTGTGAACTGCAGTACTACGTACCTATCTGTACTTAGTGTAGTATCAGAGTCTCATGTTAAACACACTTAATGACGTCTTCGTGTCTACTCAAACCTTTCTAACCTCATAATGTTAATGTTAATCAATACGCTCATTAAAAATATTAACTTACATCTACATATTATAAATAGACATAAAACGGCGCCTTTGTCTTAAGGCCCTACATCGAAGCGTGGTTTAGTTCGGTGCGTAAGTGAGATGGCGTTATGGCTGTCTAGTTTGATGCGCGAGATAGAAGGACTCTCACGCGCACCGGAACTAAACGAGATTCGCTTAAATGTAGATTTGTGACAAAATGCTGTACTTAGATAAATTTTTAGATAAATTCTTAAAAATTAAAATTCGATTTATAGCAAATTTTATTGCACAATGTTTCAGTATAATCGTATAAAACAGAAAATAAACAGTGCTACTTTGGAATTTTTTTCTATAGAAATAATTTCAAGTACTTAATCATTATGGAAAATCCAAATTATTTAATTTTATAGGAAATTTAAAACACAAAATTGTTGACGTTTCCTCTTAACACTGAAATGTGATCGTCATCAACTACAAAAATATATTTTAAACCAATTACTTGACCGTACGACAACTAACGGTTATCACTCCAATAAACATTAATTCTACGAAATGATCAATTTCAATTTCACTTGCGATAAGGTATAGACAACAGCACATCAAGTTATACCAAACTGTCAAATTTCTCCAAATGATTTTATACCTTACAACGTTGACGGTTAAGTTCAAAATCGAATGAGACAATTTGACAGTTTCTAGTAACTTGACCTGCTGCTGTGCATCACTTTTTAACGTGCCACTATCACGATAGTGACGCGCCATTCGATTATTAAATGGTCGATTATCGATACAGTTGTATCGAGTCGCGTGTGTGTTTATCACTGGCAGGTGGTAGTAGTGAATTTCTTTTTTTTTTGACCGCCATTATGTTATTGTCATAGTTTTCTTTATTAAAATTGTATAATATTATAAATAGTGTGTGTGTCACTTCGGAAAGGTGTTGTGTGTGATCGTAATGTCGAACGTTTTGATGTTACGGTTATTTTTTATAGGTCAAAAGGAGTTGTTTGTAATATCAAGGTGTGAATGAGTTCTTTATTTACTTCAACAGTGTAAAGTCGAATTTTGATATTTTCACGACCATAAACGATAACAGAAATTGTAGCATCCTAAACCATAGATTATAAAATATTTGATAAAGGTTTTATCCGGCAAGGCTTAAGCATTTGGAGATGATAATTTAAAAAACCGGTCAAGAGCGAGTCGGACTCGCGCACCGAGGGTTCCGTTCCGATATCTGAAAAAGTGTGCTATTTAGGCTGGCCGCATACACACGTTTTCCGAATTCGTTTTCCGTATTCGGACATCCGAAGGCATGGAATCAGTAGAAAATACATTAACTGACGCACATGTTCGCTTTTTTTCGAGACATTTTTATTTTTCCTGTAATCTTTACATAAACTTCTATCACACAGAATAATTTCAGATTTTTCGCTTTGCAAACTTCGGAGATAAGGGGGGGGGGGACGGTATTTTTTTTACATTTTTCATCAAAAGTCGAAAACTATGCGGCCTAAAAAAAGAAAAAAAATGTTTGAGAATGTGCAAACAGCGCTCTTTCATATGATATCCCGCTAGCCCTAGTAGCTCCACTTTGAATTTTTAAGACCCCTTTTCAGTCCCTGTTGCAAAAAAAAACATAAATATTTTTATTTCTTTCTTATTTGCAAAATAGTTGGGTAAACGTCATATAAAAATGTTCCAAATTTCAAGTTGATAGCATTAGTAGTTCTTGAGATATCCAGCTGTGACAGACAGACAGACAGACTGAGTCACACCATAAGGGCTCCTTTTTTACAATTTTGGTACGGAACCCTAAAAAGTTAGCTACTCTGATAGACCAAATTTTATTTTAATAACCTCAAATTCCAAAATCAAGGTCGTATAGGAACGTTACAGACAAAACAGACGACATGCACTAATAGGTGTAATCTATCGGAATTAATAATTAGCAACAATTACTGGGGCTTGTTGAATGAGCGAGAAAAAATAGCATTGTCATGAATGAGTCAAGTACAAAAAATGTATCGTTCGGCGGACAAGTGGCTGGCTATAATTTTATAAAATACTAGCGGACCCGACAGACTTTGTCCTGTATGAACGATCCTAGAACCCGATTGCAGCGCCACCTACCGGGGCCACTTGTATTTTCAAACTATCCAGGAATCCATTGAAATATACACACAAAATTTCATCTTAATCGGTCCAGTTTAGGAGAAGTTAGGTGACATACACACGTACAGAAGAATTATATTTAGTATGATAATATAATATTAAGATTGTAAATCATTTTTGTGAGTACCTAGGTACTTTTAGGACGAAGTTCCTTGCTGCACGACATGCGATATACAGGGTGACTGGATCTGGACCCGCCATAGAAAATTCGCATATAGAGGAGGTCATTTGCTAATTATTGGACCTTACTTTCCCTAGCTAAAGTTTTATAGTTTGGGAGATATGTCAATTTTTATACTTTATTGAGATTTTTCCAAAATTTGACCTTCAAGCATTCACAACTTTTTTTTGCACTAATTTAGTAGTTTTTTTTTATTATTTGTTGGTAGTCATAAACATTGGTGATTAAAATACCTCGGAACTTCCCTCAAACTAGGGTTAAAAAATAAGATAGAAAGCTTTTAAAAAAAAAAATATGAAAAAAATATCTTTACGATCAAATTCAACCTGAAATAAAAAAAAAACTGAGGTGTTACAATAATTAATTTTAATTAAAGTTAGTTCTCTAGTTTGTCACCTTTTTAACGGTACTTAATTTGTATTTAAAAAGTTACTAACTTAAAAAAAACAATTCAGTAAAGGTTTGTTGAAGCGAATTGTGCAAATTATTTTTTGCAAATTTATGACTAGGTAGGTAGAAATTAAATGCTTAGTGTACTTACGTTATTTATTATTTAAAAAAAATACTTTTACAATGTAAAACAAGAAATTTGGAAAAGATATCGGGCATCAAAAGCAAAAATTAAAATTGAGTTGAAATTAAAGATTCTGCTCGAATTGCTGCCCGCGATTTCTGATACATGCCCGATATCTTTTCCTAATTTCCGTGGTGGTAACTTTAAACCTAATTTCTTCTTTCATAACTGAAAAAGCATTGTTAATTTTTTGAATTAATTCTTCTTTTGTCATTATTTCTTCTTTGTAGACCAACTCTTTGGCCCGGCCCCAAACGTAGAAATCGAGCGGTGTCAAGTCTGGCGACCGTGCCGGCCATTCAGTTGGCCCACCTCTACCGATCCACGAATCAGGGAACGAATTATTTAAAAGTTCTCGGACGTCCAGCCTAAAATGCGCTGGGCACCCATCATGTTGAAACACAATAGGCGTGTCGTAGGTTATTACTTCCGACAGCAGATTAGGCAAGACGTCCATTAAAAATTCGAAGTAACTTTCCCCATTTAAAATGTCTGGTAGGAAATGGGGTCCAATAATTTTACGTCCAATAACACCAGCCCACACATTAACGGAAAATTTCCGTTGGACCGATGTTACCCTTTTTTTATGGGTGTTATCATGGGCCCAGTTGTGCAAATTGTGCAAATTGGTGATGCCTTCTCGGGAGAAATGTGACTCGTCGGTCCAAAGAATACGCTTCAGGTATGTTGGGTCGTCGACATCGGTGTGAAGAATGAAGCGACAGAAATTCATCCTCCTTTCGTAGTCGCCAGTTTCAAGCCCTGCCAATAATCCATTTGTCAATTATTTTCATAAATGTCATTCTAAAAACAAAATTTGTACATACCTAAAATTTTACCATTTATTGTTGAAGATTATGGTACATTTAAGCTCGTCGTAATAATTACAATTTCTTTAATGCTGAACATAACAGCGCACGCTTTAATTATTAAAAATAGGTAATACAACAGGAGGAGGAGCACGTGGCTACGTAATAACAGCTGCACGGGTCACAGGAGGAGCTCGTGGCTAAGTAATAACAGCCGCACGGGTCGATCCATCAGATTAAGCTACGCTTATCGGTGTTGTCCGTGGATGCGTGACCATCTTTACATAACGAGACTCCTCCGTGCCCCGGAAAGCACGCTCATGGATCTTTGACAGTCGTTACGGGTCGTCAGAAGCCCTAGTCTGACAACCAGTCTTACTAAGGGGTATCATATTACCCAATCACTGGGTTATGGAGGTCAGATAGGCAGTTGCTATGTAAAAAACTCGAATTCAGCTGCATCCGGTTAGACTGGAAGCCGACCCCAACATAGTTGGGAAAAGGCTATAGGTGGATTGATTAAGGTAATACAACATAAAATGGCTAGGTAAGTAGATGTAGTATGATAGGCAATACCGAAAGTAATACCTAATTAGGTACATAAATAAACTAAAAATTACCTTGAACTTTTGTGTAATGATACGGGTGTTGATGATCCCGATGTATCACTGACCAGACTTTCCACTGGCTGACGCCCAAAGCGGCAGCTACCACTCTGGTGCTAGTCGTGGGATCTTCTTCAAAAGCTGCCAAAATCTGGTGATCAATCTCAACAGGTAATTGCCGCACAGCTACTCGGGGTTCCCTGGCGTTCAAGTTACCCGTTTCTCTTAACCGGCGATATGTGGTAGAAAATGTGTCACGGTCAGGTAAGCGTCTGTTTGGATATCGCTCTTGGTAAATTCGCCGCGCTTCGCGGGTGTTACTGTGTGCAGCACCATACGCCAGCAGCATGTCGGCGTATTCTTCACTTGTAAATCCTGGCATTTTAAAACGAAAATGCAAAAATGACGAAGGAAAACAGCACGATCGGTTGCACGTGTGAGCGACCAAACAATCAAACACAAACTGAACAAATAATTTCGGTGCAGTCAGTCCCTGCCAAAATCAAAGGCTTAAGTAAAAATAAAGAAGAGTAGCATGGCCCTTCCCTTAGCGTAAGAAAGAGACAAAACATGACGCTGCATTCCACGCATTCCTTATTCCTGACATCATGCAAAAGGGACCGTTGCCGCCGTTAGCGGCCTCAGGTAGCAACAAACCTTTACTGAATTGGACGGTACGACAATTACAAATAATAATGTTTTTTTTTAAAGTAGCAATTTTATTAATACAAATTAAGTACCGTTAAAAAGGTGACAAACTAGAGAACTAACTTTAATTAAAATTAATTATTGTAACACCTCAGTTTTTTTTTTATTTCAGGTTGAATTTGATCGTAAAGATATTTTTTTCATATTTTTTTTTTTAAAAGCTTTCTATCTTATTTTTTAACCCTAGTTTGAGGGAAGTTCCGAGGTATTTTAATCACCAATGTTTATGACTACCAACAAATAATAAAAAAAAACTACTAAATTAGTGCAAAAAAAAGTTGTGAATGCTTGAAGGTCAAATTTTGGAAAAATCTCAATAAAGTATAAAAATTGACATATCTCCCAAACTATAAAACTTTAGCTAGGGAAAGTAAGGTCCAATAATTAGCAAATGACCTCCTCTATATGCGAATTTTCTATGGCGGGTCCAGATCCAGTCACCCTGTATACAAATGAGGGCTAGACCGTGTCCCACGACACCTCTCAACTGCTTTTTAGGGTTCCATACCTCAAAAGGAAAAAAAAGCGGAAGCCTTATAAGATCACTTTTTCGTCCGTCTGTCTGTCAGTCTGTAAAGACCCTTTTTCTCAGGAACGCGTGGAGGTATCAAGTTGAAATTAATATCTAATAGGTACGTAGGTCCCTTAGAGCTCTAAAAAAAATCAAGTCAAGTCAAAATAATACTTAAGGTTTATGCGACATTTTTGATATTCGGCACCTATAGAGCAGGTTGATCTAGAATCATAAAATTTGGCATGAAGCCAGATCTCACAACACAAGTAAAGGAAAAGTCTTAATTTTTTTTTGCGATTACAAAAATACATTTGCAGTTGGCAAATTGACCGTGACAAATATCGATGTATGGGAGAACATGTGTTTACCAACTAGAATGTTAACTTTGTTTTCAGGATACGTTCATCCGAATTACGGAACCCTGCACGCACTTGGCCGCTTGTTAGGCAGCGGGCGACTCGATAATTGCATGTTTAGGCACAGTTCGTTACATGAGAAAGAAGAAATAATATACATATAACTATCTTTCTATATCTCTCTCTGTCTCTAACACTAAATCCCTCTATTATTATTATTATATTTTCAGTTAATTTTTAGATTTTCAAATCAAATTCAAATTTCAAGTTGAACAAATTCTAAAAATTAACTGCCCCAAACGAGCTTGAAATACATATGTATTTCAAGCTCTTTTGGGGCAGCTTGGCGTCACGTAAGCGAATTAAAAACTGTCCAGTGGTGAAAAAGGACCGTTAGTAAAAAATATAATGTAAATAATGTTACACTGCAAAGCATTATTTTTATACAAAAAGGTAAGCTTAATATCATAGAAGCTCACAAGAAATTATAGATACGGTCAGTAACAAAAGTCAGTTAACACTGCTACTTTTTGATGTTAACTAAATTAACACAAAATGATACGATAACCTGCTTTTTAGCATTTTATTTATTAGATAAGTTTTTAAATTTACATCTGTTCCGATTTTAATTAAGTAGTTTTCTCAATAAATAAGATTTAGAAAACTTTAGTGTTAATCGACTTCTGTTGCTGATCGTACCATATCAGTAAGTCAACATAAATACCGCTATAAATAAAAAAAATATAATACTACATATCTATGTAGCAAGAAGCTGTCATCGAGTAACATTAATTACAAAAAGTATCGCGTATTTGAACAGGTAATTAATTAAATATGAGTAATGTTCAGTGCATTATTGCATTTCCAATGGCTGTTTATGATCACATTTGTATGCAAAACGACTACTGGTAGGCGAGAGTGTTAAAATTTAATATGGCCGCAGTTATCGCAACTATGTTAAACTTTTTATTTTCGGTAACTTAAAAATAATCATCATCATCATCATCATTTCAGCTGAAAGACTTTCTCGAGGCCTGCTGTATTAGGAGGCCTTTTCTCATACAGACCATTAATCACCATGCTTGCTTGGGTTGGCGATTTTAGATTTCTAGGTAAGTCAATAAGTCCAGGGGCCGTACTATGACGTGAAAAATATCACGGTTCCAGTGAGAGAGAGAGAGAGACGGAGCTACGGCACCATCCTTTTTAGGTTTCCGTACCAAAATCGTAAAAAGGAACTCTTATGGTGCGACTCAGTCTGTCTTGTTCCTCTCTAAATAGCACAATTTTTCTGAAATCGGTACGGACCCCTCGGTGCGCGAGTCCTACTCGCTCTTGACCGGTTTTTTTCTCAACGGAATCATGATGGATACATGATATTTTTTCACGTCATAATACGGTCCCAGGAAACTCACGATGTTTTCCTTTATCGATGTAAGTAATGACCAAGATACTCGGAAAGTATAGGTACATACTTATGAATTGAAAAGTCACATGTTTACCCGGATTTGAACCCGCAACCTCGTGTTTGAGAGGTGAGGCCTTAACCACTGGACCATTAAGACATTTCGGTAACTTAAAGTTATTTAAAAAGCTGTAGCTTCAAGTTAAAACCTAGTACATAGAGTCTTAGACAATGCTAAAATCTGCATAATGGCTACAATTTATTGGTTTGCAAACTTCTGCTTTGCAAATCTATTTTGTGCAATAAATCCTTCAAGTTGACATTGAAGTATGTCAAACTGCGGTTGAAACATTGCAGTGTATTGCTTGACATAATTCATTTGGGAGATCTATTATAGCGGCTAGAAATTAAACAATAATTTTGAAAAAAAGGGGGGTGCCATCAGTCTTATTTTAGCAAACGACACCAAAAATTAGACAAAAAAAAAACAACAAAAAAAAAACTTTTTTTTTTCTTGTATGTCATTTGTCTCCGCGACTGTACCTATAGGCTTCACACGCGACTCACGAGCAACTATCGCATTACTTATGCCGTCGCTCAAACGTTCATTATGATCGATCACGCGTTATCTAAGCGATGGAAAGTATGACCTACAGAATTAGGGCTTGAGAAGTTGAGACAGTTTTGAACTAGCTTTTTGATCAAGACTTATTGCTTAATTCTTAAGTTTTCATTATTGTTAGAGCTGCAACTGAAAACAGATTTAACTGGATGATTTTTTAGTGCTAAACTGTTCCCCTCACTAAGCTTTATACAGGGTGAAATATTTTGTTTTTATCCACGTTCTTGGAAAAAAGTTACGGTCAACAAGAGAAGTCAGTTAACACTGCTACTTTTTGACATCATCTAAACTAACAAAAATGATTCAATAAACAGCTTTTTTTCTTTTAACTGTTAAGAGTTAATGTTCTTCAAATGATAAGTAGGTATGTTCCGATTTGAATTAAATATTACGCTTAATAATTAAGATTAAAAAATTGCAAGTGTTAATCGACTTTTGTTGCTGACTGTACCGACTGTTCATAAAAATTAATATTTTTTTCTATTCCACTTAATTTTTACATTTTGTACACACACTACCCATTAGAAGTGCCACAATGTTGCTCCACAAAATAAAATTATACTTCCCAAAATTAACAAAAAATTAAAATAATTATAATACTAAATATACACTTGGGCATAGTTATTGGTTAATTTAAAATTCATTTGGGATTTAACGTGGTGCGAGTTGACATAATAGAGTGCTTAAAAACTCAATCGAAGGGGAGATAACTATAAAAAATTAGTTTATGACTAAAACAAAATATGTTCATTCATGTGTTAATGAACTTTCAATGACATGAGGTTGAGAAAAAATGGAGTACAGGGTCTTTAGTAATACTTAGTATGATTTAGTGTGTGATTGAAGAAGAGTTAAAAATACATGATTTAATAACCGTTGCACAATACGTTTCAATTAAGAATAGGAATGACCTTGCGCCATATGTTGTCCACTGCGTAACTTGTGCTTCTACCCAGACCCGTTACTTGGGACAATTAGCAATAATTTTATGACTACTTTTGTTAACTTGGGTATTACCTGTTAAAACAAATGTATGTGTTAATGAATAAAAAAATAAAAAAAAATAAATAAAAAATATTGTGAATATTTAGCAAAACAGCACCTCGTTTACACATTTGCAAGGTCAGTGATATATTTTAACAAAAACAAATTCCAAAAACAGAACTAAAATGGATCAGGATAACACTAGAAAACTTTGCAAGCCGTATATTCCTAGTTTCAGTTCACAGTTCGAGGTCATTGACGTTCCTATTCTTAGTTGAATCGCACTGTAACTGATGATAGTGATAAATTTATTAAATGGCTAAGGATGAGTGCTACCTGACAAAATATAGGTAAATTTTACGATGCTTGACTGACAAAAGTCTTTGAACATATGAGAATGACAACTAAGATGCTGTAATTAAAGAATTGGTAGAGATAAGGTATGTAGCAATACAAACACATGAAGTGGAAGCAATATGGGCAGATTCTATACCCAGCGCAAGAACAATATAGGTTATATCCATCGATATATACAGGGTGAAATTGAATAGATGCGACAAAATTTAAGGGGGTGTTCTACGCATCAATATGAACAACTTTTACTATGGGACCAAACCTGAAATCGCGAAAAAAAAATCAGCTGTTCAGTACATTTAATGTTCGCATAATTCGTCAAAATGTACTGAACAGCTGATTTTTTTTTCGCGATTTCAGGTTTGGTCCCATAGTAAAAGTTGTTCATATTGATGCGTAGAACACCCCCTTAAATTTTGTCGCATCTATTCAATTTCACCCTGTATGTACTTTCATTTAACTCTATGGTTATATCGAAGTCCCATTGCAGTTAGATAATCCAGATAATAAATTGATGATGATTAAAGGCTCTTACAGACAGAGGCGATATCGCGAGCGATATTGCGATATTATCGCGTCGCAACACCACTACGCGACACGTCGCGACGCGATATCGCCTCTGTCTGTAAGAGCCTATAAGTGTCACAATTATTCTCAACTAGTTGCGCCCCGCCATCTCAACCGCGTAGACCGAGATAAAAAGTAGCCTATGTATTAATCCAGGGTATACGCTAGCTACATACCAAGTTTCATCCAAATCGGTCCAGCCGTTTGAGCCTGAAGAAGTAATAAACGTACAAACACACGCACTCACAAACTTTCGCCTTTCTATAATTAGTGTGATTTCTGTACGAGATAGTGTAGATACGTCTTAAAACTAGTCATGGTAGACCAGATCGATTTCCTCCCAATAGATGGGCACAACACACGATTGACTGAGATAATAGTTTGTTCAATTATCTATACACGCAACTCGCATAACTTCACGCTATCTCCTATAGATGAGGAGGCAAAAAATGACATCCGAATATGTAATATTGTACTACTGTTTTTTGTCTCCCTGTATTGTAGGGTGACTGTGAACTTTGTCTCACCAGTCTTACCAAAGGGATCGTATTACCCAAGCAACTGGGTTGTGGAGGTCAGGTAGGCTGTCGCTCCATGTAAAATATTGGTATTCAGCTGCATCCGGTAAGACTGGAAGCCGACACCAATATAGTTGGGAAAAGGCTAGGCAGATGATGATAATGATGTGATTGTGAACTCTGTTGTATGAACGTTTGAGAGTTCCTTGTAGGCAGGGATATCCCCTGCCTAGAATAGGAACTCTCAAAAGTCTCAAACGTTCATATACAGGGTGTCCGGTAAAGAATGGATAACCTTAGAATAGCATATTACAGACATGATGGCCGTTCTTAAAAAATACAAAAAAAAAATATCCCCACTAGTAGGTACACACGGTTACACATCAAGCTATACATTTCTAGTTTAGACTGACCTCTCATTGTAAGGAAATCCTATACAATGCGAGATCAGCTTATACTGAAAATTTGATCTGTTGTCGTGCGTACATTATGATTTTTTGGAGTCTCCAAAAAATATTTTTTTTTAAATATTTTTTTTTGTATTTTTTTAAGAACGGCCATCATGTCTGTAATATGCTATTCCAAGGTTATCCATTCTTTACCGGACACCCTGTATACCTCTAACAGTTATATTTAGTGAGGCATATCCTCTAGCAGTTCCTTTATCTATAGGTTGTCTTGTCTTTATATTATGTAGATGACAAATGGTCAAAAATTAGCTGTTCCTCTTTTTTTAACCCCCATTCCTCCACTGCCGGGGTCAGTCGTGGGTCCTCTGCCCTAAACAAAATGCGATCGTTTGTGCCCAATAGATACAACGATCATCTACGAACATTCATTGTTTTACATACATAAATAAACTCTCCTTCTTCCCATGGGGGTAGGCAGACACTACAGAACGACACCTGCTACGATCCTTACATATTCTTTTTGCCTCGTTTACGTTCATACATTTTTGAAGAACATCATCAATAAAGTCACTGTATGTCTTTCTAGGGTATTCCCTACCGGCGTTTTCACTCGCATCTGCATCTTCATTCATCCTCTCGACATGACCAAACCATATAAGCATACTCTTTTCAATTTCTGTCACTACATCTTCTTTTAAACTACACCGTTGCCTTATCACATCATTCCTCAGGCTATCATTCATAGTCACACCACACATAACATTTCCACAGCATTTATTAATAGTTTTAGTCACTGGAAGACCGTTGTTTTTTATTTCATGATAGCCTTTTCACAAGTAGAACTTCAATCAATAATCAACAGAGCCTATCAGTAGAACTTTATCCATTCCAATCAACTTTCACTCAACAATATTAATGCTAAATATCGTTCTTATGCAAATTGTAATTTATTTCAAAGTATTTACTTAAGCACTAATTGATAATTTGCATATTAACCTGTTTAAGGTCGTAAGGGTATTTATGTAAGTATAAGATTCTCTAGAAAGTAGCCACATTACAATTTATACTGGAAAACGAGCTGTAGAACAAATTCATAAATTATATCGACTCTGCCCATCGCAGGGCACTAAAGTTAAGTGGTTGATTGGAAATGATCTTAATGAAAATGTTTCTTTATGAAAGATTTCCTTGCATGTCAGTAGAACTATTTAAACCTAAAGACACCATTCAATAAACTCCCAAAACTTGTCAAGGAACTATCCCACTGTATCACATGGTGTGTCCACCCCATAGATTCGAGGCACTATGTCATTACACCCTCGCGTGGGACGTTGTATTTCGGGAGAGCTGTCGATTTCGTGTATTACGGGCTACATCAATAATATGAGAGCATGGGAGAAAGATAATGATGGTAAAAGTTTTATGACGGGAAGGATTATGTTTTTCTAAGAATGGCTAGATACATGGAATTAGTAAATAATCATGTGTTCCTTTAATAAGATCCTATTGCAATTCTTTCTATCAATGCTTGTTGTTATGGCAAAAAAAAAATGTGATAATATAGAAAAGAACAAGACAGAAGAAACACCACTTTAAAAAGCTATTGATATAAAATAGTAGTGGCAGTTTCTTTTCGGATAGATCATCAAACTGGACAATAAGGAACATAAACGGTGATTTAGAAAATATACTGACCACCAAAGATTAACTAGCACCAGTATTTCTTAACACTCAAATCATCAAGCTAATTCTAATCACACACCCAACCAATCAAATCCTTCTCACATAATCTACGCAGATAGTCTTCATAACTCCAATGACATTAATATCGACAATGCTGGCTAGTCGTGCGACAATGACAAACTGACTGCGTACCATACACACAGACACACAAGATGATAGTACATGATGTAATGAAGAACAGGTGACTGAAGGGGATATATTTAGGCCTGATTTAGGGATGTACGCTTTAATAGATGAGGTTGTTGCTCAATCAATTTATGATCGGATGCTGTTGTTAGCGAAGAAGTTCCAACATATTTTTCTGCTCTCAATTGGTTTTTACCTTTGTTTGTTTTATTTCATTGGTCAGATTTACAATATCTTTTGTTAACCGGTTATAGCATTTAAATTTTTCGCCATCTCCCTTCATAATCCTCTAAGGTTTGGTTATATCAGCTAATACTCACAAACCAATAAATATTAGGTATATTGTCAAGTCTTCCTATAGAATCCAAGCCCCAGAAGGAAAATCCATACCGTAATCCACCGAGAAGTTTTAACCAGATCAAATATAATTAGAAGCAGACACACATACATGTATTTCATGTCTTCATTATATATTACTCTATTTACCTTCCCATCAATAACATTTATGTCTATCATAATCATATTTAATATCTCTGCCTGACATTTTGTCATCTGGCAAAGGATCAAAACTATTGAGTATTGGCAGGTCACTGAGAATTTCACAACCATTATTATGACTTACTTTGTAGTTAGATTAGAATGGCAAGTTATTTTAACCGTGGTAACATTTCAGTTGTCATAAGGCGTGGTTAAATAATTGGGTTATTTTTGACGGTGAGTTATAGGTAGTGTCTAAAGATATTGATTTAGATCCTATGATTTTATCTACCGTGGGAGGGTGTTACATTAGCGAAGATTGAATTATTGATGACATTTACGAATGCGAAATGGGTAGCCAATCGTGGATGTCGTAAAAAATGACAGTGGATAAGAGTCAAGACTTTAGGATGATTTGTAGCATAGTTCTCCAATCTGATCTTCCAAAACTGATCACCAATGCGTCTGCGGTGGGATGTGAAGAAGTATGACAAGTACACGAAAGATTAGTCCTCGAACGGAATCTGAACTTCAAAAAGGATTAAAAAGCTAAAAAATCCTGACTAAAAACTTACACATATCCCCAATTGATCGCACACTGAAGGTTACAAAAACGTTGGTGTAAAAATTGTCGCCCAAACTTCATCACGGTCGTTTCAGAGTCCATCCAAAACCGATGTTAGTCCAATCCTTTATTTGTACAAAGCCCAACTAACCAATTTTATTACCATCGAAGCTTCGAACATATGGCGAAATCGGTGCCTCCGATGGCTGAAAAAAAAAGAAAAATTGCTCTCTGTGTCCCTCTTTGGCGTATAGCGTTATCCCTCTCTTCCTCCACATGTGTTTCCAGTCTGGGATCAATGGATATTGTCCCTTTTTTTCGAATAGTTTTATTAACGGGTTGAATTCATACTTACTAAGAAGTTATTGATGTGATTATTATTTGTTTATATTGAATTTGTTTGATATTGTTGTATTTTTGATTTGGAAATTTGTATTGTAGATTTGGAGACGAAGATTTTGAAGACGATTAATTTCAAGATTACGTATAAAGTCATTGTTTTCATCAGCTACTTCATAATCTCAGAGATATTTAGATCTTCAATATCATTAAACGCTTAGTCTAAAATATCCAGAGTCTGACCAATATGAGGCCGATCCTCGTATCGATCAATTGAAGAATGACAATGAAAGTTCCCAGGTTGATATTAGGACCAAGACATGAGATGAGTGAGCAGTAGTGCCCAGTGGTAACGGCCGCGACTTACAAGTTGTAGGTCGTAGGTTCAAACCCAGACTGGCGCTTTACTTTGTCTAAATTATTTCATCACTTTTTTCACTGCTCTCAAAACGGTGAAGGAAAACATCGTCAGGAAACCGAAAGAACCGAAAATTCGAAGACATTTGACATCTACAAGCCCGCGTGGTAGAAGAGACTGAGCCCCAGTAGTGGGAATATTATAGGCTGATTATGCTAATGATAAATTTAAAACATAAGCAACTAACATCATGCTATCTTCTAGAATAGGTAGATCTTTTATCCTTGAATCAATCAACTCAGCCTATAGTTGTCCACTGTTGAACATAGGCCTCTCCCAAATTGCGCCAGCAACACGCGGATTTCCGCTTACTTATGTAGCTTATACGATTATACAGTGCTTGTACAGCTATTCAATGACAAGACAGTATGTACGGCGAAGGTATACCATTAGTTCTACTCATCCTTGCATGTGCATCCTCTTCTAACCTCATCCCATTGACAAAAACCGTTGATTCGTATCGTGTCGTATGTTTCGAGACGGCCGATAGTCATTCATGGGACGGTTACGGTAATAATACTCCATTAATTGATCCATATGCCCCGTGACTGCATTTGTTAGTGATATGTTACACCGCGTGGTGTGAGGCATAGGTGGCGGCGACAGCGGGTTGATTAGTAGCGGTTAAACGCTCGGCTATGTAAAAGCGACATCTAGCGAATTCAAGCAGGAGTTCTGCGAGGTAGTTGGACAAATTGATCGGTAATGTTCATTGCGATAGATATGTTGTTGTACAGATGAATTTTTCCAACCTATGAAGCAATGGATTAGCAATCTTCAAACTCGCGTATTGTGATGGAAAGTGTTTGACGCAATTAGGGTGCAGGAAAGAGCAAATTTTTTAATTGTTAATATTGTGATTCAGTCACAGACACGAATACACCGGCTGTTATTTCAGTGTTATATACTTTATAATATTTGTGTACTGAAATGACTCTTTTATTGTATTTTTAAGATAATGTTTTACTAACAAAATGATGGACAGTTATTAGTCTGAAATAAACGAATTTTATTTTATTTATTTATTTATTTCAGGAAAGAACCCACTTGTGTGTAGGATATCTCAGAAATAACCAGTTATCATTCAAAACTTTTTTAATATTCATCACAACTTATTACTATCAAAACTTATTTCTTAAATAAATCAATCACCACGGTACAACAATAAGACGACCACTCGCTGCCAACTCCCATCAAAAAGCCCGCGATCTGTGCTAAGTCACCGCAACTGTCGCCATCAGTGTCGCCAGTCCAATCAATCAAATCAATCAATCAATGAAATCTCCCGATTTTATTTAAATACAAATTTCCACCTGTATGGCCAGTACAAAAATTTTAAACTGTAGATCAATTTGATTAGTAGATTTTAAACCATGTAGTTTCAGTTATATTAATGAAACCTTACTGGTTAATTAATGAATTAATTAATGAAACCTTATAAACAACAGTTTTTAATGGCTTTAAAAAAAAAAAACAGTGTTCTGCAAAAGAAGTCGGTACCTAATATTACGAATAAAAAAATTATCAAATAACTTCTTACAAAACCGCTGTCTCTCACACCATACACCAAACTTACTTCCTCAAGCAAAACACCCAATCGATACCCTACCTTGCATCTAAACAATAAAGCTCAAATTCCCCTATCACAACCGTGAGAAAATATGTCAATACATCAAGACGATAAGAAGGTGATGATTAGCGAAATGTGACACCACAGAGTTTTTAATTCGTAAACATTTTAATTTCCTTAAGCCTGGCTTGTTATTTTTATATACCTGTTATTGATACTTTGTTTTTACTAGAACAATTCCAATAATTAAGAGCTTGCAATAACATATTGTTTGTTTATTTGGCTGTTTTTATGCCTTTTTATTTGTTGTTCAATCAAATGATTATAAAAAAAAAACCGACCAAGTGCGTGTCGGACCACGCACAATGAAGGGTTCCGTAGTTGAAAAGAATTTATCCCAAAGACAAACTTAACATTGAGTTGAAAAACATGTTCTCCCACATTTTGCCAGAAAAAAAAAACTAATATCTAATCAATTTTCGGACTTTTTCCTTTACTTGTGCTGTGAGACCTTGCTTCTTACCAAATTTCATGAGTCTACTAGGTCAACGGGAAGTACCCTATAGGTTTTGATTTACTTGCGAGTATCAAAATAGGTCGCATAAATGGCCGTACCTATTTTTAGGGTTCCGTACCAAAATTGTAAAAAAAGAACCCTTATGGTGTGACTCAGTCTGTCTGTCTGTCTGTCTGTCTGTCTGTCTGTCACAGCTGGATATCTCGAGAACTACTAATGCTATCAACTTGAAATTTAGAATAGTTTTAGATGACGTTTACCCAACTATTTTACAAATAAGAATGAAATAAAAATATTTATATTTTTTTTGCCACATGGACTGAAAGAGGGTCTTAAAAATTCAAAGTGGAGCTACTAGGGCATGTGGGGTATCATATGAAAGAGCGCTCTTTGCACATTCTCAAACATTTTTTTTCTTTTTTTTAGGCCCCATAGTTGTCGACTTTTTATGAAAAATGTAAAAAATAATACCGTTCCCCCCCCCCTTATCTCCGAAGTTTGCAAAGCGAAAAATGTGTAATTATTCTATGTGATAGAAATTTATGTAAAGATTACAGGAAAAATAAAACGATGTCTCTAAATAGCACACTTTTTCAGAAATCGGAACGGAACCCTCGGTGCGGGAGTCCGACTCGCTCTTGACCGGTTTTTTTTCAAAGGTGGTGCTGCCGGGCCTATTTCACGATGTCCGAATAGCCACTACTTACCGATGAATTCAAAAATGGAACAGAATTTCTATGAAATTATTTGCCAAGTAAGTTAAAAGGAACCTAATCGTAAGTGGTGAAACATGCCCATAAAGTATTATGTAAATAAATATTATTTCCTTTGCAAGATTTGCAATGCCAGTCCATCTTCTCATAAATACAAACGGATTACGACAACACAATTTTGATAGGTTAGAATTAGAAAATCTCCTAATAATATTTTTAAAGTGCCCTTTAATTTTTCCAGGTGATAAGAAGATAATCAGTTCAAAGTAAGCAGTACTTAAGTAAAACAAAAATAAATAAGTAAATAAAAACTTTATTCAGAAGTACTCAAGAAGAAGAAGAAGAGGAGGAGGTCACCCATCCACTGTACAACCCCGGCAAACGTAGCTTAACCTGATGGATCGACCTGTGCAGCTGTTATTACTCTCACAACAATGGCCGATTAAATAAACCAATAAAAATGTCGATCTCTTCTTTCTTCCCACAGACATCCTGTGTTAGATCTATAGATCTCTTGTATTTTATCGATCTGAGCAAGAGTCGAGTGGCGATGGCGGCTCGGTTTACCGTCCTGCAGATAAACTTAAAGTAAACAATATTGGACGCTGGGAATATACAGGTTGTTGAGAAATTGCGAAAAAGAAAACATTTCAGAATCAAGTTTTTTTTATGAATTAATATTTTTTAGTTAAATCTTACATGAAAATAGTTTTAGTTAAGTTTTGCTTGAACTGCATACATAACGATTCCAATTTTATTTTTATGAATTCATATTTTTTAGTTAAATCTTACATGGAAATAATTTTTAGTTAAGTTTTGCTTGAACTGCATACCTAACGATTCCAATTTTATTTTTTATGAATTAATGTTTTTAGTTAAATCTGACATGGAAATAGTTTTTAGTTAAGTTTTGCTTGAACTGCATACCTAACGATTCCAATTTTATTTTTTATGAATGAATGTTTTTAGTTAAATCTGACATGGAAATAGTTTTTAGTTAAGTTTTGCTTGAACTGCATACCTAACGATTCCAATTTTATTTTTTATGAATGAATGTTTTTAGTTAAATCTTACATGTAAATAGTTTTTAGTTAAGTTTGCTTGAACTGCATACATAACGATTCCAATTTTATTTTTATGAATTAATGTTTTTTAGTTAAATCTTACATGGAAATAGTTTTTAGTTAAGTTTTGCTTGAACTGCATACCTAACGATTCCAATTTTATTTTTTATGAATCAATGTTTTTTAGTTAAATCTGACATGGAAATAGTTTTTAGTTAAGTTTTGCTTGAACTGCATACCTAACGATTCCAATTTTATTTTTTCTGTTCTCCGCACTGATCAGTTGGTTAACATTAAAAAGAAATAATATTTTATCGGACAATAATTTTGTATCGGAATCTATATTCTATACTAATAATAAAGCCGAAGAGTTTGATTTTTTGTTTGTTTGTTTCTATGTTTGAACGCGCTAATCTCTGGAACTACCAGTCGGATTTGAAAAATTATTTTCTCATTTGATAGCCTAATTCTTGAGGAAAGCTGTAGGCTATTTAACATCACTCTAGGAACCATTTCACGCGGACGAAGTCGCGGGCAGAAGATAGTCCATAATAATTCCGTATCTCTGTATCTACCTACTAATAAACGTATTTGATTGCGCATTTACGTTCAAAACTCGACTGAAACGTTCAAATATTTGTTTATTTAAACGATTACGTATTTCTTGCGGATCATTTTGATAGTTTTATTACTTGAAATTCCTGTAAAACGTGTGTATTTTTAAGTAATTGATGGAGGATATTTCCGTGGCTATTTTGATGGCTGATTCGTTTTATTTTTGGAACTGACATTATAAAATTAATTCAGATTCAGATTAACTGAGACATTTTTATTTTAGTTGTGATTAGCTTCTGCCTGTGAATTCGTCCGCGTGTTTTAGTATAAAAAATACCTTTGGCACTCAGCAATAGCGTAACTCTATCAGTGAAAGATTTTTAAAATTGTATAAGTTGTTTCGGAGATTACCTGCTACATCCAAACTCACTGACTTACTAGCTTTACCTAGGTTAACTACCTTTACCTTTATAAAATATTAGTGTAGATGTTGATATTGTTGGTTGGTTGATTGTTTGTTGTTGGTTGGGTGTTTTTCTATCTATAATATGTATGTATTTAAAAAAAAAAATGTATATAAGTAGTTTATAAGCCATCTCGTTACCACAACACAAGCATTAGGTTGCTTAGCTTGGGACTAGATGGCGTTGTGTGAAATGTCCAAGGATATTTATTTATTTATTTATTTATATTAGTAAAATCAATCTGCCTAGCCTTTTCCCAACTATGTTGGGGTCGTCCTTCCAGTCAAACCAGATGCAGCTGAATACCAGTATTTTACATGGTGCGACTGCCTATCAGACCTCCACAACCCAGTAACTGGGTAATACGATACCCCTTGGTAAGACTGGTTGTCAGACTTTCGGGCTTCTGACGACCCGTAACGACTGTCAAAGATCCACGAATGACAGCCGGGACCAACGGCTTAACGTGCTTTCCGAGGCACGGAGGAGTCTCGCTATGTAAAGATGGCCACCCATCCATGGACCAACCCCAGTAAGCGTAGCTTAACCTGATGGATCGACCGGTGCGGCTGTTATTACTTAGCCACGAGCTCCTCTGTGCGTCTCTTCTATGTTGATATTAGTAGTTAGTATTAATTAATACAAAGTACTTATACTATAATATTTTGGCACGCGGTGAAACTAGGAACTAATTATAAATGTAATAATTTTTGACGGATTGTTGACATTTTGCTATTTTAAGCAGCGCTGCTTTATCTAAGAACCAAATTATGCGAGTAATTACACTATTGACTATTGTTAAGGCTTTAAGTGTTTATTAATTATGTATAGCAGTTATTAAGTTGAATGATTTCTCCGAATTATAGTTAAATTAATTAATAGCGAAGCACTAATCTATTTTCTTCCCATAATTAATTACCAGTTACACCCTCTGCTTCATTACTAATATCTTTCCTCATTATTTACTGTAATTTCTACTCTAATGCGTTAAATATATTATTATTTATTGTCATTATGATTATCGGCGGTACTATATCCAAATGACATGACAAAACTTAGATATCCCATTTTATATAATATGTTTCCTAACTAAGGTTTTTTTTGTTCTATAATCAAAGCAATTTACTTATTAAGTTTTTCGTTTCGGTATCAAAAATATTATCTACATTATGTTTTGTTTCCTGTCTCAAGTTTTTTATTGTTATAAATCAAAGCAATTTATTAAGTAGTGTTTAAATAAAAAAAAGTTATTATTGCTTCTACCAAAATCCAGCACCTGAATTAATACAATAATAATTCCTAGTCTATAAATACTCGTTCACAAATGAACGTATCAGTCACACCCTGTATATGTAACACTAATAATGACGTCAGAAATCGAACAATATGGGAGCACCTCGGCAGACCGCGTCCCACGCCGTATGGCAACACCAGCTATTTGCTATCTGTACCTACCTATGATCAGCAAATAAGTTTGTAGTACTAAGAACTTATTTGATCGGCATTTGTTAAAATATTGATGTGACTAGGCAGCCAAGTTCATAGAAATTAACGGATTGATTGATTTTTATTCAAAGAAATAAGTTTATACCTACCATAGATACAGTGTTACCCTCTTACTAATAAACACAGAATAAAGTTATTCCAAGTTTAAACCTATGAAAATGTATGGTTATTCCTTTGTTATTCCTGATATAACTTTATTCCGTGTTTTATTAGTAAGAGGGTAAGTCTTCATAATGTGCACATATCGAAATTAGGGAAACAATGCTTAATTTTATCGATGGAAATATTTAAAAAAAAATCAAGTGTCTACTTGCTGAAGTATTTATTCAAGGCCTTTCTTTAACAGTTAATAGGAAATGCTGTGACTGAGTTATAAACGTGGCATTTTTATTTTTAGAAAGTTAATACGATGTAGAATAATTTTAAAAATTATTTTAAAAACTGGTGAAATAATACCAGATTTTTGTTAAAAAAACACCTCAATTCTCAATGAAGGGCAGTTTTAATTTTTATTTTATGAGGACGTCCTGTTATTTCAATTCATTAGGTATGAATAGTATGGATATAATTATTTATATTTAACACTTGAAAAACCACTACGGACAAGAGCTAGGAGTTACCATGAAGGACAGGAGTTCGGCAGACGGATTTGTTAAAGAGGACGTTGCCCATCTTCTTTTATATCGAACTCTTATTAAAACATTGTATAAATCTACAGTGAACTTTCTTTACCATATTGTAAAAGTAAGTTCCGTGCCTCGGAAAGCACGTTAAGCCGTTGGTCCCGGCTGTCATTCGTGGATCTTTGACAGTCATAACGGGTCGTCAGAAGCCCGAAAGTCTGACAACCAGTCTTACCAAGGGGTATTGTATTACCCAGTTACTAGGTTGTGGAGGACAGATAGGCAGTCGCTCCATGTAAAATACTGGTACTCAGCTGCATCCGGTTAGACTGGAAGCCGACCCCAACATAGTTGGAAAAAGGCTAGGCAGATTGATTGATTGTAAAAGTAAAAAAGTTCCGTGACGGACATATCGACAGATGACGCACAGCGTAAATCATTGAAGATTAAAAATATGGAACACATTTTTTTTATGGTTTTCCATGTGCAAGGATTTTTCAAAACTCAACCCCTTAATGGCGGGTCAAACAGGGGATCAGTATCTTTACTAACAAAGCCACGGTCAGTTACTATTTAGTTATTAATCTTATTATAGTAATGTATGTTTGTATGTATGTCCCCTACATCAATAAATTTCTTCACAAGATTTGAAACAGTGTTCAAACGATTACAACACATGGTTCGAGTATCATCGTTATTTAGATCAAAGTTTATGCTACGTTGTGTTACAAAGTAGTCTGTATTAACAAGATATGTTATTGATATTTCCTTGCTTCGGTAATAATTTTAAGAGACACCTTAATAAAATAGCAGACTTCTTTGACGTTTAATACCTATCTACAAAGTTAGTTAGTTGCTCTCTTAGTGAAATAAAAAAAACCGCCCAGGTGCGTATCGGACCACGCACGATGAAGGGTTCCGTAGTTCAAAAGAATTTATCCCAAAAACAAACTTAATATTGTAATCCCAAAAAACAAAATAATTTTGTGATAAAATTACAAATTAATATTTTTTGGACTTTTTCCTTTACTCGTGCTGTAAGACCTTGCTTCTTGCCAAATTTCATTATTCTAGGTCAACGGGAAGTACCTACGCCTTAGGTTTTGATTTACTTTCGAGTAGGTATCGCATAAATGGCCATATTTTTTTATTGCATTGACTTAAACTTGAACTCCAAGGGACCATAGACTTACGTATTTGATATTAATTTCAACTTGATACCTCCACGCGTTCCTGAGAGACAGACAGAGCGACGGACAAACAAGTGATCCTATGAGGGTTCCGTTTTTTCCTTTTGAGGTAGGTACGGAACCCTCAAAACATGAACGAACACACAAAGGCAGAGACAAGTTCAATTGTTTTTTTCCGAAATATTTTTCAGTTTTATGAAATAAGTTTTTTCACGAATTTAAAAATTTATTATTTAAAAAAAATTGATGGATGGACTTTGTGTAAAGTGTAAAAGATATGGCTAAGTAGAAAGGCTACTCAGATGACGACTAAGTAATAGAGAACTATAAATATGGGAGAGAAAGACATGACATGTTGTGCCGACCCCAATTTAATTGGGATAGGAAAATATTATAATATAAAAAAATGGATGTTTATAAACTGAAATCGAAATTATATCGACACTTGAAAATATTTATTGGTAACTTTGCTCTACTAAGTAGTTAACTTTCCTTTACGTTACAGTATCTAAATTAAATTAAGTAAATGCTTATTTTATTTTAAAGTTTAAAATAACACAGTAGGAATCATATATCATTATTGTAACATGTAAATCCTAACTAATATTTATAAATGCGGAAGTAAGTTTGTTCGTTTGTTTGTTACCTTTTCACGCCTAAACCACTGAAATTTTTCATGGGTATATATTGTCAGGTGTACAGAAACGGACATAATACCTTTCATACAGAAAAAAAAGTACTGTTCCCAAGGAAAACAACAATAACGTTCTTATGATAATAGATGGCGCCACGTGTCTTTCGAGTCATGATTGAATTATATTATTACAAGCAGAGTACAACCCGAATTGATTGTCAAATTCTAAATTAACGCGACCGAAGCCGCGGGCAAAAGCTAGTTTATGATACTGCTGAACATAGGCCTCAGGCAAATCAGTGATCTTAAATTAGGAGAAGTATTGGTAAGAAGATGGGGATTAAATTCTTAGGAGTCCCTGAAATGATCAATTGCTATCAATTTCTATTGTAGTAATATTGTCAATGGCTTCAATCGCATTTTGGTATTTGATTAATTTGCGCATCAATGTTTGTCAATCACGTAAAAATTGACCATTGCCATTGATAATTTTGGGGACCCTTTAGAACAAAAGAACACACAAAGAAGTGCTTATTAAAATATGCAAACATACGACGGCCTTATTATCTAGTGTGGGGAAAGTGCGATTTTTTAAGCCATAATAATTAACAGCAAAATATTTTTTTTAAAAATCATCAAAAAATAAAAACAAAACAAATCAATCAATCAACCAATCATTAATTTTGCTTATATTACCTATACTAGGTACCTAGTTTTTATTAAAATTACAAAGGTAAAAATTAATTTTAACTTAGTACTGATTTTTAAATTACCTAGTAGAGGTAAAAATTTATTTTAACTCTACTGATTTTTAAAATTTTAACTCTACTGATTTTTGGACTAGTATTTATATTATTATGTCATTCTATTTTTTAAACGGTACTGGCAGTTTATTTTCTATTTAAAATATAATCCGTGTCTACAGTATTTTTCAACCAAAAAAATTAAACTCAAAATAAAGCGGATTTAATTAAAGAGTAAAATATTCCTTGCAAATCCCTTCTGCGGTTAACTGATCTTTTATCTCCTTAAGTAGGTAAGTACTTAGGTAGGTAGGTACTTACCTATTACAAATCTATGTAATCTATTATTGATATCTAAGTAGGTATATTTAGTTAGTTTTTTCATAATCAAGAGATTCTATCTACTTATCTAGCTTAAAGAAACTTAGAACTTATCTCACAGCGGCTTTTACAAATTAAATTCCTATCACTTTTATAACTTTTGCCTACGGCTCCGCCCAATGTCGGAACGGGAACGTATTACCGGGATAAAAAGTATCCTGTCTCCTAATCCAGGTCATGGTATACCCGTGTGCCAAATTTCATCCAAATGTGTTCAGCCGTTTTAGCGTGAAAGCGTAACAAACAAACAAACAAACGCACTTTCGCATTTAAAATATTAGTTAGAAAGAAAAGAAAGAAAGAAAATACGTTTATTTGCGGTAAATATGACGCAAAAAATAACACTACAAAAAAACCGGTCAAGAGCGAGTCGGACTCACGCACCGAGGGTTCCGTTCCGATTTCTGAGGTAGGTGGTAGGTGTGGTAGACATCGTTTTATTTTTCCTGTAATCTTTACATAAACTTCTATCACATAAAATAATTTCAGTTTTTTCTCTTTAAACTTCGGAGATAAGGGGGGGCGAATGGTATTTTTTTTACATTTTTCATCAAAATTCGAAAACTTCAAAAAAATAAATAAATAATGTTTGAGAATGTGCAAAGAGCGCTCTTTCATATGATACCCCATATGCCCTAGTAACCCCACTTTGAAATTTTAAGACAGGGAGTCTTAAAATTTCAATACGTGTTGAAAAAAAATATAAATATTCTTATATCTTTCTTATTTGCAAAATAGTTGGGTGAACGTCATCTAAAACTGCTCCAAATTTCAAGTCGATAACATTAGTAGTTCGTGAGATATCCAGCTGTGACAGACAGACAGACAGACTGAGTCGCACCCTAAGGGTTCCTTTTTTACCATTTTGGTACGGAAGCCTAAAAAAGAACATGTTGGGAGAAAATATGCGTCAAATCCACGCAAAACGGCCATCGCTCAGCATAATGCTGCGAGTTAGGATAGGATAATAAAAGTGATAGTTTAATTCGCAAAAACGTCGTCTCATATTTATTCACTTTAAAAATTATTATTTTTATATTTCAATTAAATAGGTACAGCTCGACATTTTATCAAAAAATTTATTTGATTAAATTATCACCTACCTAATAAACTAAGCAATATAAAATTTAGTAAGTATCAAACCTATCAATTCCACATTTTCACATAAAAATACAGAAAACAAAATTAACAATTGAAAATTAAACAACAGTAGATATTTATCAAATACCTACCTAGTTGAATTAATCGTTAATTAAAAATGGCTTATAATTCTTGAAATAGTAGTCTGTTCGCAATACATTGAAACATATTATGCAGCAATAAAAAAAATTCTCTCACAGGGAAATAAAACAAGATATTTCACGACAACAATGGAAAAATCTCACATTATCACGTATTCGCGTTATTCGATTCACTGTTAATCGATACTGTTTAGAATCGATTAGGTTTTTGTCGGCATTCTAATTAGTATTAACTGTAATTGATCTAGTTGGAAAAACACTTGTATGGGACTTTATTCAATATTCATTATTCGCTTATTATACGAAGGGTTAGGTACATTTGAATATTGCGTTTTTTGCACTTTAACACCGTGCATAATATTTCCTGATGTAATCGGACCAGAATAAGTAGGTAGGTAGTTTTTTTAATCTTTCAATTCAAGTCAAATAAGTAATTATAATTTCTTTAAAATATTTTGTTACTCTGTGTACAAAATGGTGAACTCATAATTTGTCACAAAAATAATATTATCCGAAAGTGATATCTATTTATGATATCGACATTACAATATTAAAGTAATTAAAGGCCGGATACAGTTCTGTTTAATTCAACAGTAGGCAAAACTCCTGGGGTCAACGACCGCGGACGCCATCTGTGCCAGAATCATTTAACTTCACCTACCTACTTAATTTTTTACATTCTATATTTTAATTATTTTAATTAATTAAAATACAATAGGGTATTTTTTGTGAATTTTTGAAAATCATCATTTGTCATTGTGTATAATTAATTAAAATGTCTTGAGGTTAAATAAAAAAAAATAATACGAAAGTAACTTGGTACTTTTTCTCTAAGTTTTGATTTTTTATTTATCAGTCAGGTGACTACCGTACTAAGTATCTAATGATAGATATTATTTAAACTAACTGAACATAGTTTATACATAGACATTTATTTTTTATCTAAGTACATAATAGGTTTGATTTCTAAAACTTTATCATATAATTATTTCAGGCTTTGAAATCATAACTTTAGTTATAGCGCAAAAATTTAGTTTAGGTATGCTATGGGTGGCTTTTTAAAAATCCTATGTATTTTGTTTTGGCTATTTGATAAAAATATAATTTACCTACAAAAATAGATGAACTAAGTACATTTTTATATCTTCTTTTCAATACCATAGTCAATCACAAAATCTAACCAACACTTAGCTACTTCAAAAACCGGCTTTTTCAAACTATTTCTCAACTTGACCACTCAATTAAAATCAGCTTTACACAACACAGGAGTACAATTTAAGTCCTTAAGCCTCTTCAATTTGAACCCACTAAATCTACGAAAGAAGATTGTAAGGTGAGAGCACCAACAATCGTCCAATCAATCACAGAATCATCCGAATCGTCGCTCGCCGGCAAGATACCGTCGCGACGCGCCACAGATAATTAAACTTTCGATTGCAATTGATCATTTGATTTACCGATCGAATCCACTCTGTGCTCTATTTCCAACTTTTTATTTTTTAATGAGAAATGCATTCTTCGACGATGTGTTGAGCAATTTTTTATTATTCGTTTTAACTAATTTATTGTTCAGAGATTTAGTTTTAATTTAATGTGGCTGCATGATCATAAAGTTTTGCCATTTCTGGGTAAAAATGTATTTTTTTTCCGCTAGTTGGATTTAACCAGCTACTATAATGTTGTGTACGTTTTGTCTTATAATATTGTGGTGTCCAGTTGGCCCAAATCTTATTGGAACTTAGAAATAATGTTGTGACAGTCAGACAACTTTGCCAGTCTTATAAGATTTTGATCTCATTGATACTTGGGATTTTTACTGAATAACGTTTCAAGTCATTTTAAAAAATCACACTTCCCCTAATTAAAACAAGCAAACCACTTAATTTACTAACACTTACGTGTGTTCTCAGACGAGACTTGTAAAATCACAATTATTTTCAATGTACGTCCACATAACACTTCTAAGTCAAAATAATTCACAAGAACTGTTTTTCAAAATTGTTGTTCAATATCACACGCACTAGTAACAATATTGTTACTAAATTATAAAAGCGAAACACAGTCAGCTACGCCCAAAAATAATCTTAAGTCCGAGCGAAAACAAAACAAAAACATGACACAGTGTACACAAAACTCAAGTTCACAAACTGCCGGTACGGAAGAAAAAAATAATTAAATTAATAAGAAATCAGTGTGAGATTATCGACAGTTTACAATCGCAATCGATTATCGGACAAACGGTTTCGATCCGATTAGTTATTATTACGTAAGGTGATCCTGATCGCGGAGCGCGGCGTGGCGGCGGGCGCGCGTCGTTGGCGCGACACACGACTGCAGTGCGATCCTTCGGACGAAGCCCCACCAACTCTACGCGCATCTGAGGCTCACTCCTTGGCGCGGCCCCGCCCAGTGGGACGCCACTCGGTAGCTAAGATGACCGTCTCCCTCTTTATCACTCGCGCTCTGTTCCACGCTTCTCGTCCCTTTCCCCCGCGGCGACAGTGGGGCGCGCCAATAGGATCGGTTCGGCGGATCGAGTCGAGACGATGAATCGAGATGTGTACTTAGGTATCACTGCACAAGTCCTTTTGTTGTAGTCGATAATAGGATGCGCTTTTTTGCGGCGCGATCGACTGCCCGCTTCTTGGAGCGCTCGGCGGCTGTTTGTGTTGCCATTCATTTGTTTACATTTACTCTACTGCTTCCACTTGTGACCACAACAAACACGCCTACCTGATTTTTTCTGTCTGTTAAAAATGTATTGATCAAAGCTCCACGCCTTAGGTGCTACTATATTATCTATCATACATGCTCTCTACTTTAAATCAACATTTTCAGCACTTTTTAGGTAATATCTGGCGATTAAAAAAACATTATGCTTGTTAGTTATTGCACTGTCAATATTGGCAGTTGAAAAGAATAAGAAAGGGGGATCCGGGATCGGGCATCACCTTGAAATAATCGAAAGTGCATGAACACAACTGTAAGGGCAAGACGCGTAGGGTGATCGTCTCATCGTCGGCAGGGGTGGGTGAACTCCGTAGGGCGCCGATGTAGGTCAGTTTTTGTTTCGCGCCACCCGAAATTCGGTTACTAGGTTCATTCGTGTTTCGTTTGGGTATTAATCTTTAACGTGGCCAATAATTGGTGCTTTTACCTCACTTTTTGGGATGACAGAAAAATGTTAAGTTGTCAAATAAATAAAGAAAAACTACATCGTTAATATTATAGTTGAAGTTAATTACATTAATAATTTATACTGCCTTCTGTTTTGCATCTAACTTTACCTACCAACATGAAACATTTTTATAATTCTTAACTTTCGAAATTCTATAATTTGACACAAATTAAGAATTTTGAGAAATAAAAAACTATTTAACTAAAACAGGCAAAGTTCAAGCTGAAGCCTTACTTCAATTAGGAAAAATATCTAGTCTTACTTTTTAATTAAAACAAAAACAAACATTACCTACACAGTCCCGTGCGAAGAAAATTTAAATAGGTAAGTCAGTTGCGTTCCCCTCGCCACTAGATGGCGTTGAGCGGCGCTTTTCCTCATTTTCCCTACATTTTCCTAACGTTGCGACCAAGGGCATGGATGAAACCTTTAGTAGAAGTTGTATGGTTCTTAAAGATGGTGAATTTACTTAGTTTTGAAAGTTAGATGTGAGTTTTCGGGTAAAAAATATTTTTTAAGTATTTTTGTCGAATACATTTTGAAAAGGCTGTGTTTTTTAGATTGTTTGTATTTTTAAGAGGAAATTAGTTTTGTTGTTGAAAATAATTTACAGGCGTCAGTTATATGACTGATATTTATTTTCTGATACTTAAATGAAATTAAGGTTGGTGGTAGGTACCGTTTACAAAACTTCTTTTCCGATTGGAGAAGAACTTTATTCCGAATATAGTATTAATTCGTAGTTATGTAGGATATAAATAATAATTAATAAGTAAATTTAAATAATGTGTAGCTGTGCTAAAGAAACCTCTATTTATTTATTACTAGCTTTTGCCTGCGGCTTCGCCCGCGCATATATTATACATATAAACCTTCCTCTTGAATCACTCTATCTATTAAAAAAAAAAACGCATTGAAATCCGTTGCGTAATTTTAAAGATCTAAGCATAGTTACATAGGGACAGACAGACAGCGGGAAGCGACTTTGTTTTATACTATGTAGTGTTAAAGTAGCTTCACAACTGACTGACAGTAAGTAAACAAAATTATTATTCCAAACATTATTATTATGCTTCACTACACTACTATTAATTTACTTATTATTATTACTTTTAGACAGGTCCGACGGATGGCCTACACTCAATGGAATGGAAAGTAGTTACCGCAGCCTATTACTTATAGCATTAAGGGGTTAAATGCATTGCCTACCTTATAAGGCAAAGTTAAAAATACTACCTAACTCCATAGGTCCTGGTTAAGATCCGGCTCGAAGGACCAAAATTATTTCTTGGTAATTAGCAAAGTGTCCGTGTTTTTGAGGTGAACCAAATGTTTATGTTGAACACTATTTATTAAATCACTTTCAAACTGTTCACATATTAACTAACATATTAGTAACTACAATGTTACTAATATGTTGATGAAATGTTTAAATACACCCGGCTAATGCGATAGACAAAAGTGAATTGAATCGAATATATATTTTTTTCTTTTAAATATTAAAATTAGGGCAGCGCGCATATTGCATAGGTATACTAAGGCGCTGAGCAGATGATAGACAATTTAAAGATAGATGATAGTAATGTAAATGCAGACGATAGAACATATTGGTAAACTATGCAATAAAGCACACATATAGGACAAAGAAACAGACTCAGAATTTCCATAAGATTCCAAATTGTCCGCGGACAAATTGATCATCGGTCGACTGCTCCAGCGCGTAAAATGTTCGATGAAAATTTCAATCATCTCGTGTACCTACCTGTATTTTCACCTTATTATATAGGTACCTACTTGGTATCGTATATACCTATCGTATATATTATATGCGCGTAAGTATGTGCGTACCTACGTAATGTTGTTTTTTTGAATTGAAACAACAGATTTTATTTTCATTAAATAGTGTTTAATTCTGTTTTGGATTATTAAAGACTAGCTTTTGCCCGCGGCATCACCTGCAAATGATCACATGGGAACGTGTAACTGAACAAGAACGTCAAAACGGTGAAGGAGAACATAGTTAGGAAACCGGCATGTCCTCGAACCAAACATTTGAAGAAATGTGACATCTACCAAGCCGCACTGGGCTTGCGTGGTGGCCCACTCCCTCTCACTTAGAGGAGGCCTGTGTCCCAGCAGTGGGAACGTTATAGGTTGGTTATGAACGTACTCTCGGGATAAAAAGTAGTCCTAACCCAGGTCATAGTCCACCTCCTGCCATGAGTCGCGGGTTGTACGAAAGAGTTACGGTGGCCCTGACAACTGAAGGAACACATGTGGGTTTTAGTGAGTAAAAGTCTGACACAACAGCGGGAGAAGTCATTTGATGATTTCCCACCCAAAAGAAAAAAGAAGGTCATGGTCTCCCTTTTTTTTTTTTTTTTTTTTTGTTGTGGGTGGGAAATCATCAAATAACTTGTCCCGCTCTGGGTGGAGCGGAAGGGCGTGTCAGACTTTTACTGACTAAAACCCACCCGTGTTCCTTCAGTTGCCTATGCCAGGGCCGCGGTATCTTCTTCAAACTACCCGCGACCCCAGCGGCGTCATGGTCTCCCTGAGTGTCAATTTCATCCGTTCTGTAGTTAGGGTATGAAAAGGTAAGACAGATAGATTTACTTTCGCATACATTTATAATATTACTATGTATGGCAAATGGTTGAAAATGTAGTGAGGAAAGTTTTGAAGACCTACCTATGAATGTGGATGGACCTATGGATGTGGCTATAAGAGTAGGGGAAGACCAAAGAAAGTATGGATGGACTGTGTGAAAGATGACATGGCTAGAAAGGGGGTGACTACCGAGATGACGACTAATAGAGAAGTATGGAAGAAAAACATATTGCACCGACACCAAATAGGTAAATTTGGATAAGGGAAAGAGAAAGGTGATGAGTAGGTACTTATGGCTAAGTGGTGCATCTTTGTCTACTGGTGTCGACAGATTAGGGCTTACATCACATAATAACTATTATGGTGGTTTCCTCATTCAAGTAGGTACTGTAGGGGTTTATGTAAAAGTCAAGCCTTAGGATAGATATTACTGGCTGACATTTCGATCATTCAAACATCGAATTATTTTTAAAGAAAAGTGATGCTCGCTTTTCTTTAAGGAGTGACATATAGATTTTAGCTAAGGC
The DNA here is from genome assembly GCA_905163495.3 of Cosmia trapezina. Lineage (NCBI taxonomy): Eukaryota > Metazoa > Arthropoda > Insecta > Lepidoptera > Noctuidae > Cosmia > Cosmia trapezina. The sequence goes on along the minus strand of LR991039.1, from coordinate 24,010,998 downwards.
TCTGCGTAGGGCCTAGGCAGTATGTGAATTATAATTTATGCTGATTATTAATATAGCGGGCTTCAGCCCCATTTCTTTTGAGTACCTCTCGTCTACTTATTTGTAGTTACGAAATCCCCCTGTGTGGACCTGACGTGTAGATAATCCGGGTTCTCACAGTACCTACCTAGGTAATTTATGTAGTGTAGTTTCAAAAACTATCCAACTTAAATAAACAAATCTTTTCATCTCAATCTATTCAAAATTACATCGAAAACAAAAGAAGAAATTAAGATTCATGAAAATTGTGACAAAATAATTGCGCCGGAGTCGATCGTGCGAACGCAATTATTATAGCTCGACGCTCACGAAAGCAATGTGGCGACATCCGAATAGCGCGGATAGAGCGGATAGCGGGAATAGAGAAAATCGGAGTTTCGGGAAATATCTTTGGGATAGGAAAATAGAGGAAAGAGGAGATGTAGAGCACCTACCTAGAGCACGTTCTGTGTTGATTAGAAGATGTAGGAGGTTATAGAAGACAAAGTGCTTTCATTGTGAAAAGAAAGTTTGGGAGACACTTTTATTTTTTGTGGGTTTATAGTAAATATTTTTTTATTTAGAGGAGCTCGTGGCTCAGTAATAACAGCCGCACGGGTCGATCCGTCAGGTTAAGCTACGCTTGCCGGGGTTGGTCAGTGGATGGGTGACCATCTTTACATACCGAGATTCCTCCGTGCCTCGGAAAGCACGTTAAGCCGTTGGTCCCGGCTGTTATTCGTGGATCTTGACAGTCGTTACGGGTCGTCAGAAGCCCGAAAGTCTGACAACCAGTCTTACCAAGTGGTATCGTATTACCCAGTAACTGGGTTGTGGAGGTCAGATAGGCAGTCGCTCCATGTAAAGTACTGGTATTCAGCTGCATCCGGTTAGACTGGAAGCCGACCCCAAAATAGTTGGGAAAAGGCTAGGCAGATTGATATAGTAAATATTTTGACTTTTATTTGTAAGGAAGCTTACTCTAGTAGGTACCCTTACCCTAAAACAGCTAGTTTAAATGGATATTAAAGTCTAACCCCAATTTCACAAAGTATAAAAATAAATAAAAAATATGGAAGCTTGTAATTAGCGATTGTCAGTTGTTATTTTTGTAACCATTTAAGTATGTGTATTAGTCTGTAAGCTTTCTTAAAATTGTAAAAATAATAAATAAATAATAAAAATAATAAACAAATAAACTGCATTGCCGATATCTCAGGGAATAGTAGGGGTTTGTAGTATTAATGTGCGGAAACTGTTTTGGATTATGTATTGCTATTTTGTACCGTTCTCTTATTATATTGTATCTGTTTGTTTCCCAAGTAAAATAAAATAGGTAATTATCATGAAACACCAAGTAGTTCATTTAATATCTTTGTCAACATAAAATTCAATAACTACACCATACCATCACATTTATTCTCCACATAATATCAGTTACTTAGTTAATATTCTAATATTTGCAATAAAACTAAACAAAACAACAACACAACAACAACAACACAACAACAACAACATAACATTAACGTTAATTAACATCATCATCATTTTTTTTTAACATTAATTTACAGTACATCTCCAACCATGCACATGTATTGTACTTACTCATGTTTTTACAAAATAAAAATATCTTTATCTTTAACCATTCTATGCCAACATTGTGTGTCCATGACGCTGGCCCCGAGCAATATGGCAGAGTCAACTCCCACCTTCTCAACCTTCATGTCAAAACGTCATTTTAAAACTGTTGATGCCAGTATATGAAATACAATGTGTCAATAATCGACTAAGACATTGATTTATTAATATTATTTCAAAACCCAACATAATCCACAAAAAATTGAGGAAAATGTCGTGAGGAAAGACCAAAGAAACGATGGATGGACGGTTTGAAAGATGGATATGGCTGGAAGGGAGTGACGACTACCGAGATGACGAATATAATGAAAAGAAAATATATGATGATAATATATGGAAGAAAAGACAAGTTGCGCTGACCCCAAAAAAATTGGGGTAGGGCAGGAGAATGGTAAATAATAAATTCTTTAATGAAATAAAAAAAATGTGTACAAAGCCCTGACTTCTGCGCTAGTTTATTTATTTATTTATTTTAAATAGAACGGTCGAAACCAATTACACTATTTAAACATATTACATATTTATATAATTTATTTAACACAGTCATGCATTCTTCTCACAAAAATTCAAACATTCTGACAGTATTATCTTCCATTCAGTCACAAACACATCAAGATCTGTGTATGAGTTCAGGAGAGCGTTAATAGCGGCTAATGTCCTAGGAATAGGTGACTTGGAGCGTGCAACAGTACGGCAAGTTGGAACAGCCAGTAAGCGGACAACACCTGTGTTACAGAAGCCAGTGTCTTCTCCCAGTACGTAGGTTCTGCATTTTATGCAATATTTACGATAAACAAAAATAATAATTAAAATAGCAAAATTAAAATAATTATTGCATTTATGATTTGAATAATAATAATTATTATATCCTAGGACATTTCACACAACGCCATCTAGTACCAAGCTAAGCTACCTACCTTGTGTTATGGTAATGAGATGGCTGATAAACTACTTACATTACCTATATACATTTTTTTTTGTAAATAAATACATATTATAGATAGAAAAACACCCAGATTCGGAACAAATACTTGTAGGTCGTACAAATATTTGTTCCGTGCGGGAATCGAATCGAATACTTATTAAATACAAATGGTTTAATGAATGCTAATTGAACTTCAGTCCCGTTCAGCAGCAAAGTCAATTACGGTTTATAGGTTCCAAAGGCAAAGGCTCAGACTTCCAGAACTTGAGGATTAGCCTCAGGTTTTAGAACCCTGACAGAAGTTAATCGGGAAACCTCGTCCTCAAACCTCGTGTTAATTAATTGATTATGGTTTGCTGACATCAGATTTAACAGCATCATTGCTTTACAGAAAAGAAGGCTTCAGATTTTTTTTGCATTGGGCTCTTGCTGTAGATTGATTGTTGATTTTGGCATCTTGCCTAAATTTATTTACACGTTTAGACACATAAAATTATGAGTTATTTCATCCAGAACACTGTTTCAATGGCGCTTAGACATTGCAAGTTTAATTCCATTTGGCACAATTTTTAATCGAAGAAAACAAAGGAGGTTCTTAAGTCGACGCGTAGGTACTTACTTATATATTTTTTTATTTATAACCACGCATATTTTATACAGAGATTTGAATTATTCTTATTTTATTTGTGAGAGTATACCTCGAAATTCGTCACATGCCATGTAAAATTTATTATTTTTGCTTGGGTATTTTTGAATTAGCTTCAATAATGCGTATTTTTCCCACTTAGTCTATGTGGATGGATGTAACTTCGTGTCACTATAATAATTTTTAAAGCAGGTAGTGGTATTCAAATTTGCGTGGGGTAGCTACCACAGCTAAAAAGTGAAGAACAACTTTAATTTCGGAAGTCGGTGGCAAAACCAAAAATATAAAACCAAAGACACCGACTTCCGAAATTAATGTAATTTTGGTGGTCAGTTTTTTTTTTCCATAATCGCTCCCGCTTGCTCTGATAGTTTACACCACTCCATATAATTGCAGGTCGGTTAGCAAATTGTATTATTTGAACATCATTGTTATTGTCATTGGGCAAGTCTAGATTAATGGAGTTTTCTTAATTTCATTCAGAACCGTAATTTGCAACTTACTTTTGGTAATAACTGGATCTTTGCTTTGCTAAGTTTGAGATCTCCTTCCTCATAGCTAGTTTCTTGCACCATTCTTCTCCAAAAAAAAACCGGTCAAGAGCGAGACGGACTCGCGCACCGAGGGTTCCGTTCCGGTTTCTGAAAAAGTGTGCTATTTAGAGACATCGTTTTATTTTTCCTGTAATCTTTACATAAACTTCTATCACATAGAATAATAAATTTCAGATTTTTAACTTTGCAAACTTCGGAGATAACGGGGGGGGGGGGGGGGGAACGGTATTTTTTTTTACATTTTTTATCAAAAGTCGAAAACTATGCGGCCTAAAAAAAATTAGAAAAATGGTTGAGAATGTGCAAACCGCGTTCTTTTATATGATACCCCACATGCCCTAGTAGCCCCACTTTAAATTTGGTAAATGTCATCTAAAACTATTCCAAATTTCAAGTTTCTATTCCAAATTTCAAGTTTATAGCATTAGTAGTTCTTGAGATATCCAGCTGTGACAGCTGTGGCATTTTAATTGCCTATACAACGTGTCGATTTGCATCCTTGTCAAATTTCAGAGTGTGATACAGAACATCAAACCCAACAACTTTCTCCATGGGACCAACATCGTAATCGCGAAAAAAATTTCAACTGTCCCATAGAAAACTTCAATACCTCCCGACGCAAATGCATCGGCTGATTATTTTTTCGCGATTACGATGTTGGTGCCATGGAAAAAGTTGTTCGGTCTGATAGTCTATAGGTACCACACCCTTAAATTTGACGAGGTTGGAAAACGAATGTAAGTAACTAATATTTTTTTGTAACAATATAGGTCATTTAAAACAGTGACCATGGAGTTTCTTGCACGTTCTTCTACATAGGAATACAAGGCTTGGGATGGGCGACTAGCTTCATCTTTCTGATGACCAACCCCTTGATAACTCAAAAGTGCCTGTAAATGGTTTATTTGAAATAAATGTTTTTAGTTTGAGTTTCAAATGATTAGACTTTGACGTATTGCTGACTTTTGGCTGATATTTAGCCCACTGCAGTCCACTGTTGGAAATAAGGTTTTCTTAAAATAATGTTAAGTTTTAACTCCCATTATGACAAGTCTAGGTCGCAGGTTTATTGGGTTTTCTATTTAGAAACTCAGGCGCAGCATTCCGGAGTGTGGAGTTATGTCCGTGTGGTAAAAGGGTCGTCCCCATACTTAGATATATAAGAAAGAAGTTTGTTTTATATATTTCTATATTTTATTTATATATTAATATATTTATACAGGGTTATTGGTAAAACACCAGCACCCTCTTAAGGGGTTACTTTACTATGGGACCAAACCTGAAATTGCGAAAAAAAAATCAGCTGCTCTCTACATTCAAAACCTCATTTTGACGAGTTTTATGTAAGTAGATAAATTAATGTACTGAACAGCTGATTTTTTTTTTCGCGATTTCAGGTTTGGTCCCATAGTAAAAGTTGTTCATAATGATGAGCACAATGACCCCCTTAGAGGGTGCTGGTGTTTTATCAATAACCCTGTATAGTTCTATGGTCATCCCCTATTACTTATTTGGGACCGAAGCTTATCTGGTGGAATGTGGTCGTGCCATACACTTCTGCCTATCTGTTTGGAGAATGCCAGCGTAATGCTACGTCCTGTCCTCCGCTGAACATAAGGCTTGCCTTAAAATGTACTTATACCTTAAATGGAAGGTAATGTAGATTTAAGGCGATACCAAAATAAATGGGGGATTTTTCGTAATCATTTATTTCACTATTGCAGCATGTATGGATTTAATTTTTGGATATATGTTTATTGACTATTTCATTAATACTCTGACTGAAGGAAAACACAATTGGGTTAAATTTCCTCGATATAATTTAATTCCGAAAAGACCTCTACTTTTTATGTTTTCTTCTGTAATTCTAAAATTCTAAGTAATTTCACAGCACAATTGCATTCAAAATGTGTGTAACTCTGGCTGAACATATTTTTGAAAGATAGCTTAATGTATTTTTAAACAATTTTTATTTGATTTGTTGCTTTTATTTTGGTTCCAGCGCATTGTTGCGCTCTCTTTTTTTCGCATGTGGATGTAATTGACTCTATAACTTTCTTATTGCCGCCCAGGGCCTCAAGTCTGCTATTACAATAGTGTCAGAATGGTCTATCATTGATTTCATAATTGTTGATTTTGACAAGTTTGGTAATCTACTAATATAATGGAGTCATAATGGCGTCATTATGACTTTCCAATGGTCAACCACTGACACTCCATTGTAAGAAATTATGAATTTAGCAGATTACGAACTTTTAGCAAAATGAGAATGCAGTGACAATGGGATCGTGTTGGAATGTAAAAAATAGCAGACTTGGGGCCCTGTTTGCTTTTTACATATCACCTTAACGGTTTGATCCAAGAGATATATCTACGCTCTTTCTTAGTTCAGAAATCTAAGCTTAATTTGCTTGTTGACCCTGACCCTAACCCTGTATGGTCAAATTAAACTAGCTAGCGAAACTCCGCAAGTCCGCAGACGTGATCGGTATCAATATCAAAACATTCATGATAAGACAAAAAAAAAAAAAAAATTGATGATATTTTTTTTTGTTCAACGGCAGTGTGTTACCTTTCTTTTTTGTTTTTTGTGGACGGGAAATCATCAATGACGTCTCCCGCTCTGGGTGGAGCAGGAGAAGTCAGACTTTTACTGACTAAAACCCACCCGTGTTTCTTCAGTTGCCTATGAATGCCAGGGCCACGGTATCTCTTTCGACAACAAACCCGCGACCCCGGCGGCATCGGACCCTATCACTGCTGACATCTCTTTGAGGCGCGCGTGGAAAACGACGTTACTCTGTGTGTGTGTGTTACGTGGTGTTAAGGCTCTTACAGACAGGCGATATCGCGTCGCGACGCGATATTGTTCTACGGATATAATATCGCAATATCGCGTCACCGACGCGATATCGCCTCTGTCTATGAGAGTCTTAACCTGGAATATTAGTTTTTTTTATGCGTAAACTTCACAGACGTAATGTCTATCTATCGTCAACTAAACACGATCAATCTGCCTAGCCTTTTCCCAACTATGTTGGGGTCAGTTTCCAGTCTAACCGGATGCAGCTGAATACCAATATTTTACATGGAGCGACTGCCTATCTGACCTCCACAACCCAGTACTGGGTAATACGATACCCCTTGGTAAGACTGGTTGTCAGAATTTCGGGCTTCTGACGACCCGTAACGACTGTCAAAGATCCACGGATGACAGCCGGGACCAACGGCCTAACGTGCTTTCCGAGGCACGGAGGAGTCTCGGTATGTAAAGATGGTCACCCATCCACGGACCAACCCCAGCAAGCGTAGCTTAACCTGATGGATCGACCTGTGCGGCTGTTATTACCTAGCCACGAGCTCCTCGACGAGTTAACTAAACACGATAAAACAAATAAAAAAACAGATTTTCTCTACTCAAACTTTAAGTAAGTAACTACAGTACTAGCGGTCGTTGACCCCAGAAAAAAATCGTCAAATATTTTATTTTATCGTGTATAAATATCGATACCATCACGTCTGCGAAGTTTTGCTAATAAATTTAATTTGACCCTGTTATTGTGATTCTTTTAGAGATGTACGGTCTGGGGCCACATTCAAGCGGGTTCACGGGTGAGTGCTAACGCGTGCCCGTGTTCCCGCCGTACGCGGCAGGACACCGTGGAGTTTTAGTGGGTTAGAGTCCCACATAACTGCACTATCTCCCCGTGGTAGTGCAGTATGCATGAGCATTTCTCCACGATAAAAAAAAAACCGGTCGAGAGCGAGTCGGACTCGCGCACCGAGGGTTCCGTTCCGATTTCTGAAAAAGTGTGCTATTTAGAGACATCGTTTTATTTTTCTTGTAATCTATACATAAACTTCTATGACATGGAATAATTTCAGATTTTTCTCTATACAACCTTCGGAGATAAGGGGACGTTATTTTTTTTTTACTGTTTTCATCAGAAGTCGAAATTATGCGACCTAAAAAAATGTTTAAGAATTTGCAAACAGCGCTCTGTCATAATATAATTATGATATCTCACATGCCCTAGTAGTCCCACTTCGAATTTTTAAGACACCCTTTCAGTCCGTTGCAAAAAAAAAATCTTTCTTATTTGAAAAATAGTTTGTCAAACGTCATCTAAAACTGTTCCAATTTTCAGACAGAGTCGCACCACAAGGGTTCCTTTTTACCATTTTGGTACGGAACCCTAAAAAGGGCATACATTCGAGGATTCTGCTATAAATGCATATCCTCTTTCCACTCATCCTTATTACTGCAATGCACCTGGATCTACCTGACTTGCACAAATATTTCTTAAACAAACGCATTGCTTATACAATCAAAACCTTTGAGTATCGGAGTTAAGACGGAGCTACAATGGCTGAATGTAAACAGTGGCTAAGGGGTGTCTCTCCGATATTAAAAACATCTGTTCCGATCCCTCCGATACCCTCCGACGAGGAAGGGTTAAAGTGAATTGTTGTGGACATGCTTTTGGCTTTTAAAAATATTGAGGAATTTAAAAAAAAAGGTGTAGGATTGGTTTTGTTTTAGTTGTGGAATAAAAGCCGGTGGTATTCTTTTCCTTACCGAAATTCGATTCGTGTCTTAGTTAGCTATAACTCCATCGGTTTAGGTAACTATACAGGGTGTTTGGCGCATGGACCGACACAATTTTTTGGGGGATTGGGGGGGTCATTTGCTAGGTTTCACCTAAAGACCTCCATGTCCTAAGTGTGACCGTAATAGTTTTATTTTTTTTTTGTTCTTTCTTTGAATTACCCAAAATCTCGCCTTTGAATCGATATATTTTTTTTGTTTATGGTTGTAAAAGAACAAAATAATTTTTATTATAGTCTACAATGTATTCTTATTCGAAATAAAATAAAAAAATATAGTAACCGTAATAAGTCTTTTCTTAAAACACTCCATAACTGACTCTCTAACTAGTATTTTGACTACATTTGAATTGTTTTTCATAGCGTGTAGCATACCCTTAGAAAGGGTACAAGCTAAAGAACATTTTGAGATAAAAATAAGGTCAAAATGGCATTATTTAAAAAAAAAAAATGAATTTAAGAGTAGTAACTTTTCATACATTTAAACATTTTTAAGACTTTGGAAGCACGTAAGTCATTTTCTACTGATCAATTACATCAAATAATAATTTATTTAGAATAAAAATACATTGCAGACTATTATAAAATTTATTTTGTTCTATTGCAACCATAAACAAAAAAAATATATCGATTCAAAGGCGAGATTTTGGGTAATTCAAAGAAAGCACAAAAAAAAACATATCTCAATTACCGTCACACTTAGGACATGGAGGTCTTTAGGTGAAACCTAGCAAATGACCCCCCCAATCCCCCAAAAAATTGTGTCGGTCCATGCGCCAAACACCCTGTATACAACATTATTTTTTGTTTACACTAAACCTCTTAAGGGGTCATTGTACTCATCATTTTGAACAACTTTTACTATGGGACCAAACCTGAAATCGCGAAAAAAAAAATCAGCTGTTCAGTCCATTTATCTACATCAAACTCGTCAAAATGTACTGAACAGCTGATTTTTTGGTTTGTTCCCATAGTAAAAGTTGTTCAAAATGATGAGTACAATGACCCCTTAAGAGGTTTAGTGTAAACAAAAAATTATGTTGTATAGGTAAACAAAAAAGCAAAACCTGTCTGGTTAACCGACTAAACGTAATACCCGTCACTTCAGTCGTCATGCTACGACACAGTTGTACTCTTCAATTTAGCAACGTTATACAACGAATTATAACGTTGCTAAATTAAAGAGTACAACTTTTGTTTAGCCAAAGGTTTAGCCAGTCATCAAATCGGTAGAGTGATCTAGACTGTTCAGGTTCTGTGATGAACATAACCACTGCACTAGACTCCTTCACATAGGGGTATAAGCTAAAATCTTACAACATCCATTTTTAAGCCTAGCAAGCAATCAATCTGCCTAGACTTTTCCCAACTATGTTGGGGTCGGCTTCCAGTCTAACCGGATGCAGTTGAATACCAGTATTTTACATGGCGCGACTGCCTATCTGCCCTCCACAACCCAGTCACTGGGTAATACGATACTCCATGGTAAGACTGGTTCTAATACTTTCGGGCTTCTGACGAACCGTAACGACTGTCAAAGTTCATCGAATGACAGCCGGAACCAACAGCTTTCCGAGGCACGGAGGAGTCTCCATGTATCCATTTTTAAGTCTAGTTTTAAATCGCTAATAAATGCGTACCAACTTTATTTGGCAAAACTTTTTGAAACTTACCCCAACCATATCCCCCCTAATCGTACTCTGGAAATCGGAAAGTGAACGCTAAAAAGCAAAAAAAACGGTAACGGAAAAAATCCCTTCTTATGCAAATAACTCCTTACAATTTACGTTTGATTTTAGCGGCCCGTCGCGTCCGAGTGTTGCTTTATTAATTATTAATTTCCAAGTGATTTATTAGCATTTTTTTTTTGTTCGGAACGATTTTTTATGAAAAATTCCGAATTCCGAATGGCACCTATTTTTTCTGACGCGCCTTTCAAAGGGTTACAAATGTTTCTCGACTTTTTCGTTCAATAGAATTAATTAACACGAAAGAAAATCGAGTTTTTTTGAAATGTAAATTGTCCTTTTGTTTTTATATTTCTGTAATCAGAATTCCGGATTGGGCTCGTTTGAACGTTGATAGAAAGATTTTTTGAATTTTACTTTGAGTTATTGTAGAGGCTATAATTATTTAAATGTTTAATTTAATGACCAGAACTAAAAGTTAATTAATTACGCTAAGTTTTTGTACATTTTTGTTCTTTAATGTTTGTCAACTATTGTTTTAGAGGTCATAGGTCCACCTTGTGAGAGGCCTTCTAACGTTACGTCTTCCGGTACGCGGTCGAAACTGCAGAACCTTTTAGAACCGGTCGAAGTGGCGGTGCTTGGGGAAGACCTATGTCCAGCAGTGAACGTCTTTCGGCTGAAATGATGATGATGATTCTTTTACACTCGTATTTATAGTCAAGTAAAAGTAATTACTTCAGTCAAAGTAATTGCTCAAATAATGATTTTCATTCTATAGTTTAGTAATTGCTTGAAGTTAGAACTGTCAAAGCTTAGAATTCTTAGCCAAGTAATAGTCACCATTTTCTTTACTTAAGAATTCTACCCTCAAGTAATGACTTCTTTAAGAAATTACTTAGTGGCAAGTAATTACTCAAGTAATTACAACCTTTTCTTGTACCTACCAGCTTTGTTGCATACTTCCGTTCATGATTGTTGGATAGGTAGCATTTTCAGACGATAGCTGTTTGTTTTTAGGGTTCCGTACCAGAATGGTAAAAAGGAATCCTTATGTTGCGACTCAGTCTGTGTGGCTGTCTGTCGGTTACAGCTGGATATCTCAAGAACTACTAATGCTATCAACTTGAAATTTGGGACAGTTTTAGATGATGTTTGCCCAACTATTTTGCGAATAAGAAATATTTATTTTTTTTGCAACAGGGACCGAAGGGTGTCTTAAAAATTTGAAGTGGAGTCCCACTTCAAATTTTTAAGACCCCCTTCGGTCCCTACGTTCGTTCTTAGTACTAAAGCATGTTTCATAATATGAAATAATGCTATTTGCACATTCTCAAACATTTTTTTCTTTTTTTAGGCCGCATAGTTTTCGACTTTTGATGAAAAATGTAAAAAAAAATACCGTTCCCCCCCTTATCTCCGAAGTTTTTTCTCTATGTAATAGAGAAAAATCTGAAACTATTATAAAGCACACTTTTTCAGAAATCGGAACAGAACCCTCGGTGCGCGAATCCGACTCGCTCTTGACCGGTTTTTTTTAATCAATGTTTTACTTAAGTTAGAAGTTCAGTCTATAGCTACTTAGTTTCCATCATGTTTTAAACCACTCTTCCGAGATTTTAATAGTCTATCAAATGTATATGAAACAAACTTTTACCTCAATTTCAAACAAAGCACTTCCAACACAATACAAGGACCATTCAATCTGCCCGAACCAGCTCAGTTCACAACCAGTTCTGATACATCGTCACCCTTGTTCGCCAGACAATGTCGGCCACGTGTTGGATGACAATAGTCACCCACTACTGGATGCGCATAGGTGGACAGTGTGGGATGGGGGATGAGAGATTAGCGGATAAAAACATCCTTCGATAGTTCTTTTATTTTTTTTTCTGGGTGCTCTTTTCTCCATAAAAAAGATACAAACGCTCTCGCCTGTTTTCTTTCTGGTTAATGACCATAAAGCAATGATTTTTTACAGAAATATAAATATCAGTTTCTTGTATGACCCTATGTTTTCCTTTTTGATGATATATTATTTTTATAAGAACTAGAACCCTCCAAAAATGCTCGCCTATTCAGTCCGCTGTCAACAGACGCCTAGTGTACCAATTTGACAACTATTATCGAAAAAAGAAAAACATAGGGGCATAGTATATATTCTTCTTATTCAGTTTATGAAATATCTTTTAAATTGGTCCAATATTGGAGGAGGAAATAGGCGAGAGCCAAACCTCGAAATGTGACTTTTTACATAGGCTATTTAGTCGGATCTGCAGTTGTCCTTATCGCACGAATTCGAGGGCGGAGCGCTCGCAGAGCGACAGCAATACCTTCTTAAAATACCTAATTTTCAAAAGTCTGGCCGCCCGCCTTTCCTCTTGTTACCGTTAATTATTTCTTTAGTGGATAAAGAGTCTTTGCCCAGCTCTTTTCCTCTCCATATCTTGCATTCCTTACCATAAGCCGATGTTCGCACGGACGTAAAAATATCGCGGCGGGATTTTATCGCACAATGGATTTTCAACACTCGGTGTTGAGCTGAACTTCGAGAATCCAACCTAACAACAACAGAGTGCACCCCAGCGCGTCGAAAAAACACACTGTTTGATTTTCAACTCTCAGCGCTAAGCAGAGCGTTGAAAATCCAGTGCGCGAAAAATATCGCCGCGATATTTTTACGTCCGTGCGAACGTCGGCTAAAGCTGTTTCGATTTTTGGTTGTTAAATGATAGAAACTGCTCAATAGACTAATTCGATTAAGATAACTTAATTTTCAGTAAAACTATTCGTGAATAGGGATGCCTCGGTAAAAAAAATGTATTTAGTCCGTCAGTCAGATAATCATATTAATAAAAACATATTTATTATAAAACGCATTTAAAGTTGGGGAGTGGGGGCTCACTACATCACAGCTATCTACGTATGAAATGTAGCAAGGAGTGACATCATGCCACATTTTAACTCAATGTATCGCCGTAATCTTTTTATTACGTAAAAAAAGAAAAACTACGTGTCCAATATTTTTTTATAATCTAAATGACGGACAACAGAAAATTTTTAGGCATATATTATGAGTTTTTTTATGTTTACGTGCTGAAAGCAAATACCTAGGTATGTTGATATACCTATGTGTGTTGAAGTGGCAAATCCTATAATTACAGTCCGGCCGATGAGACAATGCTTTCCTGCCACCTGTCAGTTGGATTTTCTAGTAGTAATAAGGATCAAATTCGCAAAACACATAGTCGTTATGGCGACTATAATGCTAATTTCGGCTAAGTGATTGCTTGGCATGAGCAAGACCAATTCAACGTGGTGACCAATGTTTGTTACCTTTTTTTTAGGTTAGAATAAACCTTAAGCTCATTGAGACAGATTTTACATTTGATAGATTCTAAATCAACTACAGAGGTGTAAATATCTAATCGGGTTTCTCCTTCAATTGATATTCCCAGTTTACATCCCATACTTGGAAAGACGCCATGGATTAGATTACGGTCATTGCTGAGCTGCCTTCGTCCATTTATTCGGGGAAGTGAAGGCGTTATGGATAACAATGTGCGATTGCCGAAGCCAGAGAGAAATATGTGCATCGGTTCTTAAGTTATTGCTTTGTGCATTCTGAATTTAAGCAGGGGATGATCGAAGTATTACGAGTTGGAAATGCAGACTTCGTAAGTAATCATAATCTTATCATTAGTCGTGGAATACGTGCGCCAGAAGACGAGGTACACGCCGAGGGGGCAGTTACTCGAGTCGCGCCGCAACGTCAACTTCAAGGCGTTCGTGGTGCGAGTACCGAACTGTTACCTGCCTCTCGTCATGGAAGAAGACTTGGCCGTAGGGCGTGGTGTTCCGTCGCTTCCGCGGACAAGTTCCACAGGGCAGCGCAAAGTCAAGATAGTGCAAAGTGAAGTGCTACTAACATAGTCTTAGGCCGTATTTATTAACACAAGTTTTGTTTATATTCAAATACTAGCTGCGTCCCGCGGTTTCACCCGCGTAGATCGTGATAAAAAGTAGCCTATGTGTTAATCCAGGGTATAAGCTACTTACAAACCAAATTTTATCCAAATCGGTCCAGCCGTTTGAGCGTGAAGAAATAACAAACACACACACACCACACACTCACAAACTTTCACCTTTATAATATTAGTGAGATGTATGTTTAGGGTAAGGATCTGTAACAGTTATTGTGACGAGTTTATATAAGTGCGACGTAGCAAGATGAGCTTTAAAATCGCTTCAGCTCATGGCTGACTCCACAGCCCAACATCAAAGCAGCTACCGTCTTCTGTTATAAGAATTCTGTTCTTACATTAATTATTTATGAGTCGTGAAGTCTTTATTACTGACGTATATCGTCGTATGCTAATACTCGCTATTAGATCTAAATTATTGTACTTCTGTATCGTTCTGTGTTATTTCTAGCCAAATACATTTTTTGGATAGGTTTTTGGACATGTATTTATGATTTGTTTGCTGATTCCGCAAAGGTAGTCGTAGCCATAACCTTATAAAAAATAAAAAACCGGCCAAGTGCGAGTCGGACTCGCGCACCGAGGGTTCCGTTCCGATTTCTGAAAAAGTGTGATATTTAGAGACATCGTTTTATTTTACCAGTAATCTTTATTTTACATGGAACGACTACCTATCTGACCTCCACAACCCAGTAACTGGGTAATACGATACCCCTTGGTAGGACTGGTTGTCAGACTTTCGGGCTTCTGACGACCGGTAACGACTGTCAAAGATCCACGAATGACAGCTGGGACTAACGGCTTAACATGCTTTCCGAGGCACGGAGGAGTCTTGGTATGTAAAGATGGTCACCCATCCACGGACCAACGCCGGCAAGCGTAGCTTAACCTGATGGATCGACCCGTGCGGCTGTTATTACTTAGCCACGAGCTTCTCTTAAATCTATTTAAGAATAACATATAACATATTAATGTTATCCATAACCTTAAAAACAATATCAACAAAAGAATCTAAGAAATGCAATTCAATAATCCATGTCTCTGAATCTTTGATAGCCGCCATCTTTATCACAGAGTAGTGCCAGATGTAGAGGATACATGACAATGTAATGTTTTGTGTACTGTGGTCAGACCACACAGGTGGGCAAATGTTAGTGTTTACTGTTGGGCGTTACTGGTGATGTGATGATTGCCGGAATCAAGTGGTTTATGAACAGGTGTTAGGATTTGAGTGTTTGGGAATTACGGTGGAGTTGAGATACATAGCAAGTGCTCTAGTGTCTCTACCTAACTAGGTATATAGTATTATAGAGGTTTTATTATGTACAAGCCAAAGTATGGATAACTGGCTGACATTCCGATCATTCAAACATCGAATATTCTTATAAAAAGTGATGGTCGCTTTTTATAAGGATTGTCAGATAGCGGATAGCTAGGGCTCCGCGTAGGACCTAGGGAGTGTATTATAATTTTATTTCTATTTTAATATAGCGGGCTTCAGCCCCATTTCTACAGTGCATTACTGTCTATTTATTTATAACGTAGTTAGCCTCCCGCTGTGAGGTTCGAGCCCTCACAGTATTATAAATAAAATAAAATAAAAAAGCCTTTTATTTCTTGCTTATTCAATTTCAATTTAAATTACAATGTGCTTACATGCACATTGTAATTTAAATTGAAATTGAATAAGCAAGAAATAAAAGGCTTTTTTATTTTATTTTATTTATAATACTGTTGTAGAGTATAATAAAAATTATTTTGTTCTTTTACAACCATAAACAAAAAAAATATATCGATTCAAAGGCGAGATTTTGGGTAAATAATAATTACTTAATCGTGATATAAGACAGTCAGCATCAATAATATCGGGACGAACAGACTGTTCAAAATGATCTAAGCAACGATTAAAATGAAATATTATGTCATACAAGGAATGTTTCAGAATGAAGACAGTATGTACACGGCAACTGCCATTTTGACAAAAATTTCATCTAATTGAGATAAAGTTTAATTTTCTTAGTTGTTGACATCATTTTGAACAGTTTGTTCGTCCCGATATTTTTGACGCTGACTGTAGGTACTTCTACTTTCTGTTATGCTAGTCTAGATCAAAATAAAATAAAGTAGGTACCTACTTTATTTTTATGAAAACGTAAAAAATGTTAACAGAATTTTATTCATCACCAAATACAATCAATCTGCTTAGCCTTTTCCCAACTATGTTGGGGTCGGCTTCCAGTCTAACCGGATGCAGCTAAATACCAGTATTTTACATGGAGCGACTGCCTATCTGACCTCCACAACCCAGTTACTGGGTAATACGATACGCCTTGGTAAGACTGGTTGTCAGACTTTTGGGCTTCTGACGACCCGTAACGACTGTCAAAGATCCACGACTAACAGCCGGGACCAACGGCTTAACGTGCTTTCCGAGGCACGGAGGAATCTCGGATGGTGGATGGATGGTCACCCATCCACTGACCAACCCCGGCAAGCGTAGCTTAACCTGACGGGTCGACCCGTGCGGCTGTTATCACTTAGCCACGAGCTCCTTATTCATCACCAAATACTAAAGCAGAAATTGTATTTTTTTAACAATCAATGAAGCTATGTATATTTCATAAAAAATCTCTATTTGCCTCTGTATCGACACTACTCTGTTACCTATTATCGAAATGCACATCGCGGTTTCGTAAGGGTTGAATATTTCTGTACCATACTTACAATCATAACTCTACACATGAATTACACCTTATTTGAAATGGTGTAAAGATCATATTTGTTTGTCGCAAATGTATGTTTAAGTTTGTTGTTAAATATTTACTGTCAGACAAAGTACTTACTGAAATTGTAGTCTTTCACAATAGCTCGATATCTTTGGAGTATGTATGTATTGAGTGTTCTTACGACATCTGTTTTTATGAGCTAAAAGCTCATACAAACAGCTTTGGATAAGCATGCTCATGTCTTCATGAGGATGTTGACTATGTTTAGGTAGTGGATTAGTAGGTATAGTATGATTAATGATTTTATAAAATTTGTGGTACTAATGCCCATTTTCACCAACCTTAAGTGACACTTAAATGAATCCATAAATAAAAATGCACTGTTGGATTTTCAACGCTAGGCTTAATAGCGCTGAGAGTTGAAAATCCAACAGTGCAATAATGTTAGTATTAATTAGTGTTTTAAAAATCTGCCTAGTTTTTTTAATTCCCAACTATGTTGGGGTCGGCTTCCAATCTAACCAGATGCAACTGAAGACCTCTATTTTACATGGAGCGACTGCCCATCTGACCTCCATAACCAGGTTACTGGGTAACACGATACCTCTTGGTAAGACTGTTTTGATATGTAAGGGATGGTCACCCATCCACAAGCCGACCGCGGCAAGCGTAGCTTAACCTTGACCGACCCGTGCGGCTGTTAATTTAATATCAATTATTATTAATGCTGTTAGAAAAATAAAAAAGGTATGGAAATTAAAGTGAATGATAATTTAGTGGTCCAGAACCAATGATAGAATGTTAAAGAAATAACGTCCTCCTTTTTTGAAGTCGGTTAAAAAGATGATAAAAGGTCAAACTGTAGCACAAGATTTGTATTCAATTCCATCGCAAGTTTAAATCAATTTCATAAACCACTGATCGTACCAATAAACACAGTCAATAACGATCAATGGTCCTAAAACACCACATCACAGTTCCCCTGCCCAGCCCCCATGCTTTATGAGGAGTCGTTCACCGCTGACGCATTGTTTTACCACAATCACCATAATTAATTAATCAACATTATTATATTCTTCAAAAAATTGCCCTAGAATTGACGGATACATGTGAAATGAGTTTGGCGTAGAGTTATGCGCGGATAGATATCCCAGACAATAAAAAAAAATGTATGACACTTTTTTAACTTTTCTTCTGTTTTCTTGTTGGAAATTTCAACTGTGTATTTTGTAAATGTGCACACTCTATGGTAGGATATGGCTAATGGACACTGTTGTTTGTTTATTAAGACCTTTTTTGTGTACCCTTATTCGCAAATGAATAAATGATTTGATTTGATTTAAAATTAGAGTAACTACTATCGAAAAGAATTCTTCCTACAATGTCGTTGTTGGTGTTTTATTAAACTCGAAACATTTACAGTGTGTCATCATCTGCCTAGCCTTTTCCCCAACTATATTGGGGTCAGATTCCAGTCTAACTGGAAGAAGCTGAATACCAGAATTTTACACGGAGCGACTATCTGCCCTCCACAACCCAGTAACTGGGTAATAATATACCCCTTGATAAGATTGGTTGTCAGACTTTCAGGGTTCTGACGACTCGTGCCGATAGTCAAAGATCCACGAATGACAGCCGGGACCAACCGCTTAACGTGCTTTCCGAGACACAGAGGGGTCTCGGTATGTAAAGTTGGTCACCCATCCACAGACCAACCGAGGCAAGCGTAGTTTAACCTTGAACGACCGTGCGGCTGTTAGTACTTAGCTACGCGCCCCTCTGAAAATATTTACGGTGTGCCTGATGGCCTGATATCTTATTTAATTGGTCCTGTAGTGAAACTCTTGTCAACTTATAATCCCTATAATGTCTTGTTATTTTGTCCAACTCACCTAATTTGCTGTTCTGAAACTTGATTGCTTTGCTGAAACTGATGTTAGTAAGTTGGTTATATCTTGACCACTTCATAATTTTGTCTATCTTGATCAGGTTATCACTAGCTGTCAAAAACACAAGCTCAAAAAATACGCTTACTTCCGAGCAATAAAAAACTGGCCAAGAGGGTTCCGTACCACCGTACTTACAATATTTAACACTAATTACATAATTATTTAAAAAAAAACACCTTTATTGTATGGGGCCATCTTTAATTTTATTTTATATTAACTGTTGTTAAAGCGGCAATAGAAATACACAATATGTGAAAATTTCAACTTCTACCTATTACGGTTCATGAGACATATCTCCCGCCCGCTGACAGACAGACAGACGGAGGGGAGGACGGACGGCCAGCGGAGGCTTAGTAAAAAGCTTCAAAAAACCCTAAAAAGAAGCCAATTTACAAAACTGGGCAGTTCTATCCACTCCTAACTCTACATAAGTAATGGCGTCATTGTAACAATTAAAATTTGATGATGCGGGCGCTCTGTTCTCTCCAATACCGACTGCACCCGCCCCGCGACGTCGCCTGCATTTGTACGTATACTGACCTGTTGCCACTATTGTACTGCTTTCACTTTTAAAAGGGGCTTGAGGTACTTATTTGGTGCTGGTGAAATTTTGGCGGGGGTTATTTTTTTTTTTTTTTTTTTGAGGGTGGGAAATCATCAAATAACTTCTCCCGCTCTGGGTGGAGCGGAAGGGCGTGTCAGACTTTTACTGACTAAAACCCACCCGTGTTCCTTCAGTTGCCTATGCCAGGGCCGCGGTATCTTCTTCAAACTACCCGCGACCCCAGCGGCTGGCGGGGGGGTTGATGGATATATGGTGACTGACGTCTCTTTCTCAGGTTGTCGTGACGATTAAGATATATATCAGGAAAATTGGCAGTGGGATCGACGTTTGCATGATATCGTCGATATCACACCACACTTTGACAACCAATCCTAGCCTAGTAGGTATTATTTTTTATTTTTATGTACCTGTTACCAAAATGCACTAAGGGCCGGTTGCTTGATCCGTAGCTTAACTCAACCAATGGTTAAACATACTAACTTATGGTTGAATTTTGGCTAAATGTGAAAGGCTAAACATGAATGTATAGCTCGTGGCTTAGTAATAGCTACGTTTGCCGGGGCTAGTCCGTGGATGGGTGACCATATTTACATACCGAGACTCCTCCGTGCCTCGGAAAGCACGTTAAGCCGTTGGTCCTAGCTGTCATTCGTGGATCTTTGACAGTCGTTACGGGTCGTCAGAAGCCCGAAAGTCTGACAACCAGTCTTACCAAGGGGTATCGTATTACCCAGTCACTGGGTTGTGGAGGTCAGATAGCAGTCTCTCCATGTAAAATACTGGTATTCATCTGCATCTGGTTAGACTGGAAGCCGACCCCAACATAGTTGGGAAAAGGCTAGGCAGTTTGATTTTGATGAATGCATTCATGTTATCTCATTCATGTTAAAAATAGTAACTAATAGCATTTTGGCACATTTAGCCATAGTTGCATGTTTAATCATTGGTTGAGTTAACAACGGATCAAGAACCGGCCCTAAGAGGGGGATCACTTAGGCACGAGCTTTCGTGGGCTGATATTTCTTGTGATAAACTTCAAGACGAAGGAAAAAAGTGTTGTGAAATCTACAGTATGCCTGTTCCAGTACATACAGGGTGTAAGGGACAGCCCTCCGCAAACTGATAGGGTGAATTCAGTATGTCTTACTAAGATGACTGGTACATGAAATTTTTTCAGGAACGTTAAGGGAATCCAATAAACCTGATTTGTTTGTGTTTCTGTGCACAAATCGGAACGTCTATTACTGGTTGGGATGGGTAGGTAATAGGTATGCGGTGAGTTCGATGAACTCTGTAGCTAGACAGAAAGTGAACCGCTGATTACTCGCGTCGTTGGTTAGAGTACCTGTTGAAATAGGTACTCTAACCAACGACGCGAGTAATCAGCTGTTCACTTTGCTGGTTTTTTTTTTGCTGTTTTTTTTTTGCAGTTTTTTTACATAAATGGAATGCTGCGAACACACAATGCAATTTTACATTGAAATAATGAAAATGTAACTGAAAAAAAAAATTAAAAAATGAAAATTTTCCTGAGAAAATTTCCGGTAGAATATGATTTAAAATGAGGAGCTGAATGCACCCGGTTAGTTTGCGGAGGGCTGTCCCTTACACCCTGTATATTATACTTCATTATAAAGTTTGCAGTTATCAACACTAACAAAAACAAAACAGCCACACGTATGAAAGTGATGAAACTATCTTTTCAATGAGTCATACAAACTTTTTTTATCAATCCAACACCACAAGATGACAAGACGGTGGCATATGATACAGTATCTTCGTCATTGTGATATTTAAAAAAGGGTTGATCTAAATATAATAATACAATGATTTTATATGAATGGATGACATCTGTCGTAGAGGAAGTGACGATGTTGAACAAAAAATACTAAGCGAGGGTGTTTGATTTATCATTCCGATGTTTAATTAATGTGTATTAGGAGGTTTGAGTATTTTTCATTGTATTTTGAATGCTGTTAAAAATGTATTGATGTGAAATCTAAGAGGGAATATTCTAGACATGAATAAACTCTTCGGAAGACAAACTTGTTCGTATGCGTTGGAGGATTTTGTTTTCCAAATTTGGACAGACTCAAGTGCGGTGTATCAGATCAATCTGCCTAGCCTTTTCCCAACTATGTTGTGGGGTCGGCTTCTAGTCTAACCGCATGCAGCTGAATATACGTATTTTACATGGCGCGACTTCCACAACCCAATTACTGGGTAATACGATACCTCTTAGTAAGACTGGTTGTCAGACTTTCGGGCTTCTGATAACCCGTAACGACTATCAAAGATCCACGAATGACAGCCGGGACCAACGGCTTAACGTGCTTTCCGAGGCACGGAGGAGTCTCGGTATATGTAAAGATGGTCATTTTGACGACACGGTTGGCGCAGTGGTTGAGCGATGGACTGCTGCGCAGCATGTCGCGGGTTCGATTCCCGCACGGAACAAATATTTGTACGACCTACAAGTATTTGTTCCGAGTCTGGGTGTTTTTCTATCTATAATATGTATGTATTTACAACAAAAAATGTATATAAGTAGTTTATCAGCCATCTCGTTACCATAACACAAGCATTAGGTCGCTTAGTTTGGGACTAGATGGCGTTGTGTGAAATGTCCAAGGATATTTATTTATTATTATTTATTTATCCACGAACCAACCCCGGCAAGCGTAGCTTGACCTGACGGATCGACCCGTGCGGCTGTTATTACTTAGCCACGAGCTCTTCTATAATGGATACTGTCTGATATTTTATTTAATTGTTGGCTAGTCAAATTTGGGACAGCACTATCGATGCTTAGCGGTTGGTCTTCGTTCATGAACTAATACGGTCTTAATACACAACGAGGTTTTTCTTCTTCATTGTCATGGTTTAAACCATCGAGCCAGTTTTTGTATTAAGAACCTAGCTGTTATAGAAATACAGTTCTTTAGGGTAGTATTCCATTAGTCCAAGATTTTTATCCAATGTACATTTGATCAAAGAAATTTGATGGATGTCTTCTTGTAAGTTGGATGAAGTCATCCAATTCCTTTGATCAAACGTACATTGGACTTTTGGATCTTTGACTAATGGAATACCACACTTATACAAAACGGTGTTGGAATAAAGTTCAAAATTCAAAAAAACCGGTCAAGAGCGAGTCGGACTCGCGCACCGAGGGTTCCGTTCCGATTTCTGAAAAAGTGTGCTACTTAGAGACATCGTTTTATTTTTCCTGTAATCTTTACATAAACTTCTATCACATAGAATAATTTCAGATTTTGTGCTTTGCAAACTTCGGAGATAAGGCCCCTTATCTCCGAAGTTTGGAACGGTATTTTTTTTTACATTTTACATCAAAAGTCGAAAACTATGCGGCCTAAAAAAAATAAAAAATAGTTTGAGAATGTGCAAACAGCGTTCTTTCATATGATACCCCACATGCCATAGTAGCCCCACTTTAAATTTTTAAGACCCCCTTTCAGTCCCAGTTGCAAAAAAAACATAATTATTTTTATTTCATTCTTATTTGAAAAATAGTTGGGTCAACGTCATCTAAAACTATTCCAAATTTCAAGTTGATAGCATTAGTAGTTCTTGAGATATCCAGCTGTGACAGACAGACAGACAGACAGACAGTCACACCATAAGGGTTCCTTTTTTACCATTTTGGTACGAAACCCTAAAAAAGGTCCATGGTTTGCCCCTGGGTTTGAAGATGAACCTTGTTTTGTAATAAAACGGCTAAGGTCTGGCAATAGTACCTACTTAGTCATCATTTTCACCAAAAAACAGTCACACTACGCGTAGTGTGTTATCTCTTCGTCTTTATCTTTATTCAAAAACATCACGAGTCTGCTTACAGTCCGGCCGCCGAAAGAACGCGTTCCTGACACCGGTGTGTTGGACATAATCTAGTAGTAATAAGGATCAAATTCGCAAAACACATATTCGTTAGTGAAACTGACAGGTGTCATGACCGCGTTCTCTCAGCGACCGGACTGTAGTTGAAGTTACCTCATCATTTCACTGCTCATGAAAAAGCTTCACATCTGAACATCCTTAAAGAATATACATGTAAATAAAGTAAAGACAGTACAAACTTAAAAAAAAGCTCTCCCTCTCATAATGTATAATTCCGTCGCATCCGATATTTATCGATACCGGAGATCGGATGACATATTCAAATATTTCCTGCCGTCAAGTCAAGGTGCGGGGTTTTTGTGACAACTCACTTTCTATGGGGTAAAATTGAAAGTTTTATTGTATGGTAAAAACAAGGAATAGTTTATTTGCAGTTTTTATAAAGGTTGATTACAGAGTCAGTGGTTGGCTTCTGTCATCCGAAAGATCTCGTTGAGGATTCTGAAAGAAATAAAAAAAAAACTCAAACTCAAAGAATTTATCTCAAATAAAAAGAATAAAAAAAAATAACTAATAATAAATAAATAAATTTATTTCATCACATACATACTTACACTCATCACATAAACACGCACACTCATCACATTCATACTTACACTCATCACATACACACTAACGCTCATCACACTCATACTTACACTCATCACATACACACTAACGCTCATCACATTCATACTTACACTCATCACATACACACTAACGCTCATCACATTCATACTTACACTCATCACATACACACTAACGCTCATCACACTCATACTTACACTCATCACATACACACTAACGCTCATCACATTCATACTTACACTCATCACATACACACTAACGCTCATCACATTCATACTTACACTCATCACATACACACTAACGCTCATCACACTCATACTTACACTCATCAAATACACACTAACGCTCATCACATTCATACTTACACTCATCACATATACACTAACGCTCATCACATTCAGACTTACACTCATCACATACACACTAACGCTCATCACATTCATACTTACACTCATCACATACACACTAACGCTCATCACATTCATACTTACACTCATCACATACACACTAACGCTCATCACACTCATACTTACACTCATCACATACACACTAACGCTCATCACATTCATACTTACACTCATCACATACACACTAACGCTCATCACATTCATACTTACACTCATCACATATACACTAACGCTCATCACACTCATCACATACACACTAACGCTCATCACATTCATACTTACACTCATCACATACACACTAACGCTCATCACACTCATACTTACACTCATCACATACACACTAACGCTCATCACATTCATACTTACACTCATCACATACATACTTACTCATCACCAAAAGGTAACCAATTAAATGTGTATAACATTTAATTGGTTACCTTTTGGTCCTAAGTTTCATTAAGTTTATACTGAAACCGTTGTTTTGTTAACATACATTATGTCTTCTGAATTATTTTATCGATCGAAAGAGACTGGATCCTGCGACACAGGGTATCCTAGTACGGGATCCCAGTGTCATACTAAATTTTTTGAAACATTTGTACTTACAGAAATCAATAAACTTTTTCTTTTTTTTTTACTTTAAATAAACCAATTACAGGCACTTTTGAATTGTCAAGGGTTCGGTCAGTCAGACAGATGAAGCTAGTTACCCATTCCAAAGCATAGTAGATCCCTATGGAAAAGAAAAAATAATTTTATATGTCCTTTGGATTGAAAGCTCCAAGTTTATTGACATTGCCTAAATCTACGGCTTCCTAGAAAGATTTAAATCGTTGGATTCACCCTACCGTGTCAAAAGATAGTCGCATTACCTACTGTTTCGTTTTAAACCTCTAACACGCAATGACGCAGTGACTTCACTTGATTATCATGGAAACACTGTTTGATCATCTGTGAGCCCACTCTTCACAGTATGGACACTTTTTCTTGTGACTGACGTGGAGGGCAAATCTAGCGATTTAAATCTTTGGGAGGTGGGGTTTGACATAATGTCAAATACTGGTGAAAATGACAGATTTTTATGACAGCCGTTACGGCTATTTTCCTAGGAAACCAAAGCTTTACTAGTTTTTTTTATTTTTACTTTGATCCAGAAGTTGATCACTATTTCACTTGATGGTAAAAGGTGAGACGGTCGACGATGGTGCACTCTGCAGTCTTGCCTAGAACTTAAAAATAACTACCCACTTAAGAATTGAAGACTCCAAGATTAGAGCCACCAGAAAAAATACCTACTCTGGTAGGAAGTTCCACTCCTTAGACTTTAGGCGATGGATTATTAGGCTAAAGATTTTAAAATCTGAACTAAACACTTCAGCTACAGTTACCAATGACGAAATGAAATGAAATTGTTCATTCTGTTAAATATGATATGGGAATCACTTTAACACATCATATTAAAAAAAAAATAAGCTAGATGGAGTCGACATTTCCTATCTGACTACTCCTGAGAAGAAATGGCGAAACAAACTCAGCGGTCAAAGTCTCTTTTAAAGTCCAGACATAATCTTGGTCAGATCATGTAAAGACCATGTAGATCCGTATCTGAAATGGACGACTTGTCATACGTAAAAGAAACGCGTCGTAACTCGAAAGTGATAATATTAACTATTGAGTTACCTAACACTGGCTACATACGTATTCAGAAAAATGCAAATACAAAATGGCGATCCATTTTCGTCGAACATCATAACACCCCAACAGACAAGTCGATGTCAAAAATAATTTATTATCTATCAAAAAATAATTGTTCTAATTACTTATGCAAGGCTGAGTTTCTCCCCTTTAGTTCAAAACATTTTTTTATTATTCAAATCTAGTAATGACTGGGGCTTTTGTTAGAGGATGTTTGATCGGATACCTTTGCCATTATTTAAAAAAAAATAGAGCACAGATAATAGATTTGGTATGAGGCTTTGTGAAATATAGTCTGTTTGTTTTTCTCTTTTGTTGTTCAAGAATTTGTGATTCTCTATCTTGGCATGTATTGTACCTACGTATACGCTTTCATGTAATAAGCAAATGAATAGATCTAGTAGGTAAATTTCTTCTTCTTAGCGTAACGATGGCAAAATAAGAAAGTTGTGAAAATTCAAATATTATGTTTGGCTCAAAATTCAGCCAACACGGAAGTCGTTAGCCGACGCAGTCTTAAGATCCTCAGGTGCACAGATGACGGGGTAGTTATCGCTATGCCCAAACCTGTACATTCTTTAACTGCAGATATTCACAGTATATTTAATAAGAGTGCAAACTTAGATGTGTTTTTGTAAATATTTTTAATTGATTACTGATACATTTCGTAGTCTTGTAGCTACATTGCACAAACAACCTACAATCTAACCTCTCACTAGAAGTCGGGCGTTGATAACTGCAGCACAGTTTTACCTTTTGCAGGTTTGTGATATGATGACCTTATTGGTGATGTTCTTCAGAAAGATCAGTTGCGTGCGAGCGTGCGTGTATGACCAGATGTACGAACGTGAACGAAGCAAAAGGAATACGCCATGCAAGGATAGTAACAGGACGTGTTCTATAGTTTCCTACCCCCATAGGAACAAGCCGTGAGTTTACGCATAGATATTATGTATTGTTTTTTATTGTATTTGTTTTTTGTTCTTAATAAACGATTATTATTGTTGTTGCCTTCGATTTTTAAAAGACACCACCACAAGGTCACTATTCATAAATTATGTCACCTATTTTATAAAAACCTCTGCTTTTGAAGTCTTTACAAGAAAGGCGTAAAACATTTAGTGACAGTTTATCTGTACCGTTGTCAGTTTCGATTCCTTATAATACAGACAGAACATCATGTGTGTGTGTGGTTTGTGTACTGGGTTCTGTAGTCTAATCAGATTTTATTTTTGTTTCCAGAGGTATGCGCCATGCCATGGGTAGTATAGCATACTTTAGCTAGTAAGTACTTTTATTTTTAACCATACGGATAATTTTTCTCATCATTAATTGATTTTGATCACTCTCCTGCCAAGAATAAATATTAAGAAATTTATCACATTTATTAAACAAGCGGTCACTTCATTCCTAAATAAAATTGTATGCAATTGGTATATGTAAAGTAAATTCATGCAGTATTCGATGACAGAATATTATCATATGAAACGAATATTTATAAATGGCCAATAACCGTTGGATAATCCTCTAAATAGCTTGAAAGATTAATCCAGTGTTGTAAAAAAGACAAGTGAAAGAGTTTGAAAGAAATCTCTAAGGGACCCTAAAATCCTAAAAACCAAACCAACAATGCAGGGCAAAAATTCTGTTGATATGCAAAACAGGGTTTATATTTTTGACATATCCATAAAAGATGTATCGTGTTATAATAGAGCACTATTGAAATCATAGACAAAGAGGTATCTTTGGTGTTGGTATCATCGAACTGTTTGATAATGGTCTAGTTATTATTATTGTAGAGATATTGAAATAGCTGGCGGCTAGTTTGATATTTAATGTAGATTTCATAAATAATTCTTTGATTTTTGTTAAAAATTCAAACTTTGTATCAATGCAATCAGTTTAAGTCAGGATTTTAAATGAATTAATATTGAGTTTATACCATCTGGCTTGAATTCGTATATTATTATCGTAGAAGACGACAAACTAATGCATTAATGTAAAATTTATTTATTGATTTAAATGCCTTAAAACTATCATTACAGGTCTCAACCTCATGCGATAGCCAAGTAACACAACCAAAATTAAAATTAAAGCGCAAAGTACATCTAAAGATCATTGTTTGTAACATAATCTAAACAATAGTCAATCTGCCTAGCCTTTTCCCAACTATGTTGGGGTCGGCTTCCAGTCTAACCGGATGCAGCTGAATACCAGTATTTTACATGGAGCGACTGCCTATCTGACCTCCACAACCCAGTAACTGGGAAATGCGATACCCCTTGGTAAGACTGGTTGTCAGACTTTCGGGCTTCAGACGACCCGTAACGACTGTCAAAGATCCACGAATGACAGCCGGGACCAACGGTTTAACGTGCTTTCCGAGGCACGGAGAAGTCTCGGTATGTAAAGATAGGTCACCCATCCACGGACCAACCCCGGCAAGCGTAGCTTAACCTGATGGATCGACCCGTGCGGCTGTTATTACTTAGCCACGAGCTCCTCCATAATCTAAACAATAGTACTTTTGCGAATTCACCCCAGTGACATTCTTATGAACTCTCAAAACTTCGTAATAATCAGTGCAATCGAAAAACCCAAACACATAGAAAACAACAAGCAAACCCACAAACAACAAACCACGAACTCCTTACCAGATGACAAGATATCCAAAGGCACACGTACTCAAGTAAATTCAGAATTAACTCGCCAAATCGAAAAATTACGCACAAAGGGGAATACGTTATAAAAAACACACAATACAAATCACAGTATCGCCTGTTAATGATCTTGATGTCTCGCGATGATTGTAGAAAGAGATACAAGATACAAACACCCCAAGTTCGAAAGAGACGCAAAATGTGATATCTCACCGGAAACGGCGTAATATATGGTGCATTGTTAGTAACGAGATCGGTTTGTGTGTCTGTTCGTCCGTGGGCGGACTTGCGCACGCGTTCTTTAAATAGTGTACGTGAATTAAATTATTTTTTGATATGAAATTCTACGGTTCTTGGTGCGTTTAAATTTAGATTTGATATTTTGTACCTGGATTTTTTAAATATAAAGTGTCTGTGAAGAGAGTAAATTGAGGTTGGAACAAGAAATCTTGTATATTTCATGTAAACTTTTGTCTACAGTTTTCTTCTCATCGTAGTTACTGTATAAAGCTAACAGCATATTATGTTAACCTATTCACCATTCTAAGAAACGAATGATATAAGCACTTACAACAAAAGCCTAATTTTGAAAATGCAGATTAAGTGAAGTATCTAGCCATTGATCTGTATAGCTCTGATATAACCAAAACAGTTAGGGCTTGCCAAGAACAATTACCAACAATTAAGATATTATTTCTGATGTCTTGATCTACGTTATCTCATCATCATTATCTTGCCCTTATTCCAATTTATTTGGGGTCAGTGCAACATGTCATCATCTTCGTCATCTCGGTTGTCACTTACAACGTTACCTAGTATCATAACATGGCATTGACAGAAAGCTTCATCTCATATTGCACCATTCGTGTGACATCGCTTTTAAAACGTCCACGAAAAGCTCTACAGCACTCAATACGCCAACATCACACACGACCACCTTGGTCTACCTTCCCCTAAACATTTCAAAGGGGTGTTTAACGTATCTCAAAATGGTACCAAATCATTAGTGAGTGACAAATGGTTTGTAGACGCGTGGCGAATACACAGATTTATCTGGTTGCAGAGATTTGGTTAACGTAACGCAACCAAGCGGAGAGGATATACTTGTTAAATATTCGATAGTTATCGGAGTTGTTAATGGTAGAAATCAAAGTATGATGTTTAGGGGATTGTAGGCTTTTTTGAATGATTTGAAGCAGAAATGCTTTATCAAATCATAGAACATATTTATGACTTACATATAGGAAGTTGGCGTATTGCCACTCTGTGTGTAGAAGTAAACTTATTTCTTATTTCATTGAGACCTATTGATCCATACGTATGTGCCTCTTTTTGGAGGAGTTCATAAGCTATTTAATAATTAAATTTGTTTGTTATGAAAATCGTTGGGTTTACTGCTTTTGCTGGAACTGCTACATTCAGGTCTATTTGCTAACTTCAAACACAGGTGTCTCAAGATAGGTACCTAGTACATTCAATACAAAATCGCCACAAAAAATCTCACAGACAATAACCGATTGTAACCACCACTCATCGCAGGCGTCAAGCATTAAGCCTTCGTCATAACATTCTCATTAATTGATCACCATCGTGTAATATCTCCAATTACGACCATGTACGTAAGTAGACATTATAGGCGATGCAAAAAGAGCGGCCGTCACGGAGACTGCTCAAAGTAAGACTGACAGAGTGTCGGTATCATGAGCTATATCGATGGTATAATTTTTGAATTAGGAACGTTGCTTTTTTTTAAGATGCATAGATTGCAAGTGTCGTTGTCTTCCATCAACAGCCTACCGCTGGATCCGACAATGGAGAAGACTCCTTAAATGGAGGTATTAATTGCTATTAATGTATGTGACTGTTGGCGATCTTTCTGTCGCTGTTGCTCTTTTGTCTAGATATTTAGATTTTATAGTCGAACTTTTAACTGAAATCATGCTTAATGGTAATGTACTCTTAGCATATACAACAACACGGTTAGCCTTATCGCTTTACGTGTATTAATGGTATAGATACTATTCCATCCCATTCTTATCTCACCATTTTAACCTTTGTGCAATCTGCCAATATTGAGTTCAATGTTCAAAAATATGATTGATTCATATTTCGAACGCACACCCAATAGTTTGTCCGGGCCGATACGGAATCACCCGAGGACGCCCGACTGATCCTTCCGATCCCATTTGTATTTGAAATTCAAATTTGGAAATCCATTAGTGCGACTCGTCATTTTAATGTGACAGAGTATTGAGTTACTCTAATTGATCGGTGCTCTCCGTTCGTTTTTTTTTGGTTCGGTTCGGTTCGTTCGAATTTCAAATTTGAATATGAAAGTTCTTTGTGAAGTTCTTTTTTTGAATGTAATACGTTCGATATTATTGTTTGGGCTTCCGGATTTTGGTTAGGGTCTGTCATTGTGCCGCTGGTGGGCCGGATGGTGTTGGTTTTATCAGTAGTACTTAATTATATTAGTGGTATACTAACTAATATTATAGATGCGAAAGTGAGTTTGTTTGTTTGTAACGCTTTCATACTAAAACCGCTAAACGGATTTGGATGAAATTTAGCACATGGTGATGGGAGACCTGTGTTAGGACATATAAGTAGTATACTTTTATCCCGGTAGTACGTTCCCGTGGGTATTAAGTGGCTCTCGAGGAGGTTGGAAATTATTTCCAACCTCCTCGCGAGCCACTTAATGGTCAAAATAATTTCCATTTCGATATTACTAATGCTAAGGAAAAATGAAGAGAATTTATATTAAGAGGCAATATTTCGATTTTGATGTCAGGGGGCCTAAAACGGCCACTTTGGCAGAATGATAATAGGATCATAGGTATTAAGAATCATATTTGAAATCGTAAAACGGTCACAAACTGACAATTCATAATTTATCTGCTTACTACAATTCATAGCACGCAATTCATCTGTTTGACAGTTTTGTATGGAGATTCGTAAAATGGTCCACAAATTATGAATTGCTTTATTGAAGTTTAATATAAAATACGTCAAATAGCACAATCATAATAAATTGCTGGGAATTCACGAAATGAATTGCTTTTAGAGAAATTGCTTAATGTGGCCGTTTTAGGCCCCCTGAACCAGTCGCAGTTTTGTCTGCGTCTTTCCGATTTCCTTAAGGAAAAAAATAACAGCATTTGTTAACTCTTCTGCAGATGTTACATATCTTTAGCACGGTATAAATTACTTCCATGACCGCGTATCTCAGCAATCCTACCGTATAATTCATATTGATGATCAAATCGATTCACAAATGTATCGATTTGCTTGTCAAACCTAATGTGTGCATGATCATTAATCTATATTTTTCGGAACCCGTTCTTCTAAATGTGACAACGACAGTTGCAGATAATTGATGCAAAAATAATCGGTGTTTTACGATTCGTACAGAGATGATTGTATTATTTTTGTATTGTGAATAATTTAGGGTTAGCTTAAGGGAGGTGTCGTTACTACTTGAAATAAGCTGTCTAGTTACACGCGTCACTTCGTCGCTAATTTAACTAACTGACGTATCTGACATTTTGGACTAAGCCGATAGCCGACCTAATTTGATACATTTTCCAAGTGGAAACGATCTGTCTAATCGGCGTATCTGTACCTATGCCTTACAGTTCCCACGATAATGCAAAAATCGAGACAGATATATATCTACAGTTTACAAAAAAAAAAAGAAGAAAAATAGCTTGCCCTATAAAATTTTCTTCGAATCAGTTACGTCACTTAGATTAGCGACGACTTGTGTTTTGGATCATCTAATTTCAATACATACTTACTATAATATTGAGGAGGACAGCATGTCATTTTGGTTGTGTGTCATTTAAGTTGAGCTAGTCTTTAAATTGGAAGTGTTGAAGCGAAATAAGTATGCTGATCCTCTTCGAAATTTAAGATCCAAAAAATGACAGAGGAGCTCGTGGCTAAGTAATAACAGCCGCATGGGTCGATCCATCAGGTTAAGCTACGTTTGCGGGGGTTTGTTCGTGGGTGGGTGACCATCTTTACATACCGAGACTCCTCCGTGCCTCGGAAAGCACGTTAAGCCGTTGGTCCCGGCTGTCATTCGTGGATCTTTGACATTCGTTACGGGTCGTCAGAAGTCTTACCAAGGGGTATCGTATTACCCAGTAACTGGGTTGTGGAAGTCAGAGAGGCAGTCGCTCCATGTAAAATACTGGTTTCAGCTGCATCCGGTTAGACTGGAAGCCGACCCCAACATAGTAAGGAAAAGGCTAGGCAGACTATAAAAAAAATTGCAGTTAAAAATGTTGCCGTGATAACAGACATCAGACGACTCATTCAACGCACAATCTCATCCGCATTCTACACCCAGTCGCGTGTTCGATTCCTACTGTTTGTTCTGGTACACCGAATAAATATAATAATACTAATAAATCTCCCCACCATAATTAAGATCCACACATAAAATTTATAACAAAAACCGACATTATTGACAAAGAAGCAACATAAACGGAAACAGTAGACTCATCAATAATGCATTCAATCAAAATCGATACTATAGAGAAAAAGTTAGTATTTCGGAAACACAACAGTGGTAAGCGAGTTTTTGTCAATTAAAACAGCAAATAGGGTATAAAATGCTGTCGGCGATAGACAGAAAGGCTTTTATCTTGCTCCGTCGTGCGTGGTGGGCGATGAAGCGCGGCGACACCTGCGAACATCTCGCGATACTTGGGTGCGCAGGAGACGGCTTCTGTTTGCGGTGTAGCATGGTGCGAGCGACAAGTTACAGAAAGGGTGAATTTATTTAATTTTACTACAGTTATTACTGATTCCGTATTATGTACAGAATCTCGTATGTATCTACGTATCAGAGTCGTATATAAACTTTTACAAAAAAAAAAACAACCAACTTCTTTAAAAATAACTTTTATTTCGGAAGTCGGTGTCTTTGGATCTGTATTTTAGTTTTTTGAAGATTTTTTTTTTGGATTACTTTTGATTTCCCTCGATTTCCACAGGATCCCCTCATCAGATTCTAACTTCGTGATACTGGGAACACCTCGAGAGCATACCCTATCAAATAAAAAAGAATTTTCAAAATCGGTCCACAATTGACGGAGAAATCGGTGTACATACATAAAAAAAAAAATATAATACACCTATACTTACGCGACAAATTGATAACGTCCTCTTTTTTTTTTAAAGCCGGTTAAAATACGGAAAGTCTTCTGTCACCTGTCACCCGTACCATAACAGCTTAGTGATGGAGGTGAAAGCTTTCGGTGAAACTTTCTGAGGAGGTGAAAGCTTTCAGTGAAACTTTCTTTCGTATTCGGTCTTTTTCTAAGGAACCATCATCCTTTAGCGTCATTCATGAGTCAGTAATTTTGCTTGTGTATTCTCATTTGAGCTAGACTTTAAATTGAAGTGTTCAAGCGAAGTGAGTATGCTGATCCTCTAAAAAACAAATCGAAAAAAAATTTTTTTTTAGGAAAATTTTGGGGATTAAACATAACAAAAGACACGAAGATATCTGCAACAGTAAAATACTGTAGCGCAGCTATCAACGCCCAACACAAAATACATGGAAGACATTTTTGTTCCAGAATTTACATCTAAAAAATAAAGAAATGACAGTTTTGGTATAAATGTGGCAATTTCAGAAAATAAATTGCTCGAAATGACGGTTCAACAAGAATGAGCTACACAAATAAAGAAAGGTGATTGAAAATGTCAATTAAAAGAAAGTGCTTCCATAATAACTTAGTAGACTTTAAGCTTTTTAATGACTTATGAATATCAGAATAAACCCAAACTCAATTGAATGTTGATTTTCAAACAATAACAAAAGAGCCTCCTCCGCACTATCCAACCCAACATAACGAAGAAAGTAAAACGTCGGTTAATAATTACAGTGTAATAACTCGATTACTCCCCGCTCATTTAGATCACCACTATCGATATTATTACTTATCGATTGTCCATCCGTCTGTAGTAACCGCAACTTTTTTGCGTTCAAGCGAATCCGATGGGGAAGTGTGCAATAGCGTTTTTATATCAATTTGTGTGAAGAATTGTGAGAAATTGAACGTTACTTCATTAAAGAATTTGATATATTTAATCTTACTGAAGATATTTTCAGTTTTTCTGAAGACTTTGAAGGTGAACCAGGGTTTATCGAAGATCTTGACTAATCCAATAAAAAATCTACCAACGGTTTGAAGTCTGATGAAATAGAAACAGCTCAAACGATGCATGAAGATGACGAATGATAGCAAAATGGTTTGGATTTAAAAATCGTGATAGAGCATAAATGTGATATTGAAGATGGTCATAGACCAGAACTAGGTGCCTATGGAAATTGAAGATTATAAACATTAATGCATATACTTTGGTTGGTTGGACACAGTTTAATGAGCCTATGACTATAACTCAGACAGTCTGAGTCATACTTTCTGCTAAGGAAATCAACAGGGCTGTGAAAATTAATCACTAATTAAAAATGTAAATAGACTATTTCGATATTAATAATCAATTACGATTATTGGTTGGCGTGAGAAATTCAAGCCATTATTAATCTTTACAGCCAATAACATTAGAAAAGGACCATCGAAAATACAATCCCAGATTCGCTTTGCTCCTCAAAAATGGAGTAACTCTATACCATGTTTGTGTCCCGACTTCGCATCTGTCATCGCATATTGAGTCGACCCCCGAACGCTCCTCAATCCTTGCATACGCATCCGATTGACAATGCGGAAATTTGCATACGCCATTTAAGGGTTAGAAAAAATTATCATATGATTACTTTGACACTCCATTTCGTTTGATTTTGATCTCTATTTTTATGGAGGTAAAGTTGAATGTATTTGAAAGACTTATGCGTAAGATCCGAATGCTCTTTTGAAAGATTTTCCTATCATATGCTAATACATTATGAACTCTGCTTTAACAAGCTAAAGTACATTTTTGTTTGATCTTTGAGTCCATGGGAACACTCAACCCTCAAATGGCTTATGATAATTTTTCCTTGAATTATTTTTGCTATCATTTTTCAATAGCTCATTAGTGTGTAGCTATCGGTCCGTAAGTGGCATCGGGCAAAGCCGATATTGTTCGGGATCCATGGATCTCTTCTGCATATTGTGTTGCGACCGATTTTATGGGCATCATTTGAATTTTTGAACCTGATTTGCATGATTGTGATTTAGTGTTTATTTTTGTGTGAGATATGATGTGGATTTATGGTTTACGTTCAAATGCACTTAATCTATGAATGGGCCTTTTCGGTTCGTATAATGTGGTAAGAGGTTAAAATGGTATGGAAATTGGCGATGATAATGCTAAATG
The DNA here is from genome assembly GCA_905163495.3 of Cosmia trapezina. NCBI lineage: Eukaryota > Metazoa > Arthropoda > Insecta > Lepidoptera > Noctuidae > Cosmia > Cosmia trapezina. The sequence goes on along the minus strand of LR991039.1, from coordinate 23,975,113 downwards.
CTTCTGACGTGTCTACTTAGACACAATTTTCTTTGTAGTACCAATTCTAAATGGTACTTTGTTTAGTAACTTTGATGTTGGTGAGTTAAAAAGTATACTTACACACATAGAAGATATTACTTCTGAGGTAATCAGTGCAGTAGCACCGATAGTACATTTAAATTATCGTACCAAAAACAGTAAAGTTTTTAAGGATCTTCATAAACCTCGTGAGGCGTGTCCAAGTTTACGATCATGATAGATCTATCAGTATCTAATGGTTAGTCTACTTTTTGCTATTATCGAGACTTTAACGCCTATAAAGTAGCAAGTGATTGAATGATGACAGAAAAAACGTGGAAAGGAACTAGAGTTACTGTTATAGCTCGCAGAACTGGTAAACTGGAGTGGCAACAACCCATGGCCGTTGGAGCAGAAAACTTGGTCATGGGTAAATGAGACAAAGATGGGGACCCGTAGATGGATTAACAAATATAGAGGATCTAGGAAGACCAGATAATTCTAGAAAATGATGACACCATTTCACCAAAAGACAAAGTTATCATAGAATCGATTCCAATTTTTTTCACTTTACAATAACTTAACAGCCAATGCAGCAACATAAGTACTCATATTTCTGTATAAATTCAACGCGTGCTCTATTATGCGCCAAAACAACAAAAACAATTCCACACACAGTTCTATTTACCTTTTTAATTCAATCTACTACATTCCACAAAAAAACTAACAATGGTTGTCCGATCGCTGGCCACTGAACAATTTCATTACGATCAGCGCTCACGCACATAACCTCAAAAACACAAAAGCTAAATAAATCGACCGGGATACCATTTATCAAACTGCCGCCTGCATTTTTAATTAGTAAAAAACATATTCGGACAGTACGCAGTGGTGCGTTCCAATCTGCTTCCGATCTTGGCCTTTCTGACCTTTCACTCCCACTTACAAACTATATATAGCTCCATCTCGTTCACCCCCGCTTTAGTAATTAGTTTCTCATGTATAGAGCTTTTGTTTAGAATGACATGTGGCGTCTGTTACCAACAGTTAATTATGGGCAGTTTTTTTTAACGATTCGATGGTATCGATACTGTATCGATGAATCGCAATCGTAATGAGCACATCCCTTGTACCGACTATATTAATTAATGGTAGTTGGAATATCGTAGAAAGTGAAATAGTGTAAGTATTAATGGCGTTGTCTGACATAGATTTGTTAGTTTTAACGGTTTTTCTATTTGCGTTGTTAATGTCATTGTTCAATGTATGGCTATTTTATCCATTTTGAAAATGTTAGTTGCAGCTTTAAAGTGAGTCATTTTGAATACTTACGTGCTAGATCATTTGGAATTTTACACATATTCTAAACAAGAAAAGGTTTTAAGCAGTGCGCAAATTTTCACAGTATATATGGGGGTACAGGGGTATGGGGGTATGGGGGGTATTTTCACCCATGAATATGAACAACTTTCACTCTGGGACCCACTCTGAAATCACAAAAAAAACCAGCTGTTTCATACAAAAGTTCAATACTAACTCGTCCAAAATGTATAAAACAGCAGATTTTTTCGTGATTTCAGAGTTGGTCCCATAGTGAAAGTTGTTCATATTCATGGGTAGAACACCCTGTGATTTGCTCACTGCTTAAAAACTTTTCCTGTATAGATATGTGTAAAATTCCATAATATTATCATAATATTATCTACCACGCTTACTTGTTTGCTTTTAAGGTAGTGAAAGTGCTTTTTTCTGGATAGTACATAATATCTATCTATTGGTTGGGGCATGATGACTTACAATTTATATTAAACTAGGGAAGAGGAAACCTGGACTTACAGGTCGGAAATCGCCAACCCGTATTGGGCAAGCGTGGTGATTATTGCTCGTGCCTTCTCTGTGTGAGAAGAAGCCTTTGCCCAGGAGTAGGACAGGAATAGGCTGGTATTATTATTAATGTATGAAAAGTGATTCCAGAATGCATTGGCATACTTATTTATTCATTCAACTAGAACGACAAAAAGTCAATTACAGTAATGAAAATAATGTACCTTCTATACCGTAGACGGTTATAATCCATTAGTTAGACCTCAAGGATTAGCTTAACCTTGTTACAATCGAACAAGTCACAAAAACTGCAACAGTTTTACAATATTTTGCAATAGCTGTTACTTTCTTTTCTTTATCCCTTATAAGACCTAACGGCCTACAGCAAACAGTTATAAATAACTACATTGTAAGTATGGATGCAATGACAGATTATGTTAAATTCAAGTTTGACACGCGAAGTTCAGCAAGGAGCATTCTTAGGACCAATAGCATTCTTATTAGAAAGCAGTCATTTATACTAAGTAGTGACGTTTTTATGGCCACCAAAGCCGTTACTAGTATTATATATTCATTCTTTTTACATAATTGTGGGTAGCAAAAACAAAAAAACAATGATAGATGGATTGGAAGTAAAAGTAAATTTTTTGCGTACGATGTACCTATAGCTAAGTAAAATTCTTTTTCCTGGTCTGTAAGAGTTCGATAGAATGTTGTGGGCTTGTTGAGTAGTTGAAGTGTAACATATTAGACTTTTTTGAAATGATTCATGCTGATCTAAAAAGGGAAGAAAAAATAGGACATGTTTATAAGCCAGTTGGCATCTCGTGCGAGCAGTTAAAGTCAAATGAACGATTTATGATTCTGCTTCTTGTAATTGAATACTAGAGCTACAAAGTTCTTGTTTTACAACATAACAGTTCTTTCAAATTTGTAATAATTTGCTACATATATGACGTTTGACACGAACACAAATGGACCTTGAATAATATAATTTACTGTGACAAAAACGGTTGTGGTCAAGTCAAGTAAAACTGTTTCAAACAGAACTTGCCCTGTTAATAATCATATGACGTACGATCCAATTAATATCAGTGAAGGAGTTGAAAAGCTAACTTAAAGTTGATCAAAAGATATATGCAGGATTAACTGCTATGACAGTCCAACTCTCTAAAGTCTAACGCATACACTAGGTGGCAAAGATGCAAAAATTAATACCTATAACAATCGGCTAACTAAAATGAAGTAATCTGATGAATAACGGTAATCTTCTAGCCCATATTACAAAATTTATAATAGGACCATCTAATCCAAAAATTGTAAATTATGGTACACCAGGTTCCACTCGGATGCGCTATCAGAACCATCGACCACTTCCCCGTCCATCAAATTCAAATTACGATCGACAACCACCTTTTACTAATAAAAAATCATTCGACCATCGGTCAGTAATTAACGATGCCGAATTCGACCATGCTATTGACCTTACGCAAAGCCAGTATCATTGTTACCGAATTTATTCCAACATTCAATAATAACCTCTATTACTTTCTTAATACGAATCATACATCGATCTTCAATTGTGTCTTCATCCTTGAAGTTTCTCCAATGTGTTTTAAACTCTATTTCTTCAGTTTTATGGTCGTCCTTAGCTTGTTTCTCCGCTTGACTGATGCCCGTTACGGCTGGCTGTGCACCTGCAAGACGGTCACCAATATGAATGTAATTAGGGGCACCACACATGTAAAAGTGTGTGGTTGCGTTAAGGAAGTCCCTTTGTAACGATGCGGAACCTTGGCCTAAGAATTGAATGGGTAAAATAACTGGTCTTTTGTTGTTTCGTTCAATCAAATGATTGAGAATCAGATGTTGTTTCTATGAAAATGTTTTTTATATCAAACTTAAGTATTTAACCTAATCTACTTATTCTAGAATATTCATGCTTTTTTTCATATTGTGAGTCATGCAATCGCGATTTCCATTGGAGTAGGTTTACGTAGGCTTTAGAAGTTTAGAACGTCATTCGTGCTAAGATTCTTACAAATTCTTGTTTAGTCCGCAATCATACATTGTCAATAATAATTATTTCAAAGCAATAATAAGGTTTAAAGTCAGGAGTAGGTATACGTATTCAAGTTCAGACTAAACAGCCTGTTTAAAACCGCGAGCTTTTTGAACCTCAAGTATAGAGCCTGTTATCTATTGCTTACTTCCAAGGTGTTCGATATTTGGTCGCAATTCTCTTCAAACAATACCAGTATCATTTTCATCTTCTTCATTACAGAGTCGATAGCACCCTTCTGATCAGCGTTGAATCAATTAACAAGAGACGTAATTTATTTCAATCTGATTGTAATGAGTTGTAGTCTTTCTGGGGAGGTTCTCGATACTGTTGCTGTCTGCTTGTGTATTGATAGATAATGTATTGCCTGAGGGTGTGTTGCATACTGATTAGCAATGGGGTTGGATATGTGACTCATATGAGCTTTATACGAATACTTGGGTTATGTATTAGGTGTTATATTGTTTCAACTAGATTGGTAATGATAGAGAAGTGTTGTTGAGGAGCTCGTGGCTACAACAGCCGCACGGGTCGATCGTCAGGTTAAGCTACGCTTGTCGGGGTGACCATCTATACATACCGAGACTCCTCTATGCCTCGGAAAGCACGTGAAGCTATTGGTCCCGGCTGTCATTCGTGGATCTTTGACAGTCGTTACGGGTCGTCAGAAACCCGGAAGTCTGACAAAGTCTTACCAAGGGGTATCGTATTACACAGTTACTGGGTTGTGGAGGTCAGATAGGCAGTCGCTCCATTTAAAATACTGGAATTCAACTGCGTCTGGTTAGATTGGAAGCCGATCCCAACATATTTGGGAAAAGGCTAGGCAGATTGATTGGGTGATAGAGAAGTGTTAGTGATGTACTTGTAAACAGCTACAGATTTTTAAGATAAAATAAAAAAATTAAAAAAAATATCCTTGGACATTTCACACAACGCCATCTAGTCCCAAGCTAAGCAACCTAATGCTTGTGTTATGGTAACGAGATGGCTGATAAACTACTTAGAGACATTTTTTTTTTTTTTTTTTTGTAAATACATACATATTATACATAGAAAAACACCCAGATATAAGATAACGATATTGTGGCTGTGCAGGATCATAATATTCTCTAGGAAGAACAACAAATTGCTCTTTGTGTATACAAGGCCAATAGGTAAGTCTGGTATTCGCCCTTTTCATACACAGTAGTTGTACACATCACGTTGGCGATATCAAACCAGTCCATATTTCCTTATTGTAGTAGTCTTAACTGCAGCTGGTAGTTAGTAGTATCACCACCTAGCTTAACCAATACCTACAAATAAGCACACAATATATTTTTTTAAAGTATACAGGTTATTCGACGTATTTCTTGCAGGACATCATAAAATCTATCAATCAAACTGCCTAGCCTTTTCCTAACTATGTTGGGGTCGGCTTCTAGTCTAACCGGATGCAGCTGAATACCAGTATTTTACGTGGAGCGACTGCCTGTCTGACCTCCACAACCCAGTAACTGGGTAATACGATACCCCTTGGTAAGACTGGTTGTCAGACTTTCGGGCTTCTGACGACCCGTAACGACTGTCAAAGATCCACGAATGACAGCTAGGAGCAACGGCTTAACGTGCTTTCCGAGGCACGGAGGAGTCTCGGTATGTAAAGATGGTCACCCATCCACTGACCAACCCCGGCAAGCGTAACTTAACCCGATGGATCGACCCGTGTGGCTGTTATTACTTAGCCATGAGCTCCTCCCTTGCAGGACATCACAGTAAGGTTAAAATGCAACAAATGAAGCCACCAAATGTTCCACCGAAATTGAAGAGTTTTTGAATTAGTTAGATTTTTAGTTTTTTTATGAAAAACTACAATTCAATAAAGATTTATGACGCGACTTTACTGGAATTTACGTTATTATCATAGCTGATGATGTAGCAGATCTTTGTTAAAAATAAAAAAAAACTTTTGGCAAAAATCATTATTTAAACATTTTATTTTTCGTAATTTATATTTTTGTTAGATAAAAATTACAAAATAAAATTACAGAATTTCGGTAAAACATTTGGTGGCTTCATTTGTTGCATTTGTTGCAACCGTCCTGCTCGTGGAAGAGCTCGTGGCTAAGTAATAACAGCCGCACGGGTCGATCCGTCAGGTTAAGCTACGCTTGCCGGGGTTGGTCAGTGGATGGGTGACCATCTTTACATACCGAGACTCCTCCATGCCTCGGAAAGCACGTTAAGCCGTTGGTCCCGGCTGTTATTCGTGAATCTTTGACAGTCGTTACGGGTCGTCAGAAGCCCGAAAGTCTGACAACCAGTCTTACCAAGGGGTATCGTATTACCCAGTAACTGGGTTGTGGAGGTCAGATAGGCAGTCGCTCCATGTAAAATACTGGTATTCAGCTGCGTCCGGTTAGACTGGAAGCTGACCCCAACAAGGCTAGGCTAGGATATTATGACGTCCTGCAAGGAATAGATACGTCGCATTACAAGTAACCCTGTATAGCTTCCAAACAAAAGTTGACAACAAAATTCACCAGAAAAAAGTCATAATTATCGTTGAAAAGGGACCCTTTTACACTCATTTAACTAACGCAGTGTATTGGCCGGTGGGAGTGTAATCGGTTCCTATCGGGCAGTCGATCGCGGTTCGATTCCCGCGGGTTGTAATTAGATTGTTAGTCGCATGCGATATTAACGTGTTATGTTGTTAGGTGAGTCGTCTTGGTACTTGGGGGGTAGTATGATATTTTTGTGTTGCTCGACTTCATCATTCAAAATATTTATTCACTTTTTTTTTTTTTTTTTTTTTTTTTTCGGGACCCTGGGGTCCCGGACCTTTGGAAGGCGTACGAGGGGCCAAAGCCAACTCGCAGAGGCCCCTTAGACAATTTTAAATGACGAGGCGGCACCAACCGACGATTATCCCTGTATGCACTATGCAAGTGCACCCAAGGACAACCGCCGGTTGGTGCAGGACTATTGCAGAACATGGAAACAAAATATATTGGGCTATGGGTTTGGGTGGCTATAGTGGATCGGATACCTTAAACTATGGAAGAACTATGTCCCCTGCCTTACCAATGTTAAAATAAAAAATAAATAAAAATAAATAATAAGTTTATAGTACAAAGAGAAACACATAGAACACATACACTAAACATGATAGTACAAGTGGCAGTCAGACAGGTTGAACAGCTGGCTCCTGAACTAAGTAAAAAGATACTTGTATCTCAGGAGCCAAAGTTCCTCATAAACATTGAAAAGTACAACTAAATACAATCAAGCTCAGTAGTTACTATAATGCTTTACATTTGTGAACATCGAACACATTTTATGCAAATATTATATTGATTTTAATAGAGAGAAACCGAAAAAAAAAAAAAAAAACATTTAAATTACAGAAGACATTCCAACGATCACCCCATGAATACCTTACTCAGATAATCATGAGGCGACCGCCAGAATATCCTCTGTATCGTCGTAAGACAAATTCTGCAACCAATTAGTCAGCTTTGCTTTCAGCGCAAACTTGGTCAACGTGTAAATATCAATTAACCGATGTACCTTATTATAAAGACGAGCACTTAGAACTGGGTAATGGCGGCTAGCAAATGCAGAACGACATTGGACGGAGTCACAGACTGGACGACCTCGACGTCTATATAATATACACAGTTAAAATGGCAGGGGGTGACTTGCACACTCAATAATGGGCCCCCGGAAACGGTCGCTAGCACATAGTGTCGTAACGGCAAGGGGGCAACATGTCCTGAGGCGCTTGTGAGGAGTGGAGAGGCATCCCACGGCTATCAGGACAATCCCGGAAGTACGGTCAAGATCCCTACCAGCATCTTACTGAAATACTTCCTTCCTCCGAGTACGTTTGCTCTTGCGAATCTCCACTCAATCCGGCCAATAAAGGCAAGAAAGAGGTGGGAGCTCTGTTCCTCGTCAGTGTTCACTCCAGCCGGCCAATAAAGGCAAGCGAGAGGTGAGGAACAAGACTACTCCCGGGAGATAGGGTCCGTGGGGTCGCTACTACCCAACATCTCGCCACATGCTGCCCTGCGGGTTCCTGTATCTCTCTTGGTCTGGCTCCTCATCCTAGACCTGTTCCGGCAAAGTAAACTCTACCGGCACAGACCTAAAATTCGGAGCGCGCAAGCCCCACCACGACGTCAACGTAGAGATACTGCGGTGGGGTTATTTATTCACTTATTATTATCGTTGGGGTAGGCTCCTAGTCTGACGTGTATAATGCGGCTGAATAAGTTAATAAGAAAACACTAACACTTCTTGCTAACACTTTTAAATTTTTATCACACACATCTGTACTATACGAGTATCACAATCAAACGACCACTGAGCTTTTACCATTTTACCATTTTAAGAAAGACTTGCCCCACGCAAATAATAACGATAATATTAGCATACCCGATATTTCTAAGTGTTGCCCAAAATAATACATTCAGTTGCCCTAATGAAATGCATTTAAAAGTTTGTTATATTAATAATTTGTAATTAATGACAGAGTCGCCCACAGTGGATATTATAATACGTTATATTTAAAAAAAAAATCAAAGAAATCACGACACCACTATTTCACATTAAGCGACTCCACACCCCAGTTACTGAGTAACACTGTTTGTCCACGCACCGGGAACGGGACGTCAACGAGAAAACAGATGACGGCGCCAGGTCGCTACTCACTACTCAGGCGCAATACACGATACCTCCTGGTAAGACTGATTGTCAGATTTTCGAGCTTCTGACGAGTGTCAAAGATCTACGAATGACATCTTGGTCTTAAACGTCTTCATTAGCTAAGTAAACTGTAGGTAATTCAAGCCAGCCAACTGCATTCTGTTGGACCTTTCAAATAAATGAATAATGTGGTTTTTTGAGACTGATTCCGGTATTGTTAATATTTATCAGGCATTTACTGCTTCCTACGCGGTAGAAATTTTTCACAACTTTGAGTTGTTGTTGACATAGTACTCGCTACCAGAGGGCTTAGTGCGAGTTTTTATACTTACTCGATCACGTTAACGTAAACGTCAGTTTGTACTGAAAATAAATAAGCGCCGCCTGGTGACTATAGTGGGAAAGACAATTATTCCATACGAATTGACATACGTCAACGTTAACGTAAACGCAATAGAGTAAGTATAAAAAACTCGCACTAAGCCCACAGATGTATGAACGTAAACGAGGCAAAAGGAGTATGTAAGAATCGCAGCAGGATGGTTTTGTTATTTCTGCCTACCCCCCGGGAAATAGCCGTGGATTTATGTTTATGTGTTTGAGTTGTCCCATAAGTATTATTTTACTAAGTACACTTTTTGTTTAAAGAACAGTTATTTCTGCTAGCCAGCAGTTGATTAACATGCTTGCACTTCCCTAGCTATTTTCGATTTGGTTGTCCATCAATCCCAGTTATCTTTTATTACTTAATTGACATTCACATTAACCTCTAAAAACGGTCATAACAAGCTAAATATCACACAAATTCATAACTCCGGGCGAATGCAATTAAAAAATTTAAATGACGTAGTTCCAAGTATCAAGACTGCTATCTCCCCTCAGTCGATACATTTTGATGTCGATAAGAAAGTCAGTTGAGAATTTAATATACATAATTTCTTTTAACGTATGGTCACTATTTCTACATCCACCACATTTTACTACCGACATCGATTGAAATTGCTGTTTTTTTTTTTCGTAATGAAGTGATAGGGCAGGGGTAATGATTGAAAGGTTCGAGTTCAAATTGAGGTTAATTTGGTAATAGTTTTTAATTTTAGTTATGATTTATTTAATATTTTGGAGAAGTTTTTAGGGTTCTGTTTGGTACTTTTCGGCTACGGATTCCTAAAAACTATTACGAAACCTCTGCTGTCCGTTCATTTGTCTGTCATCGAGCTGTAGAGATAAACTACGATAACATGGCGCGCCCCTCCAAAATTCAAAACGTTTGAAAGTATTTGTGAAAGTATTTACAATGCATCACCAAGATTCACAACGCATGTGTGCGTAATGAGACGGCCGTCAAACAAAAACAAATCCACGGATTTGTTGCTCGACTAGTCACGTCACTACACACATTGAAACAGTAGTTTGGAGGGGCGCGCCATGTTATCGTAGTTTATCTCTACCTATCTCATGAACCGTAATAGGTAGACAGTTGCAATTTTCACAGATAGTGTATTTCTATTGCCGCTATAACAACAAATAATAAAAATAAACTAAAGTTAAAATTAAAGGGGGTCCCCATACACTAAACGTGATTTTTTAAACTGAAGTATTTTTTTTTAATGAAGTTCAATATCGTTCGATATATGGTACGGAACATTCGTGCGCGAGAGAGACTCGCACTATTCCGGTTTTACTAAAATACTCTAATAAAAAAATGATTTATTGCAAGTTAATTTAACTATAATCTTAGGGTATTTAATTCCCTGCTTCAATTATTCTGATGCCGATTATGATTCTTTGGTTAGACAATGATTTTAGTATCTTTGCCAATACAGAACCGTTGTATATTTTATTAATGTTGAATACCTTTTAGATAGGAATCGAGCATTATTCAGGGAAAATATGACATTGACTTTTTTGCACCTGTTGAAAAACAACGATGAGCAAAAAATGTTTAGAACTTAGAGTTTATTATAGGGAGGAAGAATCATTCACTCCTCAAACATTGTGTTATTAAAGCTCCCGCAGACAGGCGTGACATGACGTTGCGACGCGATTGTGGTAGAAAAATTTCCATGAAGTTTTCATAGAAACTGTTCTATTAGTGTCGCGTTGCACCTGTCTACGGTAGCCTTTAAGGTCCGCTTGCACTACAAATCGTTAAATACGTTAACAGCTAAATGTATTTAAAACATCGCTCTGTTTCTATCATTTTGAAAATGCCAGAGACAAAACTATGTTTTAAATATGTTCAGCGCTGAACGTATTTTTTAGGGTTCCGTACCAAAATGGTAAAAAAGGAACCCTTATGGTGTCACTCAGTCTGTCTGTCTGTCTGGATGTCACAGCTGGATATCTCAAGAACTACTTATGTTATCAACTTGAAATTTGGAATAGTTTTATATGACGTTTACCCAATTATTTTGCAAATAAGAAAGAAATAAAAATATTTATATTTTTTTTGTAACAGGCACTGAAAGGGGGTCTTAATAATTCAAAGTGGGGCTACTGGGCATGTGGGATATCATATGAAAGAACGCTATTTGCACATTCTTAAACATTTTTTCTTTTTTTTTAGGCCGCATAGTTTTCGACTTTTCATGAAAAATGTAAAAAAATACCGTTCCCCCCTTATCTCCGAAGTTTGCAAAGGGAAAAATCTGAAATTATTCTATGTGATAGACGTTTATGTAAAGATTACAGGAAAAATAAAACGATGTCTCTAAATAGTGGACTTTTTCAGAAATCGGAACGGAACCATCGGTTCGCGAGTCCGACTCGCTCTTGACCGGTTTTTTTGTTTCTGGTGCAAGTGGACCTTAAGCTACGGTTTTCTAGAAGAGTGACTAACGGCTGCAGTGACAGCTGTCATGAAAATTATGGCTGTGGCAAAGATTTAGATAGTTAGATTCGCCCTACCGCGTCAAAACTGGTATTTCTGATTCGTTTTGACACCTATAACACAAAATAACGCAGTGACTATACGATTTGATTGTCATGGAAACGCTATTTAATAATGTGTGAGCTCACTCTTCTCAGTATTTACACTTTTTGTTGTTAATAAGTACCTACGGTGAGGGCAAATCTAGCGATTTAAATCTTTCGACAGCGGGGTATGACATAATGTGAAATACGTGAAAATGACAGATTTTTATGGCGACCGTTAGGTATAATATGACGGAACCGCTTTCCTAGAAAACCAAAGCCTTAGTAAGTCCATGATTATTTCTCTACATAATTCCATTTGCAAAAAATCATTTCTTTTCTAAAAAAAATCTAGCCTCAGCACTCAAAAGCATTGCTCCTATAAAGCTCTGCTACATCGGAGGGGTGGGGGGGGGACACCGGGGCTGCACTGTACGATTTACAGCTTTTACGCTATTTTCAATTAAAGTCCTAATGGCTCATGGACCACCGATGCGCCGATTGTCTAATTGTTGATCTGTATAGAGTGGTGCGACTGTGATTTTTGTTTGTTTTGGTGTGATCGAACAGCACAGAACAGAACAGCCGTACGGGTAGATACCCAGTTACTGGGTTGTGGAGGTCAGATAGGCAGTAGCTCCATGTAAAATACTGGTATTCAGCTGCATCCGGTTAGACTGGAAGCCGACCCCAGCATAGTTGGGAAAAGGCTTGGCAGATCGATTGATTAGTGTGATTGAACAGTTTTTCTGTGCAATGATGCATGTCACGGGTTTCAAAACAAGGTGTCACAGTATTTGTAACTTCTTGCGTTGCCTATTTGGTGAGAGCGGTCAAAAATTAATGATGCTAGATGAAACCAATAATCTGTTTCTTTATACGAATTTCATCATTTAATTTACTTATTTTCCCTAAATCAAGCTTGCTTAGGTTTCTTAAGAATTTTTATACCTCTAACGGAAATGGGTGATAATAAAAACAAGAGGTTTTACAATACAGTCTCGCATTTTCTCTGGTCAATGAAACCGTTTTCGCGACCCTGCCTCTATCTCACTGCTTATGACCAATTATTACTGTAAAAAAATCGTTAAAAAACGTTTCTTTTTCGTACAAACATAATATATTTTTTCAAAAATCTACCTAGTATTAACATCTCTATTAACTTCCTCCCCGTCCCCAAGCCCACCCTTTTGTAAAAACTTTCCTCTTAATCGCCGCGCGTTACAATCATAATGTGCTAAGTTTTCGCCCCGGACTGGACCAGATCGAACGCAGCCGGATATTGGACTTACCCAAGATTATTGGACTCACCCCTTTAAGAATATTGAAGGGGTAACTAATATTGCAGCTAATTGTGATTGTAATGTGTTTTGTTTTGAAGTATTTTGTAGCTGTTTTCTTGTGCAAACATTATGTTTGAAATGCTATTTTGTTGCGAAGTGTTTATGCTTGTAATTTGGTACAATAAACACGTTAATGGATCTTTCAATGATTGCTAAAATGGACGGTGCAAAATTGACAATGCCACCATGCTATATAGTCGATGAAGTTCCAGTTTTTTGATAAAATCAAATTTAAAAAAAATTGTGTACGCACGGCTACAGATCAAGCTATACATTTCCAGTATAAGCTGATCTCGTATTGTATAGAATTTCCTTAAAATGAGAAGTCAGTGTCAATCAATCAATCTGCCTAGCCTTTTCCCAACTATGTTGGGGTCGGCTTCCAGTCTAACCGGATGCAGCTGAATACCAGTATTTTACATGGAGCGACTGCCTGTCTGACCTCCACAACCCAGTAACTGGGTAATACGATACCCCTTGGTAAGACTGGTTGTCAGACTTTCGGGCTTCTGACGACCCGTAACGACCGTAAAAGATCCACGAATAACAGCCGGGACCAACGGCTTAACGTGCTTTCCGAGGCACGGAGGAATCTCGATATGTAAAGATGGTCACCCATCCACAGACCAACCCCGGCAAGCGTAGCTTAACCTGACGGATCGACCCGTGCGGCTGTTATTACTTAGCCACGAGAGATGTCAGTGAGAAGTCAGTGTAAACTGGAAATATATAGCTTGATGTGTAGCCGTGTGTACCTACACAGGTGTTACAAATTATAAGGTCAACTCAGTGTCCTGCCACAGTAAGTCGCATACAAATTCTACACAGTGACATACAAACATATTAAAGCAAGTGGCTTTGCTGTAGTCGGGTAATTAAAAATATGATAGAATGTCAAAAAATAATGATAACATTAGTAACAGACTAGAGAACGCTCTCTCTTCTTGAATCGATAAATTGATCAGTCTTTTATGGGGGTTAGTGGTGCTCTATTTTTCAGCGTAAAAACTAATTTTTTTTTTCAAAAGCATTTTAAATCTTGTTTTTTTATTGCTTTTTCTTTAGTATAAGTTGTAGCCCCTTGTGACAATTAGACAAAGAGCATTAGAGCTAAGATCGGCGAGACATTCCGTCGCCTACTTACGTTTGACATATTTTACAGAAATCCTACCGGCACGGTATAATGAGTGTCATATTCGGTGTACGGTCTGCAGAATAAGGGGAAATATAAATAAATTCAGACTCCATATAATTTGAATTCAGACACCACAGAATTCATAGAATATTAGTATAAGAAAACTTATGAAACTAAATTAATAGTTAACCCCTCAAGTGTCGAATGCACCCCATGTGTGCATAAGAAAAACCCTTTTTTTGTTCGGTACATAAGCTTATATCACATATATATATAAATGTAAAAAAACATCATCCGATGGAAAACCAATCAAATCATTAGTTGTGAACTTATGGAGTTCGCAGCTAACCTCCCCTCGGACCCCCGCGTGTCAAATGCACCCCAAGTGTGCAAAAGGACAAAACTTTACATAATAGGTATATAAGCTTAGACCACGTATATATAAACGTAAAAAAACATCATCCGATGGAAAACATATCATTATCAGCAGTTGTGAACCTATGGGGTTCGCAACTAACCCCCAACCCTCCCCACTCGCTGGGGTTTTGGGTCTAAAATCAGCCAAACTCAGACACTTGAGGGTTTAAAAGCATTATAATTACTTATCTCCTGGCTGGCGCTCGCTTGCGGGGCACGGCGTGGAAGCCGACCACACGTGCGTCCGCGAACAAGCCTGACGTACTGCAATTATATTGACCGACTGGACTCTGAGGGTCGAAAAGTTGGAGTCGCGCCACAACATCAACTTTACGTCGTTTGTGGTACGAGTTCCAACCCAACATCTCATCTACAGGTCTTCTTAATAGAGGACCACGCAACGAAACAAACGCCGACGTTACGTGTATAAGTAGTTTTAATAAGTAGTTTATTATTGTTTAAGATAATTTTGTTTACTTTATCTGTGGGCCTAGTTATGTACATATTGTTTACATTTATAAATATTTTTATTAAAACAAAAAATAAAATAAAACATTTAAAAATATAAAAAATAGTAGCCCACCGCTATCGGGAACAGGGTATTTATTATTTATTATTACATCATTATAATAGTTGTTATAAGATAACATATCTGGCAAAATGTGGGTGTACATATGTACGCTTCTGCCTAACCCTTCAGGAAAATAAGTCATGATGTTATGTTGTGTTGAAAGCTAAACTACTCGTTACTTACGTGGAATGGATTGAGAAATTACCTACTTCAGCAATTATTTGTTTCAGCGATATTATTACCTACTGTACGGCGCACCGTCAGTTAGTCCCTTGCTAATATTTTCTACATGATCTTACAAATACATAAAAAAAAAAAAATAATAAAAAAAAAAAATAATAATAAAAACGTTTATTTCAATTACAATAGGCATTTCAATACATATTATTGGAGATCACCTTTTAAGCAAGGAATTGCTTGTATTAGGAATAAATGCAGTACCGAAGAAAAATTTAATAAAAAAAAAATCTAAAAAAAACAAAAATAATTAATAAAACACAATACTGCCCCATAATATATCAGAATAAATGAGAAGTTGAAAAGGGTCAGAGATTTAAAATAAAAATAAAATGTCAATGCAATTAAAATAAACAAAGATTGAAAATACATAATTGTCAGGGTCACAGAATTAAAAATTAAATTATAAACTTAAATTTTACACTAAAACAAAACAAGTCCTTATAAATATATGTCAGGGGCAATCAAATTTGCCGCTGGGGTCGCGGGTTGTCCGAAGGGGTTACCGCGGCCCTGGCACAGGCAACTGAAGGAACACGGGTGGGTTTTAGTCAGTAAAAGTCTGACACGCCCTTCCGCTCCACCCAGAGCGGGAGAAGTTATTTGATGATTTCCCACTCTCAAAAAAAAAAAAAAAAAAAAAAAGGGCAATCAAATTTAAGCGTCCTGGCTATATTAATGATTGTGGTAATTATTTATTAATTAAAGCACAATTTGCTTTCTTTAAACCAGTAAAAGTCTTGTTAATGTTGAAAATAATTTAGCATTTAAACCTGCCTATAATATTCCCTCTGGTGGAACACAGGCCTGCTCTTCGTGAGAGTTCCAGTGCGGGTTAATAGATGTCACATGTCTTTGAATTTTTGAGTCTAGGACATGCCGGTTTCCTCACGATGTTTTCCTTCACCGTTTTGAGAGCAGTAGTGATGAAATAATTTTATACAAAGTAAAGAGCCTGTCAGGGTTCGAACCCACGACCTACAAGTCGTAAGCTACAGTTACCACTGGGCCACCAATGCTCCAATAAATAATTTACCTTTGATAAAAAGACAAAAGCCGTGTTCGCGTGTCCACCAGTAACACTAAAAACTCGACTTTATAATAATCTAATATCTAGTTTTTATAATACCGTTCCTTTTAATGTAATGTCCCATAAATCCAACGCAACGCTGTGTATTGTATAAAAATGTGCTTAGATAAGTATCCGTCACGCAATGTCTACCTGAATTACATGTTGCAATGTCTTGTCATATAATAGGCAAGAAGTTAATACATGGATATAATTATAGACACCAAGTTTGTACAAGAAAATAATCAATATTAACTGCACCGTTGATCTAGTGGGCTAGCAGTAAGCCGAGCACGAGCTTTAATTCCCAGGTCCGGCAAATGTGTTATTTATTTATTTAAACATAAACACAATATCTTTACAGGATGACCCCAATACAATAGAGGTTTGCAAACACACACCCAAATAAATTGAAAAATCAACTTACGGCTAATACTTAAAAATCTAAACATTAATAGTACGAGTATATTATGCAATTAGTGTATAAAGGACGGATTTAAAGCGAGGGCCATAGATGAATCACAAACTAGTGAAGGATTCTAACGATTGAATCACGACCGTAGGGAGTGATCCATGATGATTGAATCACGAGCGTAGCGAGTGATTCGAGTGTTAGAATCCTGAGCGACGCGAGTGATTCATGGCCCTCGATATAAATCCGTTTTATTCAAGAGTTGCATACTATACTTTATACCATGACAACGAGAAAAAAAAAGATTTAAGTGAAAATAGACATATAATGAAGAAAAAGGAAAGTTAAATTGGCTTTGATGTAAACCAGCCCAAATTTTTTGGGTAGCAAGTTTTCCACTATATCGGCCGACCTCTGTTTCATAAACTCAGGTGTTAACACATCTTCATCACTAGAATGCATTGTTAATCGATTAGAACAACACTAAACAAACACAAAATTAAAGATTAAAGTAACTTTGTGTTCGTACAACTTACAGTATTTATACGGCAAGCCACGACCAAGCGTGCCCTGCATGTTCGACTGTTCGTACTACAAAAAAGTCTGTTAGCGCAGTGACGCTTAGTGTTTGAAACAATTCTGTTTACTTTGAGCACATCACTAAATGGCTGGGGTGAAGTTATAAAAAAGATGACACGTTCGGTTTTCATACGATCTAATAACATGCCGTATCTAGCCTAGGTACTCTAAATCTGTGGTCGAATACATTGGTGTGTTCCATTTTCAAACATCAAAACAGTGAGTAAAAGTGATTTTTATTCACTGTTTTCAGTGAATAAAATAAGCTTTTTAGAGGGGGAAAGGTATAATAGTATATTATGCAATTAGTGAATAAAGGACAGATTTAAAGCGAGGGCCATAGATGAATCACGAGCTAGTGAAGGATTCTAACGATTGAATCACGACCGTAGGGAGTGATTCATGATGATTGAATCACGAGCGTAGCGAGTGATTCAAGTGTTAGAATCCTGAGCGACGCGAGTGATTCATGGCCCTCGATATAAATCCGTTTTATTCAAGAGTTGCATACTATACTTTATACCATGACTACGAGAAAAAGAAAGATTTAAGTGAAAATAGACATAATTATAATGAAGAAAAAGGAAAGTTAAATTGGCTTTGATGTAAACCAGCCGTGATTTTTTGGGTAGCATGTTTTCCACTATATCGGCCGCCCTCTCTTTCATAAACTAAGGTGTTAACACATCTTCATCACTAGAATGCATTTTTAATCGATTAGAACAACACTAAACAAACACAAAATTAAAGATTAAAGTAACACTAAACTTTGTGTTCGTACAATTTACAGTATTCAAAATAGCGCCAATTTACTAAGGACAGCAAAGAACACAAAACAGTTTTTATTCTAATGCTAAACTCCTTGTCGAAAATGTCGACCAATCAAATAGAATTTAGAACACATCAGTATAGGTCGAATACACAGGTTACACTTACACTAGATAGGGCAAGCCACGACCAAGCGTGCCCTGCATGTTCGACTGTTCGTACTAAAAAAAGTCTGTTAGCTCAGTGACGCTTAGCGATTGAAACAATTCTGTTTACTCTGAGCACATCACTAAATGACTGGGGTGAAGTTATCGTAGGTACAAAAAAGATGACACTTTCGGTTTTCATACTATCTAATAACATGCCGGATCTAGCCTAGGTACTCTAAATCTGTGGTCGAATACATTGGTATGTTCCATTTTCAAACATCAAAACAGTGAGTAAAAGTGCTTTTTATTCACTGTTTTCAGTGAATAAAATAAGCTTTTTAGAGGGGGAATGGTATAAAAATACTAAGCTACACTAAACTCTATTAAAAAAACAATCTGACTACAGAATTCAATCAATCAATCAACTCAGGCTACCGCAGTGCACTGCTGGACATAGGCCTCTCCCAGGCTGCGCCACAACACCCTGTCCTCCGCCTTCCGCATCCAGTCTGTCCCAGGCGACTTTCTTCAGGTCGTCGGTCCATCTAGCTGGGGGGCGTCCCACACTACGCTTACCGATACGCGGTCTCCACTCCAGGACTCGTGTGCTCCACCGGCCATCGATCCTTCGACAAGCATGGCCAGCCCACTGCCACTTCAGTTTGCTTATTCTGCAAGCTATGTCGGTTACTCCGGTTCTTTTCCGGATAACTTCGGACTACAGAATTATGTTCTATCAAACTAAATTAATAAAACAGCACAAGTAAAGGAAAAAGTCTGAAAAATTCTATCACATACAAAAATTTTTTTAGGATTACAATGTTAAGGTCGTTTTTGGGATTAATTCTTTTCAACTAAGGAACCCTTCATTGTGCGTGATCCAACACGCACTTGGCCAGTTTTTTTTTAAACTTTTAGTAGAAGAATAAAATTCAAAAACAATTTCAATCCGCGCCACATTTGCTAACGCTACGCAACAGTCTACGCGATACATCCGACACACCCGAAGAGTAGCGACGTGTAAAATCTGCATTTCTTTGAGATGCACTTGTCCTCCCCCCACCTCCCCCCCCTAGACGGCTCTTAGATAAAGAGGGCTCTACTTTCGCGCGCTTTGAGCAGACTCCCAGGGTTTTGTTAGGAGTGCTGCGTCCTACGTATAGAGGAGTTAGTGCTAGGTGTTGTTTTGTACACCGTACGATAGAACGGAGCCAGGTTAGGATTTCTATTGTCTTCGAAAGTATGAGGATATAAATCTGTGTTTCGTTTAGATTTGTGTGTAGCTGTGTACTGCTGGTGTTAGGATTTTGTTTTTGGTTCTGCGTTATACAGCCAGCGGTTCTTCGATAGCATTTGATACTTAACACATGCTCTCTTCTTCTCTCTATGCTCCAACTTTTAATTAGCTGCATTAAAATGACACTTCTTAACTGTCATTTCGTTAAGGTTGATGCGCCAGGGTAGCCCGCGAAATGCAAAATTTCTTACGTTTTTTGCAATTTGTAGGTCAGTGTGAGCTTGTATGTTGATTAAAATATGATTCGCGGGCGTAGCTAATATGGCTTTACAGAATTATAATCATTAGAATCAGCAATACAACTCCATAAGTTAGCATTTATCTCAAATCTAGCGATTTCATGAAATCATGAGGTTTGAGGTAAATGCTAACTTATGGAGTTGTATTGCTGATTCCAATGATTATAATTCTGTAAAGCCGAAGTTTTCAAAGCGAAAAATCTGAAATTATTCTATGTGATAGAAGTTTATGTAAATATTACAGGAAAAATAAAATGATGTCTTTAAATAGCACTGTTTTTCAGAAATCATCAACAAAAAATACATATAAATGATGGTACGGAACCCTCGGTGCGCGAGTCCGACTCGTTCTTGACCGGTTTTTTTTTTACCCCGGCGTCAACACTATTTAACCTTCGATTTCGATACCACATCATCCTCATCATCCCTTCTTTATAAACTGTTAAATAGCTACAGCGATCTTATTGACGTGCACTCTGACTCATTTGACAAGTTCCACAGAATAACTGGGCCCCAAGTCTGCTATTTTTAAAAAATTCGTCATTCCAACACGATCCCATTGTCACTGCATTGTCATTTTGCTAAAAGTTCGTAATCTGCTAAATTCATAATTTCTTACAATAAAGTATCAGTGGTTGACCATTGGAAAGTCATAATGACGCCATTATGACGCCATTATATTAGTAGATTACCAAACTTGTCAAAATCAACAATTATGAAATCAATGATAGACCATTCTGACACTATTGTAATAGCAGAATTGAGGCCCTGTTAATAATGTTTAAAACTTTTTTTTTCCTTTACCTTTATTTGTGTTCTATTAAATATAATATATATGACGGCGGGAACGTGGGCACAGAGATAGGTGGTTCATCTCTCCGTCCCTGTGGTAAGGGTTCCATTGCGTGGGTTACTCAGGCAAACCAATATGATGCTGTGGCAGGACTATTACTGAAGAGTATACAGAAGTAATGACTAGGTATAGGTACTGTGAACTTGATAGGTTCGATGGTAGCGTGTGCCTCTTTCGAGCTCTCGATCCAGTCTCTCCACAGAGTATGCTCGCACAGCTCCCAACGACCCCGTCCACGTGCGGCGACCAAACGATACTGGCGCCACACGGCGTTCACCGTACGTACTAAACGAACAACCAATCAGAGCTAAGCTTGACTTGTACTCAGAAATCAACTGAGTGACGTACTATCGCTAAACTATCGTTCCTGACGACATATATGTACCTGTATGTTTTATGTATAAAGCTAATTTGCTTTAGATGATTATTTTTAAAATGCCAATAAGTATCTAAAAATTAAAAATAAAAAATTATATTCATGTAATAAAATTACAAAAACAAAAACCGACTTCCAAAAAAAAACACTACAAAGTGAAAAATAACTTTAATTTCGGAAGTCGGTGTCTTTGGATCTGTATTTTAGTTTTTTGCCACCGACTTGTAAAAAAGTTTTTATTTTTCACTTTTTAGTGGTTCAGTTTGTAATTTATCTAAGTTACAATAACCCAATGTCAACTGCTCATCACGTTTTACAAAATGTTGCTTTTCCCGATGCAGGGACGTTAATTGTTGAGGAGTTCTCCTAGTAAGAACCAGGAGAAATGGAGCTCATGGTGAAGTCACCATTACCATTATTTTGACGAGCATAAACCATGTTAAAGTAATCGAATCGCAACCTGTTATATACTTAGATATAATTGAGTATTTCCGAGGGCCCTCTGTGGTCTTCATCATCAGTTCCAGTTCACCGAATGGTACTTTCCGAGAGTAAATGCACGAGTTACTATAAAAAATACCGAAATCGATATAGGTGTGCCCATAAAATTTGAGGGTTTCCCTCGATTTCCATGGGATCCCATCATCAGATCCTGATTTGATGATCATGGGACCACTTGGGAAGTATACCCTTTCGAACAAAAAAAGAAAAATCCAAATCGGTCTAGCCATTTTCGAGTAATCGGGGAACATACATAAAAAAAAAAAATAAAAAAAAAAATAAAAAAAAATATTCCGACGAATTGAGAACCTCCTCCTTTTGGAAGTCGGTTAAAAAGATCTTATCTACTTAGTTATTAATTTTCTAGTATAGTGCTTCTGGCATATTTGTTACTTTTATGTGGCATGCGGTGTTAACCTATTACAGATTGTTACACTAACCTTAGTTTTTAGTAAAACATTATTTTATAATTTTAAACGCGTAAACAAATTGTTGGTTGGCCACTAGAGCCATCCTTACTTTCTCTCCGTCACTACTAGAATGGGTTAGTTCCATTAGATGCATGAGATCCGCTGACTATTCTAAGTAATTTTCATATATATTTATTGTAATTAATTTGAACATATATGTGTATATGATCAATGGATTGAAATAAATGATTTTGATTTGATTTGATTTGATTGCACAGTCAGCAGCCAATGCTACAAACATTGGACATGTAGAATGTCCAAAGTTGCAATTAGACCATGTATTACAACTTCATTTACAAAAAGGTTGCATATAAAATTTCCCATACACGTAAGAAATGAGTGCGTTACGCAAACGACATACAAATGTAATGAGCGGTCTCGATGTGTCGCATACTACGATTGTTGCCCCTAACAATAGAAATATTAATTGTGTAAGATGTTGTGTAAAATATGTAGACTTTTTGATATAACATAAATCTTGGAACGAGTTTTCATGCTGTTTGCTTTTCCAATGGTAGAATTTGGAGCATTTACTCATTGATATATTAGAGGAAGGTATGTTACGCGCTAATATCGCGATCACTAAACCTGGACTCGGCGCACGACTACATGCACCGAAATTCGCACATCTGTGATCACAGTCGCAAAACTATAGTTACCGATAGACAAGGACATAATAGGAACCGGCGCTGTCGTGCAAGCGAAATCGCGTTAGCCACCGAATGCTTACGATTATGAGTGACATTGCATGTCTATCTCGCGCTCACAAACATGGCGAAGAAAACATTCAATATTATTATATTTTTCAACAAATTAACTTTTTACGATTGAAAAGTAATCCCGTAGAACTTTTTTTTGGTTTTTGAACTATTTGTGCACATTTTGAAAACACAGAAAGGCATCGTTGCTGCATATTTAGAGGATTATGGTAATTTTACTTAACGTGCTACACAA
The DNA here is from genome assembly GCA_905163495.3 of Cosmia trapezina. Classification (NCBI taxonomy): domain Eukaryota; kingdom Metazoa; phylum Arthropoda; class Insecta; order Lepidoptera; family Noctuidae; genus Cosmia; species Cosmia trapezina. Next base: position 23,952,246 of record LR991039.1, on the reverse strand, counting down.
ACGCCAGTTCGATTGTGACTAAGGTCAATTGTGTGCGTTAACCAGTTTATGCAGTCCACGTCGAGGAGCGCGAACCGTATCTTCCTAATTTATACATCAATGCATTTACTTCATAATCTAATTCAGTAAGCAGAAAAATCGCATCGTAGTTTTAGATGTAAAGACATCTGTCCTTTCATTGATGGACAAACGGTCTCCAACAAGACTAAGAATTTGATGAGATATTATTGCTTCTTTTCTTCTATTTCGTGTCGCCGACTTTATTTCAGACTAGCTTTTGCCAGTGACTTCGCCCGCGTGGACGTCGGAAAATATCCCACCGGAACGTATTACTAGGAATTCCTTCCTTATTCCTTGTCTACATTAAAAAGGGAACCTCTGTGCAAAATTTCAGCTTTCTAGGTCCAAGGGTTTGGGCTTGGCGCTGATGAGTCAGTCAGTCAGGACTTCTCTTTATAAGTATATAGATTTTGTTGGCCCAAAACTTTGCCACTTCCATGGCGTCGTCGGTGGCAGCACTGAGATCATTTTGGCTGCATGTTTTGGGTCACAGAGAGCAGGATAGGAGGTGGAGCATAGATTGCGACATAACTCTATATTAATACTGATGCCGCTACGTCGAGGTAGCCCCACTTTACCAGGTTGGAGTTACATCTTACCACGTGTGTCCGGAGATGGTTCAGGAACTTCCAAGTGGACCACGAAAAGTTATATCCCGCAGGAGATGCTCCTTGATTTGCTTCCCTAACAAACCAAATAGTTGTTCGAATTAAAAAAAACCGGTCAAGAGCGAGTCGGACTCGCGCACCGAGGGTTCCGTTCTGATTTCTGAAAAAGTGTGTCTATTTAGAGACATCGTTTTATTTTTCCTGTAATCTTTACATAAACTTCTATCACATAGAATAATTTCAGATTTTTTCATCAAAACAAAAATTGCTACCTCGTCTATTAACCGTGGAGAAAAGAATGAAGCTATTAACAAACACACTTGAATTTTCCATATACATTTCCGATCGAAAACTGCATCAAAACCATAAGAAAAATGCAAGAAGCTCCACTATACCTACATAAAATGGAGTGTCTGTCTGTGTAAGAGCCATCGAGCTGTACGCTGGCACGGCGAGGCTCTTGAACGGCACAGTACGGCACGGAACGGCAAGATACGGCCCTTGAACGGCACAGACGTAGATATTGCTGTTTTTTGTCACAACTTTTCATGATCTTGAATGCGTTGTGGCGTGACTTAATATGTGTTAAAAAGGGTAGTTTGATAGCTCATTTGGATGTTTTGAGAGGCACTCATGTTAAAATAAAATGTCATGTTTTTTATGTTGAGGAGCTCGTGGCTAAGTAGTAACAGCCGCACCGGTCGATCCATCAGGTTAAACTACGCTTGCTGGGGTTGGTCCGTGGATGAGTGACCATGTTTACATACCGAGACTTCTCCCTCAGAAGGCACGTTAAGCCGGGACCAACTCCCGGCTGTCACTCGTGAATCATTGACTGACGTTACGGGTCATCAGAAGCCCGAAACTCTGACAACCAGTCTTACCAAGGGGTATCGTATTACCCAGTTACTGGATTGTGGAGGTCAGATAGGCAGTCGCTCCATGTAAAATACTGGTATTCAGCTGCATCCGGTTAGACTGGAAGCCGTCCCCAATATAGTTGGGAAAAGATTGAGAAAAAGAAGAAGATTGGAGGTTGATTGTTAGGGTTCCGTACCAAAATGGTAAAAAGGAACCCTTATGGTGCGACCCAGTCTGTCTGTCTGTCTGTTTTTCTGCTTCACAGCTGGATATGTCAAGAACTACTACTTAATGCTATCAACTTGAAAGAAGATTGGCAAAATGGGTACCGAACCAAACTGGGTCAATTTTAAACGTTTCAAAAGAAGACTAACTGCAATTTGCAGATCAAAGCACTGTTGCTATTTTCCAATTTAAAATGTTTTGATAGCTGTTGGAGGTAATAAATAAATCTTAGAAGTTAATTCGTAGGCAATCGTAAATAATTGTAATGCAAAAACAAAACGCATTAAAACAACTCATACAATGCGTGTTGCCATATTCAGCAAAGAAATCGGTATAGTTAATCGATCATAGACATCATTCGATTTTAAAACCGGTGCTTATTTTATTAAAAAATGGTTACCTCAAAATAACCTCAAAATATTAATCCACTTAGGTTTAATATTTTGAGGTTAGAAGTCGATGTCAACATTTTTATTCCCAACACCTACGTAAATGCTACGATTACATTTTCTTTTATATTAAATTAAAGCATTAAAATGCACATATTTACTTTACGATACGCAACGTCTTTATGCGGTACTGAAATTATATGGACATCTGCCATTCTCCTTTGGAACAGTTTCAGATGACGTTTACCCAACTATTTTGGAAATAAGAAGGATATAAAAATATTTTTTTTTTTTTTACAACAGGGACTGAAAGGGCATCTTAAAAATTCAAAGTGGGCTGTTAATACGTGGGGTATCATATGAAAGAACGATTTTTTTATGTTGTCGTCATCATCAATCGTTACCACAATGCTTATGCCATGCTAAGCAAACTGAGCGGGTCTATTGGGATTGGGAAAATGTCGGTTAGTCCCGCTATGCTTTAGTCCCGCTATGCTCGACTCGTAAAATACCTACTAAAAAGTTTCGCTATGCTAGAAATTCTTCGATCCTAGGTAAACAATGGAAGGTACACTGCCGTCCGCTTACTAAAAGGCCGTTAAGTGATTAAACCTGATTTTCAGTTACGGCCCAAAAGGTGCGAAATACTGTCCCTTGAATTTGATTATACATACAGCTATGTTTAATAGACCAAAATACTTGATAGCTGTTAAGCTTTCATTGTATGGGTTTTAATGCGTGCTAAGTGACATAATATTGTTTTAAATTAAGGTTTTGTGTTTTTGTCATGTTTATCTATTCCATGATGGGACCTCTTACAATACTAAAAAACGGCTGGCTGTTATACAGCCGTCTTATAGAGTTGTAATGGAATTGTAACTGCCATACATTTACTTTGTACAAAGCTAAATAACAGTTAAATCATTTAACCTTCTTTTTAAATTGTAAATCAATTGAAACTAAATGAACTGCACTAGTGAAAAAACGTTATTAGACTTTAACTGTCTATTTTATTGTTTAGATATACTAATCAATCTGCCTAGCCTTTTCCCAACTATGTTGGGGTCGGCTTCCAGTCTAACCGGATGCAGCTGAATACCAGTATTTTACATGGAGCGACTGCCTATCTGACCTCCACAACCCAGTAACTGGGTAATACGATACCTCTTGGTAAGACTGGTTGTCAGACTTTCGGGCTTCTGACTACCCGTAACGACTGTCAAAGATCCACGAATGACAGCCGGGACCAACGGCTTAACGTGCTTTCCGAGGCACGGAGGAGTCTCGGTATGTAAAGATGGTCACCCATCCACTGACCAACCCCAGAAAGTGTAGCTTAACCTGATGGATCGACCCGTGCGGCTGTTATTACTTAGCCATGAGCTCCCATTGTTTAGATATACTAATAATATACAGATATATGATCTAAAATACAGTTTCTGAATAATATGTGCACAAAAACTGTATTTTAGTGTTGGAATTACTGGCTAAAACATAATGCTCTAAAGTCAAATGGACAACTATGTGTAAGATTTCGGCCTAGTTTTTTGTGCCTTTAAATTTGTGTTTTTGAATTTATGTGCATTTAAAGTGTGACTGATAAGGTAGGTAATTAAAATAAAATATAAACAACCTTCTAGCGGATTTCGCCAAGGGAAAATCCTTTCTTTGCAGGGGGAGGTGGGGGTACTGTAGCATAATTAGTCGATTACTAAAGGTGACTATTATCTATGGTACCTGTATCAAATTATCTCATTCATCATAATTCTCCTGCCCTTATCCCAATCTATTTGGGGTTGGCGCAACATGTCTTTTTTTTCCATACTTCTCTATTAGTCGTCATCTCGGTATTCACCCCCTTTTAGCCATGTCATCTTTCACACAACAGTCCATCCATCGTTTATTTGGTCTTCCCCTACTCTTATAGCCATCGACATTCATACTCAAAACTTTCTTCCGCATCACATTTCCGCACAACTTTTCAGTTACTGCTGCCACTTTCAAACTTCCTCGTACTCGAATGTACTCATTTCTTATTCTAACCATTCGTGTAACATCACACATTTCTCTTAGAATTCTCATCTCAGCTGTATGCAATTGCTTTTCATTCATCCCCTTTGTGGCCCAGCATTCTGATCCATACAAGACAGCAGGTCTAACCATTGTTTTATATATCTTCCCTTTAAGTTTAAGGGGAATGCGGGAGTCGCAGATTGCTCCCGTGACCTGCGGCCATTTCATCCATCCAGTGTTAATCCTGTACTTAACCGTCCGATCTACTTCGCCATCGCTTTGCACGAGTGAACCGAGATACCGAAAGTTGAAGCAGACTGGGAGAAGCGCGCCATCAAGCGCTATGGCTCCAGCACTGGAGATACCGCTGAAATCGTAGAACATATATTCGGTTTTGGTTCTGCTGATTTTCAAGCCAACATTCTCCAGCTTTTGTTGCCATTTCTTCAATCTGCTTCGAATCTCAGGTACATCTTCACCGACAGTAACAATGTTATCGGCAAACAGCATGCACCAGGGTGAGGCCGCCTGGTGCATGCTGTAAATTCCTGTAGATTCGACGTCAGAGCATCCATAATCAACAGGAAGCCACATTAAACTTGTCGATATTGCCAACAGCCGACCGGACGTAGGTACGAGAGTACATAGCACGAATTAACTCTACATACTTCCCGGGCAAACCTTTCTCTTTCAAGGCCCACCACAACACATCCCGAAGTACCCTATCATACGCTTTCTCCTGATCAATGAACACCATGTGCAAGTTCTTTTGTGCCCGTCTGTATCAAATTATCTATGACATGTAATCTGTCACTTCACTACGGCGTCCCAAATGGCTATATAAGCCACGGTTGAATCATGGCCTGCCCTTTTCTCGGCAGCGCCCACCTAAGTATGTATACCCCTCTGTTTAGGGGTTCTACGACACGTCGTCCTGACCCCGAACCTTGGGCACGACTGCCTAAACACTCGCGCCGCCGCTTTGACGGAGCCTGAGCTGGAATCGCGGGAACAACGGCGTTCCTGACCCCGAACTACAGCCCTGAGCCACGTGGCCGCTACCTATACTCTACCGGCCGCTTAGCTACCTGGCGCGCCGCACTGCTTGATTTGACGGAGCCTGGCCAAGCGTTGCGGTGCCCAGGACGCAGCGTCTACTCTGTGGCCCTGTGCCACCTGGCCACTGCCATCTGCTGCCGTAGCCTGACGGCTGTGCCGCTCCCTGTCGTCTTCCTGTGCCGGTCTGTTACGGAGCCTGCGTAACTTGATGAAACATAAAAGTTGCACTACTGCAACGGTGTTTATACGAAGCAAGCCATAGTTACTTCAATGTTATTGTATGCCACTGGCAAGAAACTTGCGTCGTGTAAATGGGGCTTTACAGACAGCAATGCAGATTGCTAAGGGGAAACTCCAGGTAGCACGCGAAATTCAAATTTAATTTTCTTACGTTTTTTGCAGTTTGCAAGTATGTTTATTAAAGTATGTTTTTCGACCATAAAATATAATTATGTATTTACAAAATTATAATCATTAAAATCAAAAAGTAAGTTTAATATAATACTAAATATCAAGATTTCATGATTCATTAGGATTCTATGAACTTAGAAAATAGTATTGATGATTTTAATGATTATAATTAAAAAATACAGATTTGTTACGGCCGCGAATCATAATCAGATCAACACAGTCCTCCCGGTCGTGTCCATTTTTGGCGGGAATTCACACAATCGCTCACAGACACGTCACTCCTCTGCGGAGTTACGGATAACCTGGAGTGTGCGAGGTGCGGGGCGGGTACACCGAGAATGTAGATAGACGTCTTTTAGCGTTGGAATGTCACTTAACCGTTTTTTGTATTGTATTCGTTTACATATTATTTGAAAAAATCACAACTAAATAACGGTCACTGTCTTTTAGAATTGTATATGCTCCAAAGTCACATTGTCTTACCAACGACTAGCCAGCTAAGTGTGAGTAACGGTTTTGTAGAGTGGTAATTGAAGAAAACTGTCTTTTAGATGTCGTAAATGCCCATGGGCCTTGTATTACTATAAATCATTAAAATGCTTCTAAAGTGATGTAACGGTCTAATACTATTGTAGTTTCATGTAACCGTTTTCTACGATTGTTTAATGGATTAATATCAATTTTCAATAGACGGTTACGAGCGGTTAGCCGTGTTATAGTGTTATAAAGTGACATAACCGCATTTAAGTGTTGAACGATGTCAAAAATGATGTAGTTAGCCGTGTGAGTACTCTCCATATCTTTAGCGTAAATAAAGATAGAAAAATATGACCCAGACTGATTAATAGAGAAAAAGTTGCTCTTTTACGTAGTATATATAACTCAAATTTGACAAAATGTCACTTAACGGCCTTTTAGTAATCGGACGGCAGTACAGTTGGAAAGAAAAGTGTTTGAATTCAAGTTAATTTTTTTATAGCACTATTCGTATAAGTGTAAGCGTCTGTAAGTGAAAATTTGTTTTGTCTCGTTCTAACAATCAAAAAGGACAAATGAATTTTAGAGCAATTCTAAGTTAAGAAATGTTTATGAATAGAGCTGTAATGTTAAATTTTGTGGGTCAATACTGGACCCACAAAATTTAACGAAGTCTGTAGACTTCTTATCAATATCTATATAATTATATAAAAGAAAGTCGAAAATCGTGTTAGTTACATCATTTATAACTCAAGAACGGTTGGACCGATTTTATGATTTTTGTGTTTTCGGATGACTTTGTCCGGAATAGGATAACAAGTATTAAAACATAGGAAAATTCACAAAAAATATGAATAAATTTCTTTTTCTCATACATGAAATTTGCAGGGCAACGTCTGTTGGGAATCTTTCATTCTATTTAGGTGCAGCGCAGACGACTTTTTGTGCGATCGAGTCTGTGGGGCACAAAATGTATTAATATTTCAGGCGTCGTATGCGTTATATAATAATAATCATAACCCCATCGCCGTATCTCTACGTTGACGTCGTGGTGGGGCTTGCGGGCTCCGAATTCTGGGTCTGTGCCAAAACAGGTCTAGGAAAAGGAGCCAGACCAAGAGAGATACAGAAACCCACAAGGCAGCATGTGGCGAGCTGTTGGGCAGTAGCGACCCCACGGACCCTATCTCCCGGAAGAAGTCTTGTTCTTCACCTCTGGCTTGCCTTTATTGGCCGGCTGGAGTGAACAATGACGAGGAACAGTGCTCCTACCTGAACAACAACCGAACCACTTGAACAACTTGCACCCGTCACTGTCATAGAAGAACTAACCGACAGCTAACCTAATTACCTTTATCAGTAAGTTGCAGATGCAAAATAATATTGTCTCTACCAGAGAAGGACGGTACCTAATAATTCGCGGAAGGGCTCGATTGTTTTGGTTACCCTGAAAAAACCAGCTTCCAACGTCTAACCATGCTTCTTATTATAACAAACGCAAAACTTAACCTGTTTTAATATATTTAATTAATTAATTAAGAATATGATAACATATTTAGGTACGTAAATTTACTTTTTAAATGGTTAAATAAAATATTACACTGTAACAGTTTTCTTCATCACTACCCGCGAATGTGATTTCGTGCATAGCGAAACTTTTTAGTAGGTATTTTACGAGTCGAGCATAGCGGGACTAACCGGAAAATTTTGCATATAATTCTTATAATCTCTCAACTGTCGTTCGACCTGCTACAGGTCGGTAACAATAGTTTCATTGTGTCTCATAACATGACACAAGAAAGTTTAATATAAAGTGTAAATAAATTAACTATTTACCTACCTAAAAGTACCTATCTATTTTTATAGATAGCCTACCTTACCTTACCTACTGTATTTTTTGCTAAAAAACACTTTTATTTAAATGTAATATAAACATAACCTAAAAATAACAAAATTATATCCTAACTTATCTAAAACTATTCACATACTAAAACATGGCGTCGAAACATTCATCCGCATCGCTGTCGACTGGTAGAGTATCCAAGAGACTGGCGGCATTGCCACGTTGTATTGCAATGTTAAGAGCCTCTGGCCAAGGTACAAGCCCGCCCTTGGGTCACGGGAAGTGTCAACCAGCCGTTTCGAGATATCTTTAAAGAGACCGTGAGCACTCGGACCCCGCGGCACGAGGGTTTCAACCCCAAACGGCTCTAAAATATAGATACTTACCAATCAATCTGCCTAGTCTTTTCCCAACTATGTTGGGGTCGGCTTCAAGTCTAACCGGATGCAGCTGAATACCAGTATTTTACATGGAGCGACTGCCTATCTGACTTCCAAGTAATACGATACCGCTTGGTAAGACTGGTTGTCAGACTTTCGGGCTTTTGACGACCCGTAACGACTGTCAAAGATCCACGAATGACAGCCGGGACCAACGGCTTAACGTGCTTTCTGAGAGACGGAGGAGTCTCAGTATGTAAAGATGGTCACCCATCCACTGACCAACCCCGGCAAGCGGAGCTTAACCTGCAGGATCGACCCGTGCGGCTGTTATTACTTAGCCACGTGCTCCTCTTGTATATATTTACTTAAATATGGTTACTTACCAATAAGATAATATACGTAGGTGATATTTACGCTGCTTTACCTACCTTAATTATATTTTTCTTTTTCCTATAAGTCTAGACAGATCATGAAAAAACATTGATAAAATAATATTGTCTCTCTTCCTTAATACTTACTTCTTTTCAAAGCCATCATTAACGACACCCACAGGTAACAGGAAAGACCCATTCCATCCCAAAACCACACATTAATACCGTCCCACTTACATACATTGAACGGAAAAATCACAAATCCTACCCACCCCCCCTTTTCGCCCTCCTTAGACACTACCCATCACTCATACCCGCCCACAACTAGGAAATCAATAAGATTTTTACAATTTAATAAATGCTACTCCACCGTTACTATATTACAAGGATAAGTGGGTCGCGTTACCCCCTTTTGGGGGGAGGCGGAGGTCACGTCATACATCTCGATTCCAGAACTTTGTTCCCGGTTCATGATAATTGAGGGATTCATATGCTCTTTACCTACATTTTAGTTTGAGGAAGGTTCCTTTGTAAGATGGAGTAAGCAGTTAAGTTAATGCCTAAACTATACTAGCTTGCCTGCGGTTTTGCCCGCGTGGATGTTGGAAAATACTACCGGGATAAAAGAAAAGTAGCCTATATGCTATTCCATACTATAATTTAACTCTGTGCCAATTTTCATCCAGAACTGTTCAGCCGTTCTGGCGTGATTGAATAACAAATATCCATTCATCCAAACCTTGCTTCTGATATAGCCTTCTCACAAGGAAAGGATCAATTTGCGTGAAACAAAAACACTTTGTGTTCAGTTTTGCGATGTCTAAAATTTGATTAACAAATCTGCTAAGCTGTCAAGTTCATCATTAATTTTTCCACCATCGAACTGCGTAAATATAGACTTTGAAGAACCTCGTAGAGCTCGTGGTTAAGTAATAACAACGGCACGGGTTCATCAACCAGGTTAAGCAACGCTTGCCGCGGTTGGTCCATGGATGGCTGACCATCTTTACATACCGAGACTCCTCCGTGCCTCGGAAAGCACGTTAAGCCGTTGGTCCCGGCTGTCATTAGTGGATCTTTGACAGTCGTTACGTCTAAAGTCTGATAACCAGTCTTACCAAGGGGTATAGTATTACCCAGTTACTGGGTTGTGAATGTCAGATAGGCAGTCGCTCCATGTAAAATACAGGTATTCAGCTGCATCCGTTTAGACTGGAAGCCGACCCCAACTTAGTTGGGAAAAGGCTAGGCAGATTGATGAACATTAATTCATCAGAAACGAAGCAACGTAAAATGCAGTCTTCACGACTGAAAACTTAAGTTGAAGTAATAGTTATTTATGCAACTGACGTATAATAGGGGGTATTAAAACACGACCGTGGGTTTATCACACGAGGCGAAGCCGAGTGTGGTAATAGTATCACATGAGTGTTTTAATACCTAATTATGTACAGTTGCATACAAGACTTTATCTACATCCATGTTATCAATCCTCTATAAAAGGTTCTGAAACAGTTTTTTGCAATACTAATACTCGTATCGAATATGGCGGCCGGCGTCATAGTATACGACGTGAATTCGAATAAGTTCTTTTTTTAAATTACGGCGCTGTTGTAGTGAAACGCGCGTGCATTACAATGTTCTTTTTTTGAAAACGAGTTGCATTATGAAATTCAGTACAACATTAAAGCACCCGTTTGGATGCTACTATGGTTACCACGGTTACTATGACACGGGCTGTTTTAATGTTGGGAATAAGCTAACTGTTTCAGAAACTTATATAAAGAATTTATAGCATGGGTGTAGATAAACAATTTAATAGTAGACCTTGATATGAAATAAACGTATGCGTATGTAATTATAATTATAGTCTTAGTAAGACATAATTATGACTAATTATGTAATAAAACGCACCTCCTAACAACGTGCGGACAGACAACAAGCTCATTTCTTAGTCCACATCTAACTCTATATTCTTCATTGAACCCTGGTATTACCGCCCCATAATTAGCTGTGGCCAGTTTTTATCCAATATGGTAAAACACTTTTTATTCTAATTAATTCTTAGTACTTATGATCTTCAATAAAAATAAGGACGTCTTCTTTTTATGTATACTTCTTACCATTTTACCAAGTGTATTGTTTATACAGTTTTTTTCTCCTTTAAGTGAATGAAGATAAGGTTGGTTTTTGCTTGTTTTGTATGGAAAAATGATAGTAATTTGTATGATAATATACTGTCATCAGTTAGGGATGTAAGTATGAATAATTTTCTGCACAATTCATTACTAGTTGTTATTGTAGGCTAGCAAAAAGTTCTCGATTGTAATCATCGATGAATTGTTACAACTCCATTGAATATAAGCGCCACTTTGCATTATTGAATACGTTTTTTTTTAATTTCATGTCTTCATTGGTTACAGATCAATGGGTTTCTGAATAACAGTTATTGTTGTGAATAATTGTTTTATTGAAATTAGGTTTTTGTCTGATGTGGGAAATTAGAGATGAGGGGAAAAACAGAAACAATGGGTGCTTCATCATGTACTTCCGATGAAGTCAATTAAATGTTAAATGATTTATTTTCTGTAAGTAGGTTTGTACAAGCACTTTTACACGTCAATCATATTTAAAAAAAAAAAAAAACAACCGACTCCCAAAAAACCACTACAAAGTGAAAAATAACTTTAATTTCGGAAGTCGGTGTCTTTGATTTTTTATTTACTTTCGTTTTTTTTTTGCCACCGACTTCCGAAATTAAAGTTATTTTTCACTTTGTAGTGTTTTTTTGGGAGTCGGTTGTTTTTTTTTTGTAAAAACTTTTTATTTTTCACTTTTTAGTGGTGCATACCCGACACAAATCTAAATACCACTCTGCAAAATAAATTAGAGCATCATCCACATAGACTAAATGGGTAAAATACGTATTAAATTAAATTTGATGCGGCATATAGTTACCATTAAATCATTTATAGCCAGAGTGCACCTCATGACAATTCCAATAAGCCCAAACACGGCTAGGATACATTGTTTTATTACTGAGTCCCGATGCCTACCTTCCGGCTTCTTCATCAGTTCGGTTCGATGGTACCATTTTCATCAGAACCATTTATATATAGCTTCGTCACAGTCGCTTAACTATTTTAATCGAGATATCTTATCGCCACCCGTGAAATACTTGAGGAGTTCCCGTGGCCATCTGTGGTCTTCTTCATCAGTTCCACTCACCTTCACCAGATTCTTCACCAGATGATACTTTTTGAATGCAAACCCTTGATTTGTTGATGACAATACCAAAATCGCTATATGTATGCCTATAATATTTGAGGAGTTCCCTCGATTCCTCATAGATCCCATCATCAGAACTGAATTTTGATAAAAATGGGACCAATCTGGAAGTATAACCTTTCAAATAAAAAAATAATTTTCCAAATCGGTTCATAAATGACCGAGTACTGAGGTAACAAACATACAAAAAAAAAATACAACCAAATTGAGAACCTCCTCCTTTTTAGAAGTCGGTTAAAAGCTAGATGAGGTCGGCGTTTCCTATCTGACTACTGTGAGTAGAAAGGCTGAAACAAACTCACAGGTCACAGTCTCTTTTAAAATCCATCATCTCAAGACCATGTAGACAACAACAACACACACACACACACACACACACACACAACATCAACAACAACAACATTATTTTTTTGATTTTTGAGTTTCAATGCTACATTTGAAAGATTGTCCATCCTTAGCTTTGAAATTGTCAACCCATGAGACATTAAATTTTCAGATTTTTTTTCAAAGTCTGTACCGTATTGGTAATTACCGTAGGCAGTTACAGGTTCGTTAGTAGTATCATCATTCTCCTGCCCTTATCTCAATCTATTAGGTATCGGTCACATAACCAGTCACCCTATATACAAATATAGCTCATTGGACCAAACCTAGACGGTCATTTCACAAAAAACTTCTACCACTACAACAGCCTAATTTCCCATATCTCCATCCAATAGCGAAACACGCATTCACAACAAAACACGTCATTCTCACCAGAAAACGGGTCAAGAAGCAACAGAATAGAACAAAGTCGTAATTTTCTAGTCGCACGACTTTCAAAGATAGTACATAGACTCCTGACATGCTGGATGGTAAGGAAATAAAAATATAAGACACACACGTGCCTTGGGGATGCAGGCGGACGTCGGGACATACATTGTAAATATGTGATAGCTGGGTATTTGGTATCGCTGTAGCACGGAGGTTGCCTGAAAACATTGACCATATTTATAACCATCTTGTATTTTACAATGTAAATAAATTGAACCGTGGATGGGTGGGAGATGGACATCTTTACATACCGAGACTCCTTCATGCCTCGGAAAGCACGTTAAGCCGTTGGTCCCGGCTGTCATTCGTGGATCTTTGACAGTCGTTACGGGTCGTCAGAAGCCCGAAAGTCTGGTAACCAGGCAGGGAAAACGCTAGGCAGATTAATTATTGACTCTAGCTAAAACGTCAATACAATCTATTAAATTCTATGTTACATAGCTTAATCTACAAAATATCTATCTATCTATTTTGCTCTATAGTAAACGAGTCCACAACACACACATAGGAACGCGGTAAAGCTTTTATTACCGAGCCAAGATAACAAGAGTCCATACAAAATATTCCATACTCAATTTAACTATTCTCTATATTTTTGAAGTCCATTTTAATACGGCGGAGGAAAATTGTGTGTCTGTATGTGTAAGACCCACTGTCTGTGAATCGACGTATGCAGGTGTGGGTGTCGATTCGTATTAAGTATGTAAATTTTGGTCGGGCGAACCAGTGCTCGCTTTTTTGGTTAGTTTACCTTTTTTTGGGTTGGCATCATTTTGTGGTGGTCACTTTTGATGTTGTTTTAAGAAGGTGGGTGGGATAAATAACGAGGGATTTTTGTTAAACCTAAATCTCCCCAAGGGAAACCGGTAGACGCTTACTGTCGTATTTTCGACAATGACTTTGTTTCTAAACTTTGCTAAGTACATCATTTGCCTAGCCTTTTCCTAACTATGTTGGGGTCGGCTTCCAGTCTAATCGGATGCAGCTGAATAGCAGTGTTTCACATGGAGCGACTGCCTATCTGACCTCCACAACCTAGTTACTGGGTAATACGATACTCCTTGGTAAGTGGTTGTCAGACTTTCGGGCTTCTGATGACCCGTAACGACTGTCAAAGATCCACGAAAATAACCTTTGCTACCTATGTGTTACCCGTTACTCCGTTCCGTATTTTGGTCAACTTGGGAATTGAACCTAGAACCACACAGTCACTCGTGCTGGCAGCTGTTAAACCAATGTGGCAGTAAAGGTAAATAATACTTTAACAACCTTTGGGGAGAGTAGAAGAGAGTTTATTTCACTAAAGCATCCAAGAAACAGAAATATAGACGTTTAAAAAGTATGTTTACATTACAAAACTATCGTAAAACGTTCTCATCTCATTGCAACATTAAAAACAAATTGAAAAGTTGCAAACATGTCGTTATATCAGCACACAAAACAAAGCGAACGACAACACAGTCTCACTGGAAACCACCACCAGCACACATTTATTAAAGACAAAGTATTACTAGAAATCCATTCTCCTATGATACAACAAATAGTGCAGACCGTCGAACGAAATCCTCCAGTTTCAGCAAATCCTGAATATTCCTCACGGAAACCAACCGAACAGTTTCATCTGAAACGAATTAATTACACCCATTCAGTATTCTACGAACATCGAAAGCGACCGCAAATAATTCACACACACACATCCAACACACGGAGCTTATATACAAAAACATCTAAATCGTGCACATAAAATTTCATGTATAAAAATGTCAATAAAACACTCACACTCTTACACGGTAATACGAAACAGCGTTGACACAGAACTCACACAGATGGAAAACCTTTCGCTCGACGAATATGTATTGCTCCTACATAGGAGTAATCTTTCATTGACGCACACAGGCACCTTTTCCGTACATTGGTGAGGTTTTTTCCGTGTCACTGTGTGTGTTTTTGCTTGAGCGTGGGGGTGGGGGGGTAGCATACATTTTCAGGAAGGCTTCGGCGTCACAGGGCGTCTTTCAGCGTTCCGATGCCGCACACATCGCAGGCTATCGGCGAGACGAAGAAGCAAAGAGTGCTGTAGGTTAGTTGGATGTTTAGAGGGGACGGTTTTTCAGGAGGGAGTTTTGATACTGTTTTCAGTATAGGTTTTGAGATGAGATAATTATAGTATCATATTATTATGTTTAAATAAAAAAACTGCTTGGATTCATAACGATTAATAAAGATTGATCGTAGATTTGTTGACCGTCAATATTTGCATTCGAAACGTATTAACTTTTAACACTATTTGAGACGAATAATTAGTCCCTAGTTTTCTTTAATATCAAAAAAAATACATAACTTGCAGACCATTTTATTCGTTAATTCAGTACCTTAAAAGGTACAACAGACTCACCTATGTATTTATTTGACAAGTGTGAAGATTACCTTAGCAAATTGAAGTCCCAAAACTCAAGTAGATCTATGCCTTTAGACATACCGTTGCAACGGTCATTCACATCCACTTGATACAAAACCAAACATTTAAAAAGTCCTACAAAAAAGTCTCTGTAGAAAATTCTCAGGCTACTCTACGGTATCGGGCGCAGATCACCGGGGGTGGGGGGCGCAAAGGAGGGGGGGTAGTGGTTCGTGTGTGTTCGGAAAAATGCCTTATGATCCCGCCCGCTCGTTGTAAGCTTTAAGTTTTTTATCCTCTCCTACATTGTCGGCCTTAGGGACAAATAGATTATCGTCCGCATATTGTATTTGTTATTTTGGGGATAGATTTTTTGAAGCTGGTTCATTTATATTTTTCAGTTTTGTTTAGGTCTTCATTGTAGTTAGTAGGTACCTTTTGGTTTGCCATTACTAGTTATTTGCTGCACGGGATTTGGTCAAGAGGATGAACAGTTCTTCTTCGCTGCAATCATTGATCATCAGTTCATAAGTCAAGTTGGGTGATTTTGGTATTTTCTTATTTGACAGTTATTGAGAAGCAGCTTTTCTCGTGGTTATGGTTAGAGGCACTTCAAGGTCGACTTGACCAGCAAAATTATGAAACACATGGTTGCCTGGTTTCCGTTTAAGTTGCAAAGCCAGAGTACTGATCAGTACCAAGTATGGTTTCTTTACAACGTAGATGAAGGATCTTTGGTCTAAGGTCTTATGCCTTAAGGTATAATATGTGACCTAGAATACTGCTGTTACCTACACAATGTAAGTTCCCTTAGTTTCAGCGACCATGAGTTTTGGGATGCCTCTATAAATTCATCTACACCTCTGATGCACCTCGGGCAGTCGACATCGCTTTTTTTAATTTTCTTTAAGTATGTTTGTACAAACACTTTTACACGTCAATCATTTTTTTAAAAACTAGATGAGGTCGGCGTCTGACTACTCTGAGAAGAAAGGCCGAAACAAACTCAGAGGTCACAGTCTCTTTTAAAGTCCAGACATAATCTTGGTCAGATCATGTGAAGACCATGTAGATTCGATTAGTGTCTAAAATGGTCTTTTTAGGAAATAATCAACGTTTCTAACTGCATCATACTTTTACCATGAAAGAAGAACAATTGACCATGATCTTACAGCCACACAACACTTTTATAGGTAAGCTGGAACCACTAATTCTGGACCAGGGCTTCCCACAACTCCATCTCATTCTCCAAGACACTACAAACACATAAAATTCTCAATACCTCCCCGTTCCCACAGTTCAATATAATATAATACATATAAAAAACCGGTTTCACACGTACAGCGAGCTCCCTCCCCCCTAGGGGGGGTGGTGTGGGGGTGGTGTGCCCCCGGGGTGACAAGAGCCCAGTGCTACTCCGGGCAGGTGCAATGTATTGGTGCAATCTGGTCCGCTGTTGCATTATTAGTTTTAGCGTTTCTGTGTCGGGTTACTTATTAATTTTAGGGTTAAATTCTGGATTTTGGGTGTGGTAAGCAGGTTGCGAAATCGATGGTGATGGTGGGTTTTTATTTTATGCTAGCCTGAGATAAAATTTTATTAATTTAATAACTATTGTAAAATATTTTAGAAGAGTAGGTAACCGTGGAGTTTCTTGCCCATTCTTCTCCATACGAAACTAATTTTTGGAATGGGCGACTAGTGTCAATTCTATTTACTTGTAAATTTTTACATTCAAAAGTATCTTTGATTTGAGTTAAATGATTTGACTTGACTATGATTTTTTCTTATATTAGAAACAGCAATGATAGATTTTTTTTAAAATTTACTTTCAGTTTTCCCGAATTTTTCAATTTTCCCGGCAAATTTTCATATATTTCTTTCCGTAAGAAAGAAATAAAAATAAAAGAAAAAAAAAAAAAAACCTTCGGACTAATAGAACCATTTTAAAGAAAAATATTGCCAAATCGGTCCAGGCATTCTGAAATGATGCGCTTACCAACGAAACATTACATTTAACAAATAAATAAACTGTCTTTACGCTTACAAGCTCAAAAGATGTAGGCATTTATAATCTACATACATAAAAAGAGAAGTCTTAACTGATTGACTGACTCATCAACGACCAGCCCAAACCCTTGAACTTAGAAAGCTAAAATTTTGCACAGAGGTTCCCTTTATAATATAGACAAGGAAGGATTTTCCTGTAGGACGTTCCCGTGGGATGGTTTCCGACATCCACGCGGGCGAATCTGAGGGCAAAAGCTAGTAATATCATAATGCTGATTAGTCCACAGTAAAGTTATTTAGTCTCAACGATAATGGACAGCCTACCCCCTTTTACGAGGGTGATAAGGGACATCGTTAGAGCCGTTTATTGGAACAGTTTGGGCACTATTCCAAATCCGGAAAAAGGATCGAATTCTTGCTTTTTTCCATCCTCAGTCTGGATTTGATGCAGAAGTATATTGATTTACGGCCGCACCCAATAACCTATTTTCAGTAAAAGACAGATCGCTACCGATGACAGACAATATAATTGTATCCGTCCTTACGTTCCTTTCGTTCGTTCGTGTTCTTTGTTTTATCTGTCTTAGATTAGTGTGATGATAAAACCATAGATAGATAGGTTATTAGGTTCGGCCGTTATAATATAAAGTAAATAAATATTATAAAGTGCCTAGTGTGTTGTAACTATATTAAACTGATGTCTGGGATTTGTCTTTTGATTGACTGCTGCGCAGCATGTCGCGGGTTCGATTCCCGCACGGAACAAATATTTGTACGACCTACAAGTATTTGTTCCGAGTCTGGGTGTTTTTCTATCTATAATATGTATGTATTTACAAAAAAAAAAATGTATATAAGTAGTTTATCAGCCATCTCGTTACCATAACACAAGCATTAGGTTGATTAGTTTGGGACTAGATGGCGTTGTGTGAAATGTCCAAGGATATTTATTAAAACTCCGTTTTCGAGGTCAATACCGAAGTTAAAAAAAAGTAAACTTCGATATTTTTAAATTGTTATTCTTCATGGTATACCATGAAGATACACACATACATTTATTTTTTTTACATTTTGCAAAAAAAAAACATGTTTTCATTTAACAATCTTAAATATTTATTCTTCAACAAATTTACATTTGTGTCGAACAGTGGTTTTAACAATAAATGCAGTAACACGAAAAATAAACAATCATCGTAAAGCTAGGAAAAACAAAAAAAAAAACGTTTAAATGTTTTTTTTTTTGTTGTCAAAATGCAGCCCTATTAAGGCTTGTCCGCCGTAAAAAGCGCGGTCACTGTCGGACTGCACAGAAAAGAAAGAGAAGCGCGATGACACAACGCTTGCAAAATATGAAGTATCGATTTACAAAAAATCTATTAATTGGACTAAAAAGTACTGAACTGTATAAATTTATGAACACTTTTAATGAAAATTGTAGGAGTAATATGGTAAAACGTAGAAAAAATAGACAGAAATAGACCTGGATTTAGAAAAACCCTTAGTTCTACAAACTAAAATAGATTTCAGGACACATGAAATCACTTCTTATGTGTTGTAGATTGCTGTGTATTTCCTATCAAAAAGATGCTATAGTTACAGTAAAAGATGGTCACAAAGTTACTTAGTTTCGCCGTATTTTAGGAAGGAGGAGCCTTAAATGGTATTAAGATTCCTAATACTGAAGAAGGTTCACAAATACCGAAAGCTTCAAAACTCACATTCAAAAGAAAACAAAAGCAGACGATATCCTAAAACGAAATCATATTTTCTATAACATATTCTTCGGTAAGGAAGCTGTAACATTCGCTCGGCTGCTCCCGAACTACAGATGTTACTCTTTACACTCCGTACGAATACGAATATTGCTCTCAAAAATTCGAACGAAAATGATGAGTTATGATATAATTATGCGACTGTTAGGAATTGTTTTGAATTGAGTTGCAATTGCTACGGAAATCTTTGTAAACGAAAACATTGACTTTCTGAAGTTTTAGAAAATGAGGTAGGTAAGTATTTTTAACCAAATTAATAATTTCGATGGATAAAAATTGGAAGGCGAACTCGCGGGCTCGCGTAATTTGGGAGGAGTGGAGGGATGCCTTTGTCCAGGAGTGGGACAGCGTAGGCTAGTAAAAAATGTGTATGGTAAATCGCATTCAAAATAATAATTGGTAGTTTCATCTGAGTTCCTAATGAATCCATTCTTTGAGAATATCTTGAGAGTTACATATTATTTATTATTACATATTATCCTAACTATATTATAAATGCGGAAGTGAGTTTGTTTTTTTTTTGTTACGTTTTCAACGGATTTAGATAAAATTTTGCACACGTGTAGACCATAACCTGGATTACGACATATGATACTTTTTATACCAGTTGTACAATCCTGTAGGATAATTTCCAACCTACACGCGGGCGAAGCCACGGGCAAAAGCTAGTTGGCTATAAATGATTCAAATATAGAAGGAATTGCAAGCTTGCTTTTTGCATCACTTTAATGTTCAACACAGCATCCATTCTTTCAAAATAAAAGATAACAGGCGACCCCAAAATAGTTTTGCTTTTAATTTTTGTCAGGTCAAACGAAAAAGCAACGGCTTCTACAACTAGTTGCAAACTACACAATACAGTTGCCGAACATTTAAGTTTCGTGTGTCCGTTATAAATTCCGAGCGGGCGTTCTATATTCAAATTGGCCGCCGCTATTGGCTGCCGCTGGGTGGTATTTTACATCCGCGAAACTATGAAATACTGGATAAGGTTCTGTTTCGTTTCACTTCTTATCTTGAAAATACTTTCTTCTCTTCGGATAAAGGGATTTAAGGAGTGGTTGAATCGAGTGAACCCATCTCTTTTTAGGGTTCCATACCAAAATGGTAAAAAAGGAACCCTTATGGTGTCACTCAGTCTGTCTGTCTGTCTGTCTGTCACAGCTGGATATCTCAAGAACTACTCAAATAATGCTATTAACTTGACATTTGGAACAGTTTTATGTGACGTTTACCCAACTATTTTGCAAATAAGAAAGAAATAAAAATATTTATATTTTTTTTGTAACAGGTACTGAAAGGGTGTTTTAAAAATTGAAAGTGGGGCTACTAGGGTATGTGGGGTATCATATGAAAGAGCGCTATTGGCATATTCATAAACATTTTTTTATTTTTTTTAGGCCGCATAGTTTTCGACCTTTGATGAAAAA
The DNA here is from genome assembly GCA_905163495.3 of Cosmia trapezina. Classification (NCBI taxonomy): domain Eukaryota; kingdom Metazoa; phylum Arthropoda; class Insecta; order Lepidoptera; family Noctuidae; genus Cosmia; species Cosmia trapezina. The sequence continues at coordinate 23,931,835 of LR991039.1, read as the reverse complement.
TGTAAAAAAAAATACCGTTCCCCCCATATCTCCGAAGTTTGCAAAGGGAAAAATCTGAAATTATTTTATGTGATAGAAGTTTATGTAAAGATTACAGGAAAAATAAAACGATGTCTCTAAATAACAGTTTTTCAGAAATCGGAACGGAACCCTCGGTGCGCGAGTCCGACTCGCTCTTGACCGGTTTTTTTTAAATCATAATATTTATTTATTTAAGATATAAGTACTTAGACAACATAACAAATTTATATAATTCTAAGGCGCAGCAAAATTTAACAAAACATTAAAAAAATAGAAGACGAGAAATTAACAAAATTGACAAAATAAGAAACAATGTAAAGAAAAAACCAATAGAAACACAACACACAATACAAACACAACACAAATATATACAAGGGCTCATTCGCAAAATGTCTACCAGTCGTAAAATGTCTCTTTCACATCAATAGAAAAGTACACCTTTTACATAATTATTCATTGTAATGTATTGGTGAATCAAAATAATATGGCTTACGTAGCAACTTATATTCTATCTAAGGACCATTAAATTGTCACGTATGCGTAGCAGCTTCAAGACATTTAAATAACTCGCTCTTCTAATTGAATACAAATTAAATATTTTAACATCTGACGTCATTAAAATCACCTCTTTTGGATAGGAGGACACGGACACTCCTTTATTTTCTCTGACCCTAAAGAAGTTGCCTCACCAAAATCCACACCATAATAAAAAACCGACTGATTACTAGAACTCCAGTCCCTCAAAGCTCATAAAATAGCAAACCCCACTATGTTTCCTTATCCACGACCACCAGTTCTTCGCAGCATCGAGTGAAATTTCTCCCGTACAGAAAGCTTGCCGTAATGTCTATGCATAAAGTATTTTAAACTGGTTAAAATGCAACGTTCTGAACGCGGTGAGGTATCAAAGGGTTACTTGCTTACCTTTGAAGAAGTTTCTAAGTTTTGAATTTTGGGTTGTTTAGGAGACCAAGGTTTATCGTAGGAGGAATGGGGTTTTAGTTAATTTTTGGGAAGATGTGATCCTTTCTGCTGTGAAAAATGTTGTATTTTTTTTTATTGAGTTTCTTGTATGTGATGCCTGGGGACAAAAACTTAGTCCTTTCTTCTTTCACCACTTATATAACTTTTCTTCTTTGTTATTAATTACTTATTAATACTTATGCGTAAAATTCTTATTTTATGGTCTAGTCAAATTAACAACTTTTAAATCATAACTAATAAATAAAATAAAAATAAAATATATTTTATTGACATAAAAATGGAGTTACATTTACAATTGAAGCCCTGACTCCTGAGCTAGGTGGTTCCTGTGTTACAGGAGTCAGTGTCTTCACCCGATTTTGGAACATTAACAGTTTATGCAACAAAATTAAAATAATAAATCAAAAAAACAAATGAAAATTAGTGCATGCATGCTCTTGAGTGGTGTGTATGTGAGTGTGTTGTATTTTGTGTGTGTGAGGGTGTGTGTGTGTGTGTGTGTATTTGTATGAGTGGTTGTACTTGGTGACTGGACTTTGGGTTAAATATCTGATTTCGTTTACCTTAAATACTATTTAATTATCACGTGTATTGTTCTTTAAGTAAGTTTTCCGTCTGTTGGTAGTCCAATGTTTGAAGCCATGTATTTAGCATTATCTTAGTTTTATTTATATATATAACTTAATGTACATTTTATCTTTCCTCTTTCAAAAGCTACTTTTCACATATTTTATATTCTTTTAAACTATTTATATAACACATAATGCAATATTTTAATTATTAGAATGCATTCTGTTTTCATATTATTATGAACTTACTTACTTCTTTATTATATGTGACCACGAATATATTTTCAGTTCATGGTCAAAATAGAGTACCGTATATTGTCTAGCTGGTTAATATACGTCACGCGTATATGATGTGTTGATACGAAGACAAGGTTGCAATATAGCCATTGTGAAACCAACCTTGAGAGACCTTTGTGAAAGTGTTCGTCTGTGATAGTACTACCATCACACCTATTTCTGCTATCCTCATACTGCTGTTCGCTTCAGAAGTCAGTAGACAGCAGTTTTTCTGGTGTACAGCTTTTTCAATCTATAAAATAAAGAAAGCATATAACTGTTAATACATTAGCTTCAATCAATCAACTCAGCCTATCGCAGTTCACTGCTGGAGACAGGCCTCTCCCAGGCTGCGCCACAACACCCTGTTCTACGCCTTCTGCATCCAGTCTGTCCCAACCACCTTCTTAGTCTTCATCCCAGGACTCGTCTGCTCCACCGGCCATCGGTCGTTCGACAAACATGGCCAGCCCACTGCCACTTCAGTTTGCTTACTCTGCAAGCTATGTCAGTTACTTTGGTTTCTTTTCCGGATAACTTCATACATTATAGCTTGCCTTGAGTCAATTCAAACCTAAAATGACTTGACAGTCGTTAATTTATAAAATACTCAGACCCAATACAGTAGTTTAAAATATAGAGAATTGTTTCATAATAGTTTACCCACATACTCACTATCTTTTCACCTACAAATATCACCTGAATATTAGCTTTATTGAACCTTGAATTGAATTGAGGACCTTGTGGCTAAGTAATACCTGCCGCACGGGTCGATCCATCAGGTTAAGCTACGCATGCCGGGGTTGATCCGTGAATGGGTGACCACCTTTAAATACCGAGACTCCTCCGTGCCTCGGAAAGCACGTTAAGCCGGTGGCCCGGCTGTCATTCGTGGATCTTTGACAGTCGTTACGGGTCGTCCGAAACCCGAAAGTCGGACAACCAGTCTTACCAAGGGGTACCGTATTACCCAGTTACTGGGTTGTGGAGGTCAGACAGGCAGTCGCTCCATGTGAAATACTGGTATTCAACTGCATCCGGTTAGATTGGAAGCCGACCCCAACATAGTTGGGAAAAGGCTAGGCAGATTGATTGATTGATTGAACCCTCATTGGTGGGCATTCTTTGCAGAATAGGCCTTGACAGCAATTTATGTCAACATAAGCATGGTTGTTTATATTCCTGTTAATCTACCACAACGGCTATTATAAGATTTGACAGCTGATTTATTAATCACGGACATCACATAAAATTACACCTGTTTTCTCCGAAGGATTAAGCAGAGTTGAACCTAAAGTACACCCATGCCTAAGTCTCATGTAATAGGGGGCTAGCCTATTACCATCAACCAGGCACATCGACCATACAGTCCAGGACCCCCGGGATCATAGACTAGAAGACTAACAATTTTATTAACACTCCAAAGTATTTATATTTTCATACTTTCCTTAGCAAAGTTTGTTCGTACACCAGTTGTATATCGAGTGCTCCTGGTAGGGGCTCCGTTCTTTGCCAGTAAATACGGCCATTTTTATGAAGTTCATAAAGAACAAGCCGGGAACTAGCAGCCAACGTACACTTTGATTTTATTTAAAAACAAGGTGAGTATAACTTTCAGTTAGCTTGCCTTGGGGGAATATTGAAAATTTTCAAAATTCTAGTAAAATAAATATATTTTTGTAGTATGTTCGAACATAGTTCTGGAGTTTATGGGTGAGAGAATTTTGAGTAAACCATGTAAAATTGGACTGTGTAGTTTATTTGGATCAGTTTTTATTAGTGCTTTTTTGAGTTAGGAGAAAATGATCAAAGGCAAATCAAAAGTACCATTTAGTCAAGGTCGCCAGAGCTCTCGATTATAAGTCTTTGAAGTAGTGCTTATGATTATTAAGAATGAATGTTATTGTTCTAAAAATGCAATCAAGCTAAAATAGTTATCTCCTAAGATAATAATAAACATACACAATACATAGTTCACACAAAATTTAATATACTTCTGTGAATTCAATATGTGCACAATAATATCCAATTTATGTAAAATATAAGCTGAGAGTCATCTGCGAAGGATTTTTCGTGGTGCATCACTATTAAATATGAAATATTATATCGGAAGTGCTGCTAGAGATGGGGGAAGGTGTTATCGATAGTATGAAAATGCTTTTTTTTCAAGCTAAATATTAATACTATAAATTGTAGCTTATTCATAAATGCATGACTAATTTTATGGAACTGACTGAATTTAGCAGTTTCTATGAACTACAGGACATCTTCATTAATTTGTCAAGCCTTGTTTTTGAGATCATACTCTTAGCATGTTACACGACACAATTTTATTTTAGTCATTGTGAATTCTGTTCAATAGAATAGTCTGCGCCAAAATTCCTGTGTTTTCTATAAACTTATGTGCATTCCTTTATCGAGTGTTGATTAGCATATTGTGTTCTATCTACATAGAGAAAAGCAAAACTTCTATATTTATCGATATATCGCCGTAAAGCACATCACTAACTAGAGCAATGTTTCACCGGGATCGAGTGGAGGCGACGTGCTCTATATCGAGCATATTCCGAGCGCACTGCCACCAACTATGTACCGTATATGATAAAGTTATTGCACACATGGAGCAAAACTTATTTTTATTTTAATAATTATGAAAAATCTTTCCTGATGCTATCATTTTGCAAGAAGAAGATGCACTTGCAACAGAAAGACTTGATTTCCAATAGACACTTGTTTGACAACAAAATATCATTTTAACATGTTTGAAGATAAGTAGAACAGCAATAATTACTGGGCTAGTTAAAGAACAAATAATTATATGCTGTATGTTAAAATATACGGACTCTGCAAATAAAATTGTATATATTATGAATTTATGATCAATCAAGATCTCTTTTGAGAGTCACGTGGGAGTGACGTTGAGCGATTTTACGTGCTAATAGAGATATTGGCATGGCAATAACATTTAAAATGGCTGGTCTTGGTTGTCATGTTCAGTTGATGTCGTGATGAAGAGATTCACCAGTCAGTAACATTATTAGCTGGGCTAACAATCTATGATGCATTGAACGTTATAAATAGATGTTGCCATTTTGTCACTCGTGGAGGTTCTGTACTGGTATCAAGGGTCACGTTTGTTTCAGATTAGATCTTTTGACTGTCAACATTTTCTAAAATGAAAATAGTAATATTTTGTCTCCCAGTGTGCCTCGTATGGCAGAACGTGCGACGCCTCCGCCGGCCGAATGGCGGATATCTCGCTGTGGCGATACTCGATTTTGTAGTAATTCCACTCCTCTAGTGTGGGCGCTACTGAGAAATTTATATGTCACCAACACGAGGAATATTTGAGTGATCATTTTTGTGTAGCTTTTGGGACGAACTAGCGAGTCGTAGCGAGTCGTGAATGGTGAAAGAAAAGATATATTTTCTTTTCACCTAAGTCAGCTGTTTCATACATTTTGACGAGCTACATTTCGACGAGTTTGCGGAGAACAGCAGACTTTTTATTCGCGATTTCAGGTTTGGTCCTATAGTAAAAGTTGTTCATAATGATGAGTAGAATGACCCTAAAGAGGAGAGAGTAAGTAAATTTTTATTTATTTTTCAAACCCTTTTTGCTAAGCGAAGATCGATTCTCTTTATTGACACTTTCAGGTAAGTATTTATGTGATGTTTTCATGAGCTTTGTTGAACTATGACTACAATAAGATGAATAATGAAGAATACTTTTTTTTAAACATAACTTTGTAATTAAATACCTATTGAATATCTGATAATTTATTTGAGAATCTTAAATCTGATTACTTGGTTTATCGTCACTATATCCCACCTACTCTGTCTAAAATTGATGGTTTCAGGCTATCTAAAGGCCCGAAATTCTGGGAAAATGTCGATTATGTTTAGATAGATAGAATACTCTTTAATAATAAGGCTCAAATGAAAAATATAGATGGATTGTGTGAGGAATTATATGAAAGAGAAGGGAGTGAATGCTAGCGTGGAATGGAAGAAGAAAACGTGTTCCACCGATACCAAGTAACATGGGATAAGGGCAGGAAGATGATGATGAATAAGGCTCAAATAAGGTTCTTCAGGGGTAGTAAAGTTGTTTTTATAATGATTAGGTATTAGGTGTGACGAACTGATCGTGTTTTGCGGGGCCAACATGGCCAGAGTTCGCACAAAATAGAGAGGTCTGGTAGGAAAAGAGGAAGCATTTGCCCTGGAGTGAGATCAAATAAAAAAAAAAGATTTGATATAATTATAACAAAGCTTTTCTGTGTAAAACCTTTCGCAGCCGCTTGTTCAATTAAGCAGACCCCATTACTCAACCCATCTTCCCTATCGGTCTGCATAAGCTAGAAAAATAAAGGCCATCTATCTTTAGCTACCCGCATTATAAAAAAGAAAAACATCAAACATAATGCAGTTACGGCTATCTGCAGCGGAAGCGACGACGGGACGCAGGAAAAATATTTTTCCATTTTAAATAAGTACACGGGAAAGCATATATATTTGCTTTATCTAGGAGTTCGTTAAATATTAGGTACGTAGTGAACAGTAAAACCCCGGATTGCGCACTTTTTCCCTATTAATAGCCCGAGTTGATGAGGATGTTCTGCCATTTTTTATCTGTGAAACTTTTTTTTTTTTTTGTATCCAGAAATGGAGTGGAACGTGCTTTTTTAATTTGTCGAAACGAGCCCGGTTTTTTTTGCACTGACTGACATTTGTGAAGATTCGCTATAGTAGTGAATTATGGACTTATTTTGTTGCGTTTTAATTAACGGTGGGTGGCGATTTTTTTTTGTTTTTTTTTCTATGCATGTTGCAAAGGAAAGCACACGCTTTGATATTTATGGGAGTTAGTTGATAAGCGACTTTGTTACCTATCCCGTTACGTATAGAGTTATGTAGAGTTCTAATGGTAAGTTGGTAGTTAAACATTACAATATATTATTCATACCTATTATATGTAAATATTATTTTGCCACTATTAGATATATCTACTAAGACAACAATTATCTAGTGCCGTACAATTTTTTCCTTTTTTGGGAAGTATTTTAAATGCAATTTATTGCTGAAATCAATAATTCAGGAACAACAGTTTAATTACGACAGTATCTATTACTAGCGCTTTCATCCAATCAGACAGCGTTACGTCACACTAACGGTCAATGAATGCATACCAAATTTAAATATCACGTTCCAAATTTAAATCGACAGCGACGCATCGCGATTGACCGATCGCCGCGGCAGGCGTCACAAATCAAATCAATACCTACACGTACACATCGGTAAATACCTATCAAAGGCGGTTTCATGCACGCACACTGACACATAAACGTCGAACGTGGTAAATACGAGATATCGGTTCGAGTGTGCGCCGTTGTGCCCAATCGCGCAGAACCGATCAACCAATCACGACGCGTCGTACGTTCTCGATACTCTCCGACTATTTTCGCTTGAGCTTCGTTGTTGCTTCGTGCCACCCGTCGCGGTTTCGATTTTGGAACTGAAAGGGGGAAGGTGGGAGGTCTCGGTGCGCTGGCCGTTAATCGCCGAAGGTTCGATACGCCATTGGCTATCGGTTCTATGTTACGTCACGTAGATTTTCCGAGGTTTTTTCTCTCGTAAATGGGAGTGCTCGCTACGGACATGGATGGGCGCTGAAGCGTCTGATTGGTATTGCTTTCGTATGTACTTCGTGTCCGCTGTCATGTATTTCAGTTGCATTTTTTAGGACTATTTTTGTGGAGTGGAGAGTGCACAGTTCACTGAAATGTTATCTAGTCAACACTACTCTGTTTTGTGAGTTATAAGGAATATTCAAATCTTTTTTTAGGTTCTTAGTAATATTTAAGTTTGATAGTTTTTTGATAGTTTTTTGTTTTTGATCTGCCAATCTTGCAGAAGTAAAACTTTTGCAATAAGATTTTCACCACGAATAAACCAGCACCTCCACTTTAATTGATCGACATACTTGGACACAGAATCATTAAAACGTCTTACGTGGGCAGCGTTATGGACACAGGAGCTTAACTTATTTTAGCTAGGTATTATTATTTTAATTCTAAACTTCATGCTTATAAAGATAACCCACATGAAAAAAAGCAACCCAGTTTGCTCATAATTAAAAAAGCAGCATCAATTTTATATCAAACAAACACTAATTAATCTAAAACCGTAAACACAGTGTCGCGCTGTGTCAACACAGCTCACAAATACACACAAGGTCAGGTGCACTGTGTCTATAATGGTTGCAGTTGGAAAACGTCCCCAAGACGTAAAGATTGGGGGGGTTTGCCTCCCTGTATAGATTTTTCTTTTTCCTCGGGGCGCCGTTCTTGATATTAAATACTAGTGTCTCGCTCCCAACTTTGCTTATTGAATCAAATAACTCGTTTTTCTTTTGGATTTTTTTGTTTTATTTTGTGTTGTTGCGATACTTGGAAATGGAAACTAAAGTATGCTGCATTATTAAGAGCGTGGGTTTTGTATTGTTCGGTCTTGGGTTTGATTGAAATGAATTTGGGATTTGGGAATTTTTACATAAATTAAGTGGATAAAGTCATTGGAATTGGGATAGGAAAATTGGGTGTTCTGTCAATAGGAATGATGACTAAAAAATTTTTTTTTGTTCGTTATGTAGATTATTAAAAAATATTGGACACGTATTTTTTGTTTTTTTACGTAATCAAAAGATTACGGTGATACATTGAGTTAAAATATGGCATGACGTCACGCCTAGCTAGATTTTATACGTAGAAGTGACGTAGCGAGCCTCCACTCCCCAACTTTAATGCGTGTTATCTAATATTTCTTTATTAATATGATAAAGCAAAAAATACGTGTCTAATATTTTTATATTAGCTAACTGACGGACTAATTTTTTTTTTTTTACCTGGGCATCATCCCTATTTTCCAATCCAGCCAGTACTATCTTTAGCAAAAGTTACTGCTAGTAGAGGTCCAAGTGAAATGCTTACTAGAATGTGATACTTAAGCCAGACTAACTTTTGTGTTTCTCTTTTGAATCAGTGATATTTAGGGTTCCGTACCTCAAAAGGAAAAAAACAGAACCCTTATAGGATCACTCGTGTGCTCGTTGCTCCGAATCTAATGGACCGATTAAGTTGAAATTTGGTACACATATAAAGAAAGAAAAGAAAAAATATGAATTTCTGTAACGCAAACAGGGACGTGTAACGTAAATAAATGAATTTGGAATATGGGGTCACTTTTGGGGGCAAATAAGAAAATTTAAAAAAGTTTTGCAAACTGTACCGTGAACATATCAAATGAAAGAACTTTATGTGAGTCTCAAATATATATTGGGAATTGGAATTCGTGAGGGTGACTCTCGATTTATTAAGTAATAAGTGATAATCTGTAATCACATTATCGCATTGGGTATGGACCTGTTAAGATAGTGTAAGATTGGATAAATAAATAAATAAATAAATAAATATTTTTTTATAATTTTAAAATAAATTGTTTTAAAGTTATAACGAAAATAGACGAAAATTCATCAATAAGGGCCCTTTGAAATCGCGAAAAAAAAAATCAGCGGTTGCATTATATTCGCTCGTCTCGTCAAAATGTACGGAACTTCAATGTTGGTCCCATAGCAAAAGTTATTCAGTTCGATGCACTCCTTAAAGTTTTTAGAATTAATTTTTTAACACCTCCCGACATCAACCGTTGGGCAGTTGCCCACCAGACACAACTTCCGCCTGGTCGGAGGATCCTCCCTTTTCTATTGAGGATGACTGAACTTTACACCCTGTTCCTCATGTCTCTAAATGTTTTTAGTGACACTGGTACAACAGACACATCATGAGGTATTTCAAGTTTTTCTCCAAGGTTCCTATTGTATGGGGTAACCATTGGAGATACAGGAGCCTATTGCCAGCGGTGAAGTGGGAGTGGACCGGACACGTCGCACGAACGCGCCCGGAGAGATGGGCACAGATCGTTACTCACTGAACGCCTGAGGGACGCCGTCGAGGCAGGCCACGGCGAAGGTGGCGTCACGATCTGATAAGGTTTGCAGGGCCAACATGGCCAGAGATCGCACAAGACAGGCAGGTTTGGGAGGAAAAAGGGAAGGCCTTAGCAATGGGACACAATGTAGGCTAATTAAAAAAAATTGCCAGCGGTAACCATTTTCCATCTATAATCCAATAAGCCATCGTTCATTTGTTCACCATTTTGATACCGTATCCAGTTACAACACAACCCACATCACCTCTATACATCTTTAACATCCAATTTCCACTTAAAAAGTACATTTTCCCTTACATTAATATCGTGAGTAACAGACAGACAAACGGACACGCTACGTATAAAATAGCCGGCGTCTTCGCCTGGCGGCAATATTGCAACCGGTCGGATTTTTAGTTAACTTTACTGCGAAAATTGAAATTCCATTAAGAAGATTGCATTTTAACGTTGCCTAGAGGGGGGTGTATAGGTAAGTCTTAGTGGGAGGGGATAAATATAGCGCTATGTACTGTGAGGGGTAAATATAACTGATAGTTATGGCCGTGATTCTTGTTTTTGAAAATTTAAAGGAAATCGTTTGGCTTGGTATGGCATGAGATGAAGAGGGAAGAAACGCATGTGACTAAAAGAGTGATGAATATAAATGTTGATAGATGGAGAGGGAGAGGAAGAGTAAAGAAAAATGGATGGATTGTGTGAAGAATGACATGAAAGACAAAAATCTTTTTTACAAAAAAAAAAACCGACTTCCAAAAATGGGATTATAGCGAGGGTATCAGTTCAAGTATTTAGAGCATTATGTAAGCGACGACCTTAATGACCAAGTGGATATTGAGAGGGAACGTAGGGCGCTGGCAGTCCGGTGTCACATGTTGTCTCGCAGGCGTATGTTTGCACGCTGAAGCAAGGTAGTCAAAATAACGCTTTTTGGAGCTAATTGCCAAGTGTTTCACAATTTCAGCCTGTGGACCAACTATAGGTACTCAGCGGGCTATCAGGACCCCTTTTTTTGTGAATGGGAAATCATCAAATGACTTCTCCCGCTCTGGGTGGAGCGGAAGGGCGTGTCAGACTTTCACTGACTAAAACTGAAAGAACACGGGTGTTACTTCAGTTGCCTGTGCTAGGGCCACGGTATCTCTTTCAAACAACCCGCGACACCGGCGGAATCGGCCCTATCGGACCCCATCACCGCTGACGTCTCTTTGAGGCGCGCAGGGCCCTACGGGTCCAGAATAATAACGGGTTCAGGATGTTGATGGGGCTGCCACCATCTCATCATTATACGCATTGTGATGAGCATAAATGAGTTGCTTAGCAACCATATTAAAGCAATCGAATCGCAACCCATAAAATATTTATTATTGAGTAGTTCCGATGGCCATCTGTGGTCTTCATCATCGGTTCCACTTCACCAAATGGTGCTTTCCGAGAGTTAATGCACGAGTCACTATAATAATACCTTTTATCTTCCAATTAAATAATCCGAACCAACTAAAGATTTCGATTCTTTGACGCCACTGGAAAATAAAAGAAAGCACTGTCGTCCTTAATCACAAATACCAAGAACCCTCAGTCCCTGATATCCCCAATAAACGCGGAAATCACAACAAATTATCAAAATTATATCGTCTACAAAGTAACGTACACACTTGCGATTAATTTGTCGCACATTGATGCGCGTGCGCGTGGCGGCAATGCGAGGTATATTTAGCGAATGCACTTCGATCTTATGGCAGTCGGTCGGGTTAGTTATTAACTGGGTGATGGACTTGGGGAATCAAAAATGCTATATTAAAATTTAAAAAATGCTCTATTAAAATTTAAAAATGCTATATTAAAATTTAAAAAATGCTCCATTAAAATTTAAAAATGCTATATAAAAATTAATTTCAAAATGCTTTATTAAAATTTAAAAACTCTATATTAAAATTTAAAAAATGCAAAGTATATTTAAATTTTAAAAATGCTAGGTATATTAAAATTATCCTACAGAATGTGCCTTGCTTTTCTAATGCTCGCAAACACAACTGCTAACCTTGATGTCCTGGCATCTCGGGCAAAGTGATCATACATTATTGGTGACATTTGGCTGTGCCATACGCCGTTGCCTTTGCCGTTGGATTTCCGGAGGTCGCGGGTCGGTGGGATTCCCCGATGTTGTGGAGATGGATGCAGCTCCACACTGAATTTTAATTGTATGTTAATCTGTGTCTGTATCTACTAACATTAACACTAGATGTTAAAAGGGAGGTGGACTGCGATTCTCCATACAAATGTATTCCCCGTTTATCTTCTAAAATCTAAGTCTGCTGTAGACACGTCCTTGTTATTTCCTTTTTTTCAGGAACTAATCAGTAAAGAAAACGCTCCAAAAATTACAAAAAATACCCCATTTTTACCGCCGTGATTAGAGGACTACCAGACAAATTCTAAAAGTTTTTAACATAAAAGAAAATTATAGGAACACATTCTTTCATTGAATCGGCTCAGTTTTTGAGGAGAAAAAAGGGGAATACGAAACGTCGATCTCGTAAATTTTTTTGTGATAATTAATAGGTCTGAGCTGCTTATTGTATTATTACACTGTCTTATCACTATTCGGGCAGACAGCAATAGCTTCTTCAAATACCTATTTTTCAAATTCCTCGTAGGCCCTCCCATCTCTCATGTCTGCCTTGAATTAACTTTAGACCCAAAACCCCAAGGTGGGGTGGGGGTTAGTTACGAACGGGGGGGCTTAGGTGTGACGTCCTTTGCTTGGTTTAAAACCGGTTTATACTGCTTTTTAGCAATCGGCTTTTGTTCTTTTGGTAAGAGAAGCCATGACCAAAACCATGTCGCATGAAGGTTTTGTCTTGAGTAAAACGATAAGACAAAAATGTTAGTCATGGGCTCTCGTACCATTTTGGTGATCGCTCACACAAATGCAAAGCTCAGCTGAGGCCTCGCGGACTGTATGTCATTTCCAAAATACACGGGACCTCTACGGGGCAATATCAGTTTCTTCGATCGTGTTGTGTAAATAACAGCCACAGCAGCAAGCAGCATCTGAAAACAGTGATTATTGCAGTATAATTATATTTATCTATTACGAGAAAGCTTGCATCATAGAAACGTCTTTTCTACAAACAAAATCAACATAATTCGCTTAAAAGTATTTCATCAACTCAAAAAACAGTTGCAACCGAAATCAATAACGTTCGTTGTAAAACTGCCAATTCGCCAAATGTTTACATTCCGACGACAATGTCTCCTGAGCGATTAATTCCTCTGAAATTGATGGGTGTTGGTGATCGCGTATATTTAGATACTTGCACTTCGATCTTATACCGTCACCGTCGGTCGTTAGTTATGACTGGGTGAACGGATTCGGGTGAATTGGATAAGTAAATAATTTGTTACGAGTTCGAGTGAATTTTTTTCGCAGCGTTGAACAGAAAATATATATTTATTTATTTATTTTACAATTTATGTACACACAGAAAAATAAAAAGAGATACATAATACTTAAAATTAGGACTACAAAGGTACTGCTTATTTCTTTAGAAATTTCTTCCAGCAGACCTGCGAAAGGAGAAATGAAAAAGAAATGTAGACAATAGTGTGTGAGAAGAAGAAGAGAAAAATATGATGTGAAGTCTTAAACTAAAATATTAAATATACCTACACATATAACGCAAAACAAAAAATTAACATATACTTAAATAAATACATAAAGCTAAAATATATAAACATGCATATACTATATATAAATACTCACATTTGAGAGGAAAGGTAATGCTCTTTTAATCGATATTTGAACAGCGACACAGTTTTTAAATCGCGAATGCTAGGCGGAAGCGAGTTCATTAATCAATATATTTTGATTCCAGTAACTTAAATCAGTATTATCATCACTATGCATACATTGAGGAAACATTTGTAATCTCAGGTTACGATAAGAAAGCATGCATAATGGTCCAAGGTCCCAGGGCCGCCAGACCTTAGGTACTTATTTTCTGATTAACAAGATGTGTGGGATAGAGTGGTGTTGGTACATACTTTGAACGTACGCATACCTGCTAGGTTGGGTCGATGGACAATTTATTTGTAACAGGTAATATACGTACGTAAAAACACTACTCACTTCTCATGAAGTCTGAGTGCTGATTTGTAAATATGTTTTACAGAATATTGTTAGTCACACTAAGATTATAAAGGCGAAAGTTTGTGTGTGTGTGTTTGTTACTTCTTCATGCTCAAACGGCTGAACCGATTTGGATAAAATTTGGTATGTAAATAGCTTATACCCTGGATTAACACTTAAGCTACTTTTTATCACGGTCTACGCGGGGGAAACTGCGGGGCGCAGCAAGTAATTAATAATTTCCCCGCTTTCACTCAGACTTAGCGTTGATGACTCCCACTCCATAGAGTGGGAGTTGAATAAGTAGAGTTGGTATATGAATAAGTAGAGTATATACGTTTCATATCATAATAATAACGTGTGCAATCCGCCCCTGTATCGGTCAGATCATGAAAGCATTCCAGTGACATTAGGAGCACGTTCATTTTCATAGATTTATCGACGGACCGAACTTATTGCAGTGCGGTGCTCAAACTTTGTGTTCAGTTTATTTTTAATGCTATTTTATGGTGTGTTTACTGCAATGGATTGACACTTACGTTCCGGTTTGAAAGGTACCAGCACATGCGAGATCACAGCTTTGTCTCTAGGATGGTAACGTATCAGCGATGCCTTTGGTACTGCAGCAGGTGTCCATAGATAGATAGATAGACCGATAAAACATTTATTTGATGCACACAAAAGACATAGCACAACACACAAAAGTACAATTAAATGAACATAAAAACAAGGTGCCAAAAAAGAAGAAAAACATACATACCTATGCAAATAAAAATGACACTATGACATAAAAAATAAAATTAATAACGAATATACACAGTACGGTGTGCGTCTCAAGGTTGCACATGGGAGTCCAGCTCAACATGTGTCAGGCAAATACCTGACGCTGATATTCTGCTGGATCCCTGCAGTGGCATAAGGACGTTGAGCAGTCGGTGTTAATCGGTGGTGGTGGTACCACTAGCCATCCAGTAATTCGTCAACTTACTTGCCATCCAATCAAATAAGGTTGAAGTGTTCAGGAGTGTGTGTGTATACAGAAGAGTTTAGTTATGTTGCTCATGCGATAATGTTCCGTAACAGATGCCCTAAGCATATTGTTCGACGCGCATGTAGTTCTCATCTATTAATTAATATATATCCTTGGACATTTCACACAACGCCATCTAGTCCCAAGCTAAGCAACCTAGTGCTTGCGTTATGGTAACGAGATGGCTGATACACTACTTATATACATTTTTTTTTGTTGTAAATACATACATACTAAAGATAGAAAAACACTCAGCCAAGGAACAAATACTTGTAGGTCATACAAATATTTGTTCCTTTTGTAATTTCTTCTACTTTTCGTCTTAGATAGACTTGCGTTTGACCACTATCTTACTTAATGGTATGAACATGGGGTAAGCTTTTCTAAAGCCCAAATTAGAGCTATCATAAAACCCGGCAAGGAAGTGAACGCCAGACGCCATACGATAAAAACAAAGCAAAGCCCAGAATAAACTAACTTCGACATCTGTTAAGATTTATTCGACCTTTTGCAAAACACTGAAGCGTAAAGTGTTGAAGTGTGTCCAAAACAAACAATTATCAAACCTATCGGAATACTACCGCATGTCAAACGTCACATTACCGGACCTAAATTATAGTGCAGTAACATCTAGATCGATGATGGCGGCGGTGTCGGTAAGCAATAATTGACAGATTTTGTCAATTCTCATAGTGAGTTCACTAGCACAATATAAAGATGTATATCAACTAGGCTCATTTTGTGAAAACAAAAGCTATTGTCTTAGTGTTGTCAACTAAACTTTATAATTCAAATGCTCTACACAGTCGTATAAAACGTAACCACTTGTCTCGATGCGACAGCCCCAACTAACTCATGATAGTAACATGTTACCTGAAGCATGCTTGGATTTCGTGTAAACGCGTTTACAAGTGTAAGTGAGTCGATTCGAATTATTTGTTCCTAGTTGTTTTGTAGTGTCATTGGATTTTTCCACCAGGAGTTATAAATGGTGAAATGTGGGTGTACTATATGGTACACCTCTGCCTAACCCTGCGAGAATTACTTATGTGTGTTCTTAGCTGAAATACTGTATATTAATAATAATATGTCTACTGTGTTACTAGTTCCAATTAAAGCCACTGGGCCAGAGAAGCTTTCTGCGTTATCATCATTTCAGCCGAAAGACGTCCACTGCTGGACATAGGACCCCAAGCATCGACACTTCGACCGGTTCTGTGTTTCTCGCATCCAGCGAATACCTGCTGTACTCACCAGGTAATCTGTCTACGTTGTGGGAGGTCTTCCAAGACTTCCCACGCTACGTCTTCTGGTACGCAGTTGCTACACCAGAACCTTTCGGCCCCATCGGCCATCTATTCAACGATCACGAAACGATCGCGCAGGGAAACTCCAAGCATAGCCCTCTCCCTTAGCCCTTTAGGTGAATTTCTAATGCTGCACTATAAATGCAATTAATAAACTTTGAGTACCACGTCAAAATGCCAATTGAGATGGCGAAACCGAACCGGTTGCAATGTATTTGCGTCGAACACCTGTCTTCCCACAAATCATCGTAGTGCCCCACGATGCATCATCGAACCACTGAGAGATTTTTAACGGTATATTATTAGATATAGAGATATGTGCCGCAATTGGAACGGTATTGAAGAATTTTGTGCGAATGGTAGTGGGATTTTGGCTGGAGATTTGAATTTTGATGATGAATGCGACGTGATTTTGGTGAAATGTTGGAGCGTCGGAAGTAAAAGTTGGGTGGCTGGAATATTTGGGTATTCTTTTTATTGCTGAGTGTACCTGCTCTTGACCTCGATCACGCCTGATGAAAAGCGATGGATAACGTCTAAAATGGAACAAGCGTGCCCAGAAAATGCCTGTTGCTTTGAAGGCAGATGGGTTAAACAAAGACACATAATTTTTATTTATAATAAAAATTATGTGTCTTTGTTTAACTGTATTACTGAGCGTTAAGCAACATTTATTTATTTATTTCATCATGGAAGAAAAGCTACCAGCTCTTATTTATTTGGGAAAATCATAATCTGGTTTGTTTAATATTTTTGATTTTGCTGCATATTTTATTTTTAAGTATTTACTTTCTTATCCACCATTGTATCAGTTTGGATTTTTCATCAATCTCGTTTCCGACATCACCTTTCAGTTTTTGGGTTACTGAATATCCTCTTTTACACCTTTCAACAAACTGTTTCAGCTGTCTTCTCCATTCGCCTCTTCAAACATTTCGTTTTTTGCCATTCCAAATTCCCCCACTAAATATTCAAACCTGATCGATGTCCACCACAGGTGTCGGTATCAACATGGAAAAACATTGCAATTACAAACATGATCTATAATTTAAGAGCTTCTCCGAATGTCGAAGCATATCGTTCGTAAATTTATCGTATACATATGACAGACAGATATTGATGGTAATATACCAGATGTCTTGGCACGAATCATTAATCGCAGGCGCAATTCTGCATCACATAGTTGACGCATCATTGATACTCTATATTTATCACATTATGAGTTTCGACGTGTTATATCGGATGGTTATTTAAGATGGCCACTTCAAAAGATTTGATGTCGTTAGATTTGTTTCAGTCAGTGTCTGTTTGTTTAAAGTTTGTATTGATAACTGGTGGACAGGTTCGTTTGGGTTGTATTATTTTTATACCTACATACATTTTCTGCTCATCGATTGCTGGAAACCAAACATCTCGTGAAAGCAGTATTATTTCTGGTGTGCTAAGGAAAACGATTTTCACAACTTTGATGTCAGAACACTGAAATCATTTTTCCTTATTTTAATTATATACTGTGTTCGTATAATCTGATGGTGCTGTGTGAAATTATTATGCCCAATTTCTGTTTGACAGAATTCCATAACAGAATCTTGATTCATTACGATGCTACTGTCAATATTATCACACCTACAATTTGTAACAAATTACCCTTTGCTTCGACCTCATTGGTGTTCAAATCAAAATAAATCTGAATATCCGAAGCTCGAAGGCGTGAATTATTATAACTGTTCCGTACGTCTAGTAATGTCATTTTAATACGACAGAGGTTACCTAGCGTGACGTCATTATCACCAACCACCTCGGAACCATCATCATCATTCACTTCATTAACATTTCCTTGTCTTTTATTACTGAGCTGTAAGGCTCAATTTGCATTGTCGTGAGTTTTCCGAATTGTATTCAATGTTTGTGAAGTGTGAAGAATCGTCGTGGTGTTATAAGAAAAAACGATCTATTTGTATTAAATAATAAAGATGACATTTGCATAGCAGATGAGAATGATTGTGACAATAATAGATTTGCACTTGCACAAACGTCGAACTTTCGTTATGTTCAAGACATTAAGATAGAGTTTCCAAAAGAAAGTCATATTCTAATGGTAAAATAAAAAGTAGGTGATCGCAGAAATCGCTCGATTGTTTCTGAATAGGTGACAATAAGTTTTTTGTTTTTATATCTAAACGATGGCGTTCATTTCAAGTAGCTTATGGTGAAACTAGGGTTTTAATGGTTTTTTAAACGATCCCCGATTTCCCTCTGGTGATGTTCCATTCATTTATGTATTAACACGTGCCGAGTTTTTGTTTTGATCGGTAAAAGCGAAACTGCCATAATATTTAGGCTAGTTCTATTTTTAGTCGGAATCTTGTTTGATGTATTATTATTGGTTGCTCTTTTGAATTATTTTGCTACTGACCAGTCTAGTCGTTAGTATCATAGACAAACTCTACATACTGTCTCGCACAACCTATATCACAAAATGGATAATATACTAGGTTTAAACCATGATATCTTTAACCATGTCTTGTCATGTCTTAATTTCAACGCTACACATCATCTAATAACGCTACAGTCAACAAATAAACACATACATACACCCCATCATTACTCCTTACTCCTCTCATCTATGCAAACTTCAATTGTCCAATATGATCGTTTCTCAGCCAAGATCAAAGTGTAACGAACGTCACTTCACAAATAACGCGTAGATACCTGTACTAGCGCAGAGAACAATGTGCGGAAACTCACGCGTCGGTGCGCAGAAGACTATCGCTATTGGCGATTTACAAAGTATATTTTGATGATCTTTTGTTTTATAGTTGTTTGATATTTTTGATGGGTTATGCTGTCGTAAAGGTATATCTGAATATAAAATACTGAAAAAAAAAAACTGCTATAAAGTTTTTTGTTTGAAAAGGAATGGAATTATTTAGAATAGTTTTACTAACAATAGGTACTTTAGTCTCCTGATGAGTTCAGCGAGTTTATACGTAAAATTACAAAAAAATTGGTATTTAAGTCAAAAACTTTGTAATAAATTGTAAATCTGCCTAATGATTATGGAACTCTACCAGATGTAATCTGTGATCAATTCGTTGCAAACGTGTACGGTACATTTCCTTCTGTATCTTCTTCCTGAACAAAACTATGACTATGCCTATCAGTGTTAATTTCGAGGCTTGTAAATCCTCTTAAACAGTTCAACTTGTTACTTCAAAGATTCTACAAATTCACTAAAACGCGAACATGGACATATTTTTCAGTGACACTACAAATCATAAACTATCCCAGGTATTCACTGCTATATCAAAAATGTGTCCAAACAGCTAATATATCTCCTACACTCTACCGGCACTTGAGATTTATAATCCAACTCGTTATTTTAATAAGACATATGTAGGCAAAGATTGAGACATATTAAGGATTAGTTACTGTTTGTTTTGCTGCTCCAATCGGTATTTAGGTAGTGGATGTTGTTTTTGTGGCTTTACGAACAGTTTTGGTAGTTTATGGGTATGTTGATGAAGAGTTACTTGCATGTCTTCATCTTATGTAAATTAGGATAATCATGAATTGTTTATTGGCATTTTAATACATCTAAGATAATCTTATTTTATTTCCTTAACGTAGTTGGTCGTTTTAACAACTTTTGTTTTTGTGTCTCCAAGATTCAGTTCATAAGTAAGCTCATTACTTACAGAATTTATTATGAGGGCTAATTTTGGTTTAACATTAGTAATAAGATACTATTTAAGAATTAAACATCTGGCAAGAATTATCACTGAGACACATCTTACAATAATCACGGGAAGATATTAAAGATTTGTTAGAAGTCAAGATCACAAGTCACAAACAGCGTGATAATAACAGTATAATATCAACACATACTTCATAGAACATGCAATTACTCACACATTTGCCGTGTTACAATCTATTCTAATACAACGAGTTATTAATAATATTTTCTTATAAATGTCGATGCATCTGGCTTTATTCCAGGATCTGCTTGAGACAAGCCAAGATGATCGATTGGGATCGTTTAAAATGAACTTTGTTGTTCAGCACCTGTCCAAGTCTATTGAAGGAGTGATGGACGAACTGGAGAGACAGAGAATGGGACGTACTGATGCAACTTTGTTGTGGCATTCGTCTGGTAGTCTGATTGCGATATACTGAGTAGAATCTGAAGGTAGACTGAGTTACCGGCTAAAGAAATGCTGTAGTTATCAGTAATTTTTCCAGTTTATTTCGAGCTTAAGCAGATAATATATATTCAACGTACCTATACGTCAAGACCGTTTTTTTTTCAAATTTTACTGTCAGCTATTTTTTATTTTAAAGAGTGCTCCAATTCGAGGTTACTACGTAATATTGGCAACACTGTAATTTTGACACGTGTTAGTAATGGCGCGTGTTTCAAACGTCAAATGTTAGTTTGTAACAATACATTAATTACAAAATGAATCGCTTTACCGTTGCTCAACGCGTTAAAGTTGTTCAGTTGTTGATGTGCTGTGTAGATGTTTTGCTTGAAACGTTCAGAGGTCTCATTATTTCACGTTACGGTGACGCCAACTGGCCGCCAAGATCGTGCGATTTGACGCCGTTGGATTTTTTTATGGGGTTTTCTTAAGAGTCGCGCCTAGATACCAATGCACCTGCAACATTGGGGCACCTAAAAACTAACATCCGCCAAGTTATTGCCGAGATAATCCACGAAGTTAACGAAAATGACATCGAAAATTACCTCGAAAGAATCAACTGGTGTAGAAGGTCCAGAGGCGGCCATTTGCCTGACATCATTTTCCATAATTAATGAGTAACACTAAATATTTGATTAAAGAAAAAAGAATTAAGATATTGTTAAGTTTTGTGTATTTTAAAAAAAATGAAAGTTAGGAACCTCGAACTGGATCATACTTTATTTATCAACTTATTTTGCGTGATCAATATGTATCTATTTATTTACTTTACTTGTTCGTCAGCAGGTAAGTACTATTTTTAACTGTCTAACCGTCTGTAAGGAGACCTAGATTTTCAAGATATTTTGCTGCTCATACAAATATCAGTTTGTTTAGCTTGCTGTTACCATTATCAACGTCTCTGGCAACAAATCTCTTGGATTCATGAATAAATAACACCTGGCAATTATGTCACTATGTGCTACCGTTTCCAAGATTCCGTCTTCCTCTCAACTAGCAGCATCATTTATACCGAGGACATTATTCTTATGCACTGTTACTTCATATACTAGGAAAACTCAATAATTCCTTAAGTTTTTGCTCCACCTTAAATCATTCGGCGCTATGCACGACCGAGATATGCTCATCCGCATTTAATTAGCCCTTTTAGGGTGGTTTGATGCTTACGATTAGTCGTCAGTAGGAATCGTTGATGCTCAATACATACAGGGTGGTAAGGACATCGAAGCGCTAAACTGTAACCATGAATTCAGCACGTGATTCTAGATTATAGCGTAGAAAATTTTCGTAGGAAATAAAAAATAAAGCAGCTGTTTTACAGAAAATTGCAATACCTACGCGGTCAAAATGAATAGCATTTTTTTTAATAATCGATCTTCTTATCGTGTAGTTGGCAAAAATAACTCGGTAAAATAAAAAAAGAAAGAAAAATCGTTTATTCTGCACAAATAAAACGCACATTAGAAAATAAAAAAATAACAAAGTACACACATTATGCAAAGTAAGCAAAAGCCTCGTATCCAAGTTGTCTTTTGATCTCAGACCAAAGACAACAATTTAAAACGGTAATTCAAAACACAAAAAAAATACAGCAGTTTTTTTAAAATTTTTGCCCCAAAATTCAGCAACGTGTGTGCATGTGACCGGGCATGCGATGCAAGATAGGAGGTAAACCATTGTCTGTGGAGAGACGCCGTTTACACACCGGAGTTCTGAGCCGTCCATGGACCCCCACTTGTGGAGGTAGTCCCTGTTGCGGCCTTCTTGGTTACGAAGTCTACTTAAGGTTTTCCAAGTAGACCACGGTAACTTGTGCCCGGATGGAAAATAACCGATGAAAAATTTCAACGCAGAGGGTTTCACAATCATGTACTGAATCCATGGTAGCAGGCTGCACGTCGATGTCCCAGCCACCCTGTATTGGGAATTGGTCAATCAATAAGTGAATGGCATGTATACTGGAGTAAAGAGGGCTATTTCAACATCAATGTTTGCGTGCGGTTTTAAACCTAAATACCTTCTTATTACAATAACGCAATATTCGATTATTCGCCTATCAACTTTATATGTCTAATACTCGATGATGATGAAAATCTCACAAATATCGTTTCTGTCATTGGGTAACCATAAGCTACTTTTCGCTGAACGCGACCAGACATTAATTCATAATTAATTCCGAAGCCAAAAGAAGTAATCACGTCCTTATTAACTCCAAAATACTGATTCACAAGCTCCATACAGTCGCAGATGAAGTGTTTATTAGTCGCCAGCTTGTAGCCAGCCTATTCACAGATCACTCTGTCGTATCACGATTAACATGTCCTGGCAACTTGGCAAGTCAATGTCTGCACTCCAAACCAACTTACCGTATTTACTTTAAGGTTGATAATTGCTTGGCTCATATGTAGTGAAGGTGTGGTGGAATAGTGTCTCAATTTACTTGGTTTGTATCAGTTACTGTATGTTTATTGGATCGGAGATAGGTTAAAGACTGTTATTGGGATGTCCAGTTAGGAATGTTGGTTTTAATAAGGAAACTGAGAAATTACTCGTATTTACTTGTAATGCAGAAACGTAGACGTTACTAGATTTCAGCTTGTTACGTTTATATTCATAGCTGATGAAAACTTTTCAATATTTTTAAATATAAGTGAAGGATTTTAATATCAAAAGTAAGTTTAAAACCTAAAACCTGACTACTGAAAAATCACGCTCTAAAAAGTATGAAAAAAGAAAATTTTATCATCTGAAATTAGAAAAAGACAGACAAATTAAAAATCACACTTTTAAGAGTCACACGTAATCTTTTCGATTTATTCCCTAATATGACGTGATAATTTTAGATGATAACATTTTCTTGTTTACGAGTATTAGAGCGTGATTTTTCAGTACTTATCGAGTTTTAGTTTTAAACTTACTTTTTATTTAAATTATTTTGGGGTTATAATTTCGTGATTAAGTATTTGCAGAGCCACTTTACATTTTTAAAGAAGAATAACTATTATACAGCATGTTCTGTGCATGGTTGAACAAACGAAAACAGCGAAGTGGTGGGGGTCATGTGCAATGTACTCACGAC
Organism: Cosmia trapezina; assembly: GCA_905163495.3. Taxonomy (NCBI): domain Eukaryota; kingdom Metazoa; phylum Arthropoda; class Insecta; order Lepidoptera; family Noctuidae; genus Cosmia; species Cosmia trapezina. The sequence goes on along the minus strand of LR991039.1, from coordinate 23,908,228 downwards.
AAAAAACTCGGGTCTTTTCTCCACGTTTTTATTGAACCAATTTTATTTAAAAAGTACCAAAATTCATCGCTTAAACCCAATAGATATCCACAAAATGATATCAAGAAAACGGTTCCACAGCTGTTTGGTTCTGTTGTTAAATGTTATTATGTTCTGGGGGCCTAAAACGGCTACATTAAGCAATTCCTCTAAAAGCGATTCATTTCCTGAATTCCCAGCAATTTATTATGATTGTGCTATTTTACGTAATTTGACATTAAACTTCAATAAAGCAATTCATAATTTGTGGAACATTTTACGAATCTCCATACAAAACTGTCAAACAGATGAATTGCGTGCCATGAATTGTACGCAGATAAATTATGAATTGTCAGTTTGTGACCGTTTTACGATTTCAAATATGATTCATAATATCTATTATCCTATTATGATTCTGCCAATGTGGCCGTTTTACCCTCCCTGATTAAATTCATCTACAAGTACTCGACCCGAATATTTGGGACGGCTGAAATTTTTTCCTCGAATACGTTATTGATCCCTTGGAGAAAATGGTTCAGTTTGATGGTCTGTACCACACCCATAAATTTGAACACACATACGATACACGCTGCTGACTGATTACAACATTTTGGGTAAACATAAATAGATATTTTTTTTTATTTTTTTTTTTTATTCTTTATTTTAAGGGCTTTATCGCTGAGCGATAACGTCGCCCTGTAATAAAAATACTTACAATTAATTAACTAAAAAACAATTAAATCTTAATTTAAAACAAAAAAAGCTAGTTTGTACAGAATCCTAGCTTGTTCCGATAGAGGGCAAGCTAGGATAACATTACACTCTCCAATGTCTAATCTATTATTTGCACCAAGTAAATCAAATCGCAAAGCCTCATTCCGCACACACTCCATCAAAATATGCTGTACATCTTCTATTACTCCACATTCTACACAGTTGGGTGACATAACCTTTTTCATAAGAAAACCAAACTTTTTTGATGGAATGTGACCGGAACGAAGTCTTAGTGCCATAACTAATTCACTTCTGCTTAGTCTATTTTGCTCAGTCCAATTATACACTGGAAGCTGTGGTTGGATGGTCTTGTACCAAATTCCCTTTTCTGTGGAGTAGTCAATGCGTTAGTATAAATTATATTATAATATCTCGAAAAATCTTTTCTTTTTTTCAAACTCAAACTCAAAGCATTTATTTCAAATAAACCAATTACAGGCACTTTTGAATTGTCAAAGGGTCGGTCTTGGGTCGGTCAGTCAGAAAAATGAAGCTAGTTGCCCATTCCAAAGCGTAGATCCTGGAGAAGAACGGGCAAGTTTAACTAGTCAATTACCCAATGATGATGAATCTATGTATGTTCACTCTCTTGAAAATCGCCTTTTAATTTTCTAAACTCAGAACGTTCGACAACAGTTTAAGTAACCAGAATTATTTCACTTACATCATCATCAAAATATATATTTTCACCGACGCACCAGTCACCACGGTTAAAAAGTCGCAAACGTTACGTACATAATTATTGTGCATTAGAAAGTGCGCGTACGCACTCTCACGCACGTATTGTGTGATATCTCAACGAATATCTTACTGGCTTCACACGACTTGTGGCCACTAATTAAACGGATGTACCCGACAATGTAAGGCTTATCGAAATTGGTTCAGTGATTTTGTAGAGAGCATTAAAATACCTAGATAAGTACTATTATAATGGCTGTTGTAAATTGTTTCAGTGCGTGTGGTCTTAGCTTGTTCGGGGTGGTGATTTCGGCCATTTTGTTTTTTATAATGATTTTTGAGACATCATTCATATATATCTTATATGTCTATTCTGATTTGGGGCCGTTTGAGTATGATAGTATTCACGAAATTTTGTATCAAAGCTGAAGTTTGACTTAGTAAATGATGACTAAAATATTATTTACTTTTAGGACTTAGAAAGCAATATCTTATATAAACAGCTGTTGAATAATTATTTTAAAGTTAACCACACATTCTTTCGAAATGGTGCTTCCAAAATCTATATCTTTAAACTTCTAAATATATTTCAGGAAGTCAATAATTATTATACCTAGCTCTCATAACTAAATTAGGTTCAGATCTTCCTCGCTTCGATTAGATTGTGCAGTAACAATTTTCCAGTAGACATAGGCTCAGAACCTCAGAACAATCCGACACCTTAGGCCACGGTTGCTGATAACATCTCTTCCTGATTAGACATGGCTTACCATTGTTGTGGGTAGGAAGACTCTAGTACTTAGTAGTAGGTTGGTGGAGGTACTAATGGATCTCGGTGATGTGGGACTCGGGTGCTAATCACTTTGGAAGAAAGGTTCCGTATTTCTTGTGAATGTTTTTTTGGTCAAGGCATGTAGGACTTTTTTATGGTGTTTATCAATTTTTTTTATTATTTTTTTTATTTAATCCATATTGTTACAATTACAAACTTTTATATAACACCTGCCAAACTGCAGAGCAATTTGTCGGTAGTAGGTTCTCGTGGATTTTGCACGAATGTTCACTTAACTACATAATTATTAAAAATTAATTAATTCTAAGTCAAAAACCAAGACCGTGGCTCTGTAGGCAAAGACTACGCATGTGAATACAGAGTCGTTACCCACACAACCACAGATTCTACAACCATAGCTACTATACCATACTCAGCGGCATCAGCCAACAAACGCCATGAGACCATCCCATAGTACACACAGCAGCAGACCAAGCCACTACAAACCGTCAATTTTTCTCATTCGATTTTGAACTTAACTAGTTTCATTTTAAGATTTAAAATCATTTGGAGAAACTTGACAGCCCGGTACAACCTGATGTACCGCTGCCTGCACCTACTCAGTCTATAGTAAGCAAACTATGCTCGGACCTTCAATCAGCCGCGGCAAAATGACACCTCTTATCTGTCATTTTGATAAAAAATGTTCCCATTTGGTAGCAAAATGACATTCAAATTGAATTAGAACCGTCACCCTACCGCAGCCAATCAAAAGTCCGACCATAGGACCCACGACATCAGTCGACCGGGGCCGCCAACCAGCCACAGCAACTATGGACACATGGACAGGTAATGTTTCCTTAGGACACTCTTTAGATGATTTTTACTTTTGACACGATCGATTATTCCCTCAGGTAATTCGTTAATTAATGTCGGTGTAATCCATCGTCTCGTACGCTTACCATAATAGTTATTTATATTTGGCAACAACAATAAAAGATGGTCATCTTTAAAAGTTTTATTGTTACCAATTACGTCTGGGGGCGTTTAGTGTCCCCAAAGTGTTAATCAGTCAGTTTGTCGTTATAAAATTTGTTCAGCCTTCTTTAGCAGTTAGTAAAACATATTTGTTTTCTCTGTTTACGACTGTGACCTCCAAATTTTACAATAAAACTATAGGTATACGTACGAAAATAATGTAAGAGTAAAATCTGTATCTAGCTAAATAGATTTTCAAAGTCGTAGGACAACTTTACTTCCTCAATAAAAAAAAATATGTTGATTTGTCACTATGCTGTCTTATTTATTCTTATTATCTAACAGCCAAATGTTTATATTTCTTTCACTTCTTTATAGTAGTGGTAACCAAGAATCTAGTCACCATCAAGATCTTAGCAGCCACGCTCCGCTGGCCAGTGAATTAAAAAAAACAACAATTTGTTTATTTACTATAGCACTCTTAATAGCTTGCAATTAATCTGCTTCAAGCTATATGTTGGAGATGTTACTGATTATGTTAGATTTTGTATCGCTGTCTGCTTTTTTGCCTTGTCAGTGTAACATATTTCACAAATTGGATTGGTATTTAGATGAGACTACCTAAGATAGACTTGGTGAGTATGATTTTGACTTGAATTGATCGATAAATATATAAGAGCATCATGATAAGAGTTAGTAGGTACTCGATAGTAATTAGAAATTGATAAAAATGGCAAGTCCAATAAAGATTCGAATGGACCATAAAGTTTTAACCATAACTAATAACAAAATAAATGAAAATAAAGAAAAATTTGAAAGCAAAGAATCTTCATATTATACAAAACACAATACAATTCCTTGACATAAAAGTACAAAATCCAATTATAAAAACCATGGAGTCATAGCAATCATGCACAATTAAACGCACGGTTCATGACAAACAGAAGCTACAAACAAATTACATGGATATGTGTTATTAGATAAACCATTGGCTGGAGACAGATCTGAAGATAACGTCTTATAGCTAGTAGCAAGCACGAATGAGGATGTCGTTATGTTATTAAATAGGGTAATAATGGTTAGAAAAAAATTTTGATTGCTGTTCTCCAAGTACTAGGAATAATTTAAGAGATGTTATAGGTACCAATGAATATCATCTCTTAAATTATTCCTACTACAATTAAAGGGGTATTAACATAGCAACATCAATAATTATGTTGCTATAGTACAACCACAGTACAGTGTTGTTGTAGTTGTTGTTGTTGTTGTTGTAGTAGTGCCTTTCATTGTTAGACTTTTCTCAAAAATGGTGGTCAGTTTTCCGTCTATTCAGATGCAAATGCATACAAATATTTTTAACCAACTTCAAGATGTGATTTTTTTCTTAATTTTGTGCTACCTGCGAGAAAAGTATAAACTGCGTAGAGACATTTTTTTCAAAAGTTTAATACTGTGCTTGTTTTTAAAATGTTGAGATAAAGAAGAGATCGGACGATTCTCAGTCCAAAATGACGAAATGAGAATAAAAGACGACAGTTGCTAGATCGTAAAAAAATGTGTAACACTAGTTTAAAGGAAGGAACGATCAAAGAGAAAATTAAAAAGCACCGAAGCACCAATCCATATCTTTTCTTCAATATATTCGTTGTACCCCATTTAACCCGTCACCTCGCGGTGGAAACAATGATGTTAAATTAAGCACGACCGGGCACGGGTCATTAGGTCTTAAACAAGCAGGTGGGGGGTTGATTGATTCAATACATGTCATTTAGGTGTGCAACCAACCAAGTGATTGACGTGTTAGGAGACAAGAGACAATGGGAGGCACTGGTTTTTGGTGTGAATTTATGTACTTTTATGGATTACGATGACAAAAGGATTTTTATTTTTCAGTCTTTGTAATACTTGTTATAAATATATAAAAATAAAATAAAATTCATTTATTTCAGGCAAGGTTTTACACATACACCCATAAAGTACTTATTAGAAAATGAAATGTGAAAAATATATCAAATTAAATTATACACAAATTATCATCATCATTATTGTTATTTAATTATACAATCAATGTCAGGTAGGTATAATTTAGGTTTAATATCAAACAGTCATACTAAAATGAAATACTTAGTGATCATGTTAATGGTGCGAAATACAAAAGTCACAATGCTGCTTTTACACTTAATTAGTCTCAGGTGAAACGATGCTTTAAGCATAAGTAATACAGCATAAAAATCGTTATGCAAGGTGTAGGTGACATGGCTAGTTTTTCTATACAAGTCTTTAAATCTGACTTGGTTTCCTTGGTACATTGTTTTCGGGGAACTGTTGAAAATTAGCACTATGCTTTGGGTCCCCCATAGCAATCAATAGAAGTGAATGAAAAAAAGTGTACTATCAGCTTTCCGTAAAGGTCTAACCTTTTTTTTTCTACTTTAAGTATTGCTACAGAGATCCTATGAAAGTAATAAATACTCGGGTTGAGAATGTAGGCCGATGCAAGCATGAACATTCATATTAATGCTACTTCAAAACTGTAGGATGAAATAGGGAAAAATACGTCTATGAAAATATAAAATCAAATAAAATTGACACCAGCCTAGCCCATTAAAAATACCGACATCCAAACCCCATTAGCCAGAAGCACCATCTTACCATCAACATATTTCCGAGATGGCATCGCACAAAAGGATAGACAGGAAGGAAGAAAGACATTTCATTGGCGTCGCGACAATCGCCATTATATCATCACGCTTGTGCCAAAGTGGGTAGCCAGGCGTGTCGCCCCCACTCAACGTATCGAATTGTGTGTTTTTAGCGGTTGAGTCCTTGGTGTGGATAGTTTTGATTTTTTATTAATGTTTGTTTTTCGTGAATATTTTTGTTCTTGGCACTTCTTTCGTGTTGTAAAGATTTTTAAAATCATCGAATACAATTTCTATAGCTAAATGGACACAAAAAATTGTCAATTTGTACAGGATAGTAATTATTTTGAGTAAAATGTCTAGTTGGGATTTCGGTCCTAGTAAAGTAAATAAATATACGTTAAGAGAGATGGGTATGAATGCCTAACATTCTAAAATGAATCTAACATCATAAAAAAACTTGCCTAATGATTGGAACTCTATAGGTACACGTTTGTAATACGAATCTCCTGGTGAGTTAGCTGATAGTTTTGTAGTTGTTGATGATGATGATGAAAATTTACCAAAACTCTTCATTCTCAAACCACCACAAATACAAACAAAGCCTGCCATTGATTTTGGAGTACCACACAGAGTCCCTGACCTTAAGGCTGGTAGTGATTGATCAGTGTGAAGCCTGTCGTCCGGTGCCTCGTTACCGGGCTCAACCAACCGGCAACGTTCACATACTTACTGAGGGAAACCATGATTGGTCCAAATTGTTGGTATATTGAACCATGCAGGTATCGGGAGCAAGCTGTGGTATGTTATGAAGTCAGTATAAAATGTGGGCTCTTATTTGGATTTATTGCTTTGAGTTCAAATTATTATAACTCAAAGCATTTGGTTTGAGTTTGATAAAAAACAAATATTTATAATTATATGTGAGACCGGTGTAAAATGATGTGCAGACATGTGTTGTAGGTACAACCTAGAATAGATGCTTCTGGTGAAGAATGACAAGGAGATCTGACACTAAATGAAATGGCACAATAGGCTGCGGACACGATGCCAGTTTTCGAGTCAGTTCAGTCAGGCAGAGAAGAGAGGCTTTCTTAGAAAGCGGATGGATACTGACATGACGACTACTAGAGAAGTATGGAAGAAGAAGAAGACAGGTTGCGCCGACGCCAAATAAATTGGGATAAGGGCAGGAGAATGTTATTAGTATACAATACGTATATATAATTCAAATGTAATAATGTCGTGTTATATCTTACCATATACTGTATCATCTAAATAGATATGGTTCGTCCTGATACAGTCGTAAAGCTGATTTTGTTTTTGAAGATCTGTTCTTCCTAGAGGAGTTGTGGTTATAGATAACTGTAGCCTCCTTCGAAACCTTGCACTAGTTTTCTATTATCATTACTTTTGTCAATGTAATTACTTTTGTAATGTGTGTAATGTGTTTGTTTGTAATTACTTTTGTTGTTTTTTCTTTTTGACATTTTGGCTTCATGAAACGATCGATCAAATTTACTTGAGCGAAGAATATGTGATACAGATTTACACAGTGCTTACATACAATAACATGAGTAAAACAATCATAGATGTGCATCACTGATAAGTGCTGAACGAGCAGCATTGTGAGTTTTGCAATATTCTTACAATTGACTTTTAAAACTGGTTCAATAAACATTTGATTATCTTCAACAAGTTTCTTCACTGGTTCAAGTTTCTACTACATTGCCAAATCGCACCCAGTTTTATATTAACATACTGTAATAACAAACATGTCTGATATCAATCAGTCTCTAATGCCCGACATACACGAGGTTACATTTTCAAGCTAGTAGGCTAGCAAGCTAGTGACTGACTTCGTATAAACGGAATTAGCTTAATTTCTAAGCTAGCAAGCTAATGAGAAAGCTAGTAAGGTAGTGTCTCAAACTAGGATAGTTTAATAGGATGGGATTCTATTGTTTGAGCTAGTTGCAGCCCCACCACTGATTTTATTATTCTGGTTTGTGTACCTACTAGCTTCATGGCCAGCGAAGCTAGTATTCGATTGGATAGTGTGTCTGGCTGCAACCACGTGATGTTCTGTACTGGGTTAAAATTATCTGGCATCATGTAAACAGTACTAGCATGTGCCAAGCTAGGACAGCAAGCCAGGATAGTATACAAAGGTTCTAGCTTGCTATCATAGCTTTGAAAAGCCTCGTGTATCTCAGACTCTAAATATGTCTATTGTGACAAAATTGTGCAACACTCCATTTATCGACATTCGTTCGCACCGCGGAACAATCAACTCGTGTCCATGCGAACTTCCCGTCACTATTTGCATATTTGTAACTATCGCGTAAAATACTCTTTGCATTTATATTTAGTATCACTATTCCATTTTGTAACTTAGCCATTGAAAATAAGGTTCGATTTTTGGCGATCATCTTTTCGCGAATGCATAATGATTTTTGTATTTTTTGTTTCAACAATTTTAAATTCTGCTGCTCTGAAATTATTATTTGAATGATTTTGGAACTTATGTGTTTAGCTTAAGATCAAAAATTTGCAAATAACGATTTTCATTGTTGTGAATATAAGTTTGTCAGCGACAAAATAGGGCTTTGTTATTAGATCGGTATTTTAGTAATTTCGATTATTTCAATTAGCATATCAGTATTATTGAGTGTGAAAAAGAATTATTTATTTATGTCTATCTTATCAGCAAGACTATCAGTCTTGCCCATGGCCGTCTGTGATAAAAGTCAACCGTTTTTAGTATTCAAAGTAGTTTTCTGATTAACGATGTCTTTATGGATATTTCTCCTTTTGGGTAATGACATCAATCGTCAGGTTCTTCCGTAATATGTCAACAGTATATTAAATTGAATTGATGTTGCAAATCTTCTGAATTCTGAAGTAAGTTGAAGAATATATTTCAAAACATAAGTATAGAGAAATTTCACACAATAAATAATATACTGAAAACATCTACGATTCCTAATTCTCCTCGACTTAGGAATCGTAGGTGTTTTCAGTACCTATCTATACTTTCTATTGTTTGTACTTTCGTTAATTGATAGTGGATCTACATAATGATGACATTTTTAAGAAACCTCATTTTATAATACATAGTTGATTCATCGATAAATCACTTTTAAATCACCTTCTTTTAGACTGATCTTTTTAACCCCTCAAGTGTCTGAGTTTGGCTGATTTTAGACCCAAAACCCCAGCGAGTGGGGAGGGTTGGGGGTTAGTTGCGAACCCCATAGGTTCACAACTACTGATAATGATATGTTTTCCATCGGATGATGTTTTTTTACGTTTATATATACGTGATCTAAGCTTATATACCTATTATGTAAAGTTTTGTCCTTTTGCACATTTGGGGTGCATTTGACACGCGGGGGGGGAGGGGAGGTTAGCTGCGAACTCCATAAGTTCACAACTAATGATTTGATTGGTTTTCCATCGGATGATGTTTTTTTACATTTATATATACAGGGTGTAAGGGACAGCCCTCCGCAGATTGATAGGGTGAATTCAGTACATCATACTAAGATGACCGGTACATGAAATTATTTCAGGAACGTTATGGGAATCCAATAAACCTGATTTGTTTTATTACCTCGCACGCAATGTATTGCTTCCGTGGCAAAACGCACGTAGCGAACGGTAGCGCAGTGAGTGTTCGGCTGCCCCACCCGCCACGGGGTCAATTCTCGCGCCACTTGGCTTAAACTAGCGACAGCGTAGTGCACAAGTTAGTTGAGTAGGTAGATACTTACGCGCAGGTACAGTAAAAGCGACAATAATTTAGCCTTCATTTAATTATTTTTATAACTGAAAGATGTTTAAAGTGGTGTATGGTAACTACTTATTGGTCAGTTTGTCAAGTACGGGTAGGGTTCAATGAAAAATAAAATAAGTAGGTTTTATGAAATAAGGAATAATGTTTTTATTTTGTATTTACGATGATGGCTGTATTCCCTCAAAAACCTTTATCTTTTCTGGCTTGCCTACGTAAAACGTTGTATCGTCTGCGAGGCATTTTTAAACAAATTAATACAAAAGTATTTTCCGCTCAACCAACAACAGTCTAAAACTTAACGAAAATTACAAACAGATGAAACAAACAGTCAATAAAAATAAAAAAATACTAAGTACTTGCAAACATGCATTCAGGCTTCTCATTAGCTGCCCTTTCACACAGCGGGAATTCCGCTTTGGTAAAGCGAGTAAAGATAACAAAATAATAAGCACTAGAGTTAATTTTGTGCCAAACAATAGCTACAACTAACGTTGAAGTGATTTTCGTTTTTTTACCCGACTGCGGCAAGTTAAAAAAGGAGCGTTATGTGTTTTTACCATAAGTACAATGCTTATTACATAGAAAAATAATGTAAATCAATCAGTCTTATTTCAATAGGTATCAAAAATTAATCCTACCTTAGAATCGCTCCGGTCGTATGAGATACGGCTCGAAATGACCTCCACCGAGACCTTCACACACATTGGCACGGCGCAGGGTCTCCCCGTGCAAGCGGGTCAGCAAGTTGGGATCTTCGTTGCAGCTGTAGCGCAGCTGCTGGAATGTGTCTGTGATTCAATCTCGCATTTCTTCCTCACTCGCACATGCACTAACAAACACTTTTTCCTTTACGTAGCCCCACAAAAAGAAGTCTAAAAGTGTGAGACGCGGGCTCCATGATTCCGGCGCAATAGTCGAGCTGCAGTGCGTGTGCCTAGGCGTGGATTTTGACGGACCAGGTCTAAAACTCTTTCTACAGTTGCACCGCGAAGTGGTCTTCCGGCGCCTTCTTGATTGGGAACTATGGGCTGGTTATCTAGCACTCGTTGATAGACATTGGTAATTATCCGGGAGTCTGATGGATGCCGACGGTCAGGATACCTATCGATGTAATTTCTGAGCGCTTCCCTGGCATTTCCCCGAGCTTCCCCGTAGCACATTATCATTTCGCCATATTCACGAGCTTAGTGCTCGTGTAGCCATTTCTCACAGACAAAAACACAAATGGGTAAGTACGTAAACTTCACGACGCGACTGCGCGAACAACAGCGAGCGATACTGCGCAGGACACAGTCGCAGGACAACTAAACTGTACTAATGACTACACGAAAAATCACACACAAAAACAGTGTTGTCAACTACTCAAAAAATTTTGCATGTTTCTTGCAAAAATGTTGTACAAAAATACCACTATTTTTAAGCTTGACTAAATGTTAGAGCTGTTATTTTTTTTGGAGAAATGAAACGATTAATTTGTCAATTTAATTCAAAGTTTATGTTAAGCAAATTAATAGTAGTGATAGCCCAGCGTGATAGAAGACTGGGCTTCCATTGCAGAGGGCTTACGTTCGATTCGCGACTCGACTACCAGTCGGTAGCTGCCGTAAAGCCATGAAAAGGCCCTTGGGTGGCTTGGAAACTGGATCCAGTGATCGCTTGAAAAGTAGAATTAATTAAGTAATTAGGTATGTACCTACCACGAATACTCAAGGGCACATTATGTGCGTTTTTCCTTTAGAAATTAAGTGCACTAAAAGATTTGCATTTAACATTAGAGGAGTTCTTATGTGAACCAAGTTTGATCTAACATTTTCGTTCACAAATTGAGGTTTATTAAGTTGGCAATACTGTTGCGACTCGGTAAATCGGAGCGTCTCGCTTGTCTCTATTGTATTGTATGCAAGTAGTATGCGGTGAGTTTGATGAACTCTGAAGCTATGCAGAAAGTGAACAGCTGATTTCGCGCGTAGTACGTTAGAGTATTTCGACATACATTGCTGTTTTTTGGATTTTAGCTGTTTTATTTACATAAATGGAGTGCTGCAAACAGAGAATGTAATTTTACATTGAAATAAAGGAATATTAGCCAAAAAAACGTTAAAAAAAATGAAACTTTTCCTGAGAAAATTTCCGGTGGAATATGATTCACAATAAGGAGCTGAATGCACCCTGTTAATTTGTGGAGGGCTGTCCCTTACACCCTGTATGTGATATAAGCTTATGTACCGAACAAAAAAAGGGTTTTTCTTATGCACACATGGGGTGCATTCGACACTTGAGGGGTTAATGGCTATCATTAGTATAAAATTACCAACAACAGTAGAAATAGAACTTATACAGTTCTGCGGCTATTTTAACCTCGTTTTCAAGTAAATCATCAAAACTATTAGCATACTTACCAAAGACGGCTTCCAGCTATTGACAGCAACCTGTCCAGGTGTCGCACGTCAGATACTTGGAAAAGAAACTTTGACCGTGAGAACTTGAAACACGTCCGAATATGAATTTTAACGACTTCAAAAGAGGTGCTAAATGTTGACACTTAATATACCACATATATTCATGACACAACATCATGCTGTCAAAAAAACGAATTTAACAAACCTGAACTTTACAACCCAGAAGTTAAGGTTCGGTTTGAGAAGAAGAATGTTTTGTAGACGCAAATAACATTTGGTTATTGCAAGTTATTTTTTAAAGACATGAGATTTTAAAACAAAGATACGGCTGAAGTTCAAGGGAAATACTAGATGTTATCAATAAATTATTCCGAAGTGGTGCGGTGACTCAGAGTGTGAAATATTATTGGGTATGACGGTAGACTATATGGCAGCAGGTCGCAAGATGTAAGACAGGTGTCCATGTTTGGATTACTGCAAGTTTGAAGTGTGGATTGTAAGATTGTAAGAGTGATTGATACTAATTGTTGTTTTATCTTTAGACGTATCATATTTTGAAAGAAGGAGGAAAATGTAAGTTATTGACCGATCACAATGTTTGTCATACAAACATTGGATAATCACTGAAGGAAAAATAATTTTTAATCTCTAAACTATGTAATTCTTTAGAAACTGTTCTCTCTGTATCAACCCATAGAAAGTCACAGGAGGAAAGTATATGAAAAAAAAAAAACGAAGGAGAAACAAATTCATTCCGTTACCTACATTCTGTAGAACCTGGTCTTTCTGTTATAAAAAAAATATATCAAGACATCACATTTATTTTTGAATATATATTATTATGTATGTATATCTGCAAACAATCAGTAATACTATCAGAAATAGAGCTCTTTTTATTGCAATAATGATGGAATGTTCAGCATTATAAAACATCGTGTCCTGAAAAATAAAAATGTCTGAAGATTAAGCCAACCTCTTGAAGAGTGGCGTTTACTCATGCCATTATGTAAGGAAAGACGCAGCGGCGCAAATTGCGCTAATTCACTCATAGTGCGGCTCAATTTGCACGTATCACCTTTATTTTTGAGCTGGACACGAAGACGAAGTTGCAAGGATGATTGTCTGAGAAAAGGAATACCTTTTGTTCTAAAATGATAGAATCATTATCATTATTTGAGCTATATTTGTATTGAGTTTCAGCCATGCAAAGAATGTTTCACTCAGTTTAGACCACTTGTTGTTTGGGCATTGATATCATCACGTTCATCATCATTTCAGCCGAATGATGTCAACTACTGGAAATAGGCTTCTCCCAAGTATATAGTAGTATAGTAGTAGTGTGTGTAGTATTTCGGCTGGTTATGTGCTTCTCTAATCCAGCGGATTCCTGCAGTCTTCACAAGGTCATTGGTCCACCTTGTGGGAGTCCACAAGGCTTCAACGCTATATCTTCCGATACGCGGTCGCCACTACAGAACTTTTCGGCTCCATTGGCCGTCTTTTCTGCGAGAAATGTGTCCAGCCAATCACAGTAACATCTATCTTTTGTCCATCTTCACCTGTCTCGGCCACTTCTTAAGAGTTGTGGTTTCAGTGACGAGCCGTGGGAACGGCGGCTGCGGATACGAATCTTAGATTAAAATTAGCGTTTAGCATACATATGTACTAGCCTGGATGATGTGTCTTTTCTGGAGAAATCAAGTTCTGTTGTTCTACATGGATACATTTATAACATTAGTAACAGGACATTTCTGTGTCTCTATGTTTTGTTGGCAGTCTCCTTCTTCACTCATCTCTCCTCCTCCTCTCCTCTCTCACCTCTTCTCTCACTCCAAGTAAATGGTAGTGGTTATATAAATACGTATATTTTAAAACGAATAGTTCTTTGCACTAGTAGATTTACGGATCACAAAACTGAGGGCCTAACCAAGTAAGGCGGGAGGAAACGCCCGGGTGTTTCCATTGTCCGGATCGCCCGGAGGACACGGTGGAGCATACGGTGGAGGTCTGCCCGGCTTGGGCAGAGCACCGCCGTGTTCTCACGGAGGCGATCGGCGGCGGCGATCTCTCGCGTCCGAGCCTGGTCCAGGCCATGGTGCGGAGCGAGAGTGCATGGGAGGCCGTCACCTCCTTCTGCGAAGCAGTGATGCTAGCGAAGGAGGAGGCGGAACGCGTGAGGGAGAGGCAGCCTCACGCCCTCAGTCGCCGCAGGAGACGCCCTGGGCGGCGGGAATCGCGGGGCGATTTCCGGCCACCGTAGGCGCGGGCCTGCGGACGGTGAGCAGCGGGTAGCTCGCCGTCCGGTAAGGACCAGGCCCGAGTCGACGGCGCGTTGTGTTCCACGCGCGCCTCAAAGAGATGTCAGCAAGTGACGGGGCCCAATAGGGCCGACGCCGCTGGGGTCGCGGGTTGTCTGAAAGGGTTACCGCGGCCCTGGCATAGGCAACTGAAGGAACACGGGTGGGTTTTAGTCAGTAAAAGTCTGACACGCCCTCCCGCTCCACCCAGAGCGGGAGAAGTTATTTGATGATTTCCCACCCTCAAAAAAAAAAAAAAAAAAAAAAGGGCCTAACCAAGTGGCACTCGGTGTTAAAGCGTTTCGTATTTCTACAACGACTTTCAACTGGATTGCTACATTAGCTTTACGGTAACTGATGTCAGTTGTCAGTTCTATATATTATGTTTGGATTTTCCATCATCGTTAACGCTGATAGAATGTCACTTTTTCCAGGCTTCCAGTTCTCTTTAAAACTCACATATCTTTAAAAACTGTTTCAGTAAAGTCTTTGTTTGTATGTACGCTTTACCGGAGATGAGCATTGCTTATGATCACAAGACCTCCTTATTACTCGTCATCAATCTACATCTATGTATGAGTATATAGTCCAGTAGTTTGTATGCCACAAGTATTAATGATGACTAACATACCAGTCTTGCAGATCTTAATGTAAATTGGAATCATTGAAAGCGGAACTGGCGACTTTAAGCTGTTGTGTCTAGGACTAAATGACTCACTCTTTAAACAAACTTATCATCACTTACTCCAAGTCTCTCATAACATTTAAATTAATAGCAATAAGGTTGAGAATAGTAAAAAATGTGTGCGTATAAGAAGTTGTGGGGTAATTTTCAAGAGTTCCTTGACTAAAATTCGGGGTGAGTCAGTCAGATTTTGTCTGGCAGTTCAATCAGGTACAAGGACATATTTTATATTGTGTCGAATCTACTGAAAGAAGTTCAGGCAGATCTTGAGTTAAGCAGAAGACTATGAAAGAATGTCAAATCCTCGGGATGTTGATGTCAGTACAGAACATAATGAAATCGTCTGTGAGCTGCAATAGAATTTGGAAAAGATCGTTACTGTATCATTGTCGTGCTTTCAAGTTATCAAGTTAAAATTTTGTAACATCACTAGCAAGAAAAATCAAAGTAGATATTTTCTTTCATACGTTCAATACACAACCACAATTTCTACATTATTTGTCTCTTCTACATGAAAACATGAACTCGAAGCCAGTCAATTTGCAACTCTATTCTTCGGGTAATAAGAAAGACGTATAATTAATGGTGTGTCAAACAATATCTTTGTCAAAGCATAATGGGTGGTGGAATTATGTCAAACGTCAAATTAGATGTCTGCCTTCCTGTCGTTTGCGTTTTGTGTTACAATAGAAACGCTATTAAACGACAACGGGTGGCTGTTACACCGAACTGTAACTTCATTAATCCCAGAACCGCAAAAATGGAAGAAGAAACGACAGTAATTATTTGGCTAAATATCAGCAATTTGGTATCAATTGCAACTGCTTTGGTGAAGGACATTAGCCGACAAAGTAAAAAAAAAATAAGAATAAATAAATACTCAAGTCGAACTCTGCATCCTTTGGCTGTCATCTAAAGTGTCAATCTAACGATAATCACAAAATAAACTGCGACATAATATGAACTTAGTAGAGATAATGCTGACTGCGCGAGTCGCTATAATAGTTATAGCGACTATTATTATACTACGTTATTGTAGCGCATCTGCAACGTTTGCTCGAGCCCGAATAGAAAGCTTCTCAGCTGTAGTTCTGAACAAGCAACAGCCTCCTGAAAGCTATTGCTGATGGGCCTGACCAAAGCCCCTTAATAAAGCATGTTATAAAATCCACCGTATCGTAGTACAATTTAAGTACTAACAAAACAAAAAACTTAAATTGTTTACTATACCTACATCTAGAATTGTAATTGGATCTAGTTGTCTATTGAATAAATAAATCATTATTAATAAAAGACTTACTACTTCCAACAAACTAAATAATAAAATAAATAAAAATAAAAATTGTTTATTGATACCAGATACATTCACAACTGGGATAAGGCTAGGATGATGATGATAAAGACATTAGCAAAAATACTGTTGAAAGAGTGACAATTATATAAGCTGCTCTGGAACTTATAAGTATGAAATAATAATCAGTCATTGTTACACTCTACTGTATTAATATACTTCTCCAAAAATTTGTTCTAGGTATATAATTGCCGGCACGAGTCACGAGCACAAATACGATCTTAACCTTAACTGCCCTGGTCAGGGTGCTCTTGTATTCTATTTTATATGTGTATCTAAATATGCTTGATAATATATTGATTTAATTACTCCCACCCATGAGCAATCTGCCGTGATAGGAAATAAGATTCGTTAGATTTAAGATTAAACTTAAGCTAACGACTTGTGCCGGGAATTACACCTAATTCCGCATCATACCTTTCAACATCATTTACATTATTATTACATACCATAACAATCTATATTCTCAGTTCATTTCGGTGTAACTACCAGCCATATTTACTGGAAGGTTTTTATATGACAAAAGGCGCCTTATTGAATTCTATTGAGAAAAATACGTGACAGTGAAATGATTACAGAAATGTCAGTAGTACCGATATTATTGCTGTCACCCCTCACATTATGAAGCTTGATAATATGAATGACAGTAGGAATGGTAGAGAAAGTGGTCAACTTTGAAATCAAGTGGATTGACTATTGAATGGCTCTTGTTATGAGGGAAACTGACTAATTTTGCGTTCTATCATTTTGGTAATTTCTTACCTGATTTCGTGAGAAATATGGCTAATAATGGTAGTAGTGACGATGCAATGTTAGAGGTTGAGAAAGTTAATTTATTCAGTGGCATTTAATTTGTTTAAAAATATTGTATCACAATAAATTTATTGTGATAGATTATTGTGACGTATTGAGGGGCTTGTTGCTAAGTACATGATAACAGCCGCATGGGTCGATCGATCAGGTTAGGCTACGCTTGCTGCGGTTGGTCCGTGGATGGGTGACCATTTTTACATACCAAGACCCCTTCGTGCCTCGGAAAGCACGTTATGCCGTTGGTCCCGGCTGTCATTAGTGGATCTTTTACAGTCGTTACAGGTCGTCAGAAGCCCGAAAGCCTGACAACCAGTCTTACCCAGGGGTATCGTATTACCCAGTCACTGGTTTGTGGAGATCAGATAGGCAGTCACTCCATGTAAAATACTGGTATTCAGTTGCATCCGGTTACACTGGAAGCCAACCCCAACATCGTTGGGAAAAGGCTGGGCAAATGATGGTTATTCTTACGTAGTTTCTTCGACACAAAAGATAAGAATAAAATGTATAGAATCATTTTGAAGGCTTCGATGTAGCACAAAACTTATCTCAACTTTTACCGATACTTATTATCGGTAACGTGTTAAACACTGTTAAAATAAAACGTCAAAATAATGATCGAATAATGAAAGCGTCCAATCGCAAAATCCTACTAATATTACAAGTGTGAAAGTTTGTGAAGATGTTTGGATGTTTGTTACTCAATAACGCAAAAACAGCATAACGGATTTGGATGAAATTTGGCATCAGATAGTTTATTACGTGAATTAACACATAGGATACTTTTTATACCGGTAGTAGGTTCCCGTGGGATAATTTCCAACATCCACGCGGGCGAATCCGCGGGCAACGGTTAGTATTTTAATAATTCTTAAAAGCAGATTAGTCCAGTGCATACGCATAACAAGATACTATAAAATCACAATTAGCATATAATCTATATTCAATTATGACTAGTGTTTTTGTCATAATTGACTTTTATTAAAATTCATTCGTGACTTCACGACCTCAAGGACTCTAACAGTAAATAGGTATAATGATAAACAGAGTCCATAAAACGTATTCTTGCGACGTGTATGGACAAGTATCGAATTTGTGTAGTATTGTAAAATGAATACAAATGATGGTGGAGTAGGAATTTAAAACATGCTGTGGTTTCGGTCGGGCGGTTCACATGTGCTAAGGGCTGGCGACCGACGAATGGACAATGTGGCTGGACGATCGGGATCCATGTTTGAATGAAGTAATAGATTTTATTCCTTGTAAATTGAGAGATCTGGCTCTTGTGATACAGAAAGTGTAGTACCTACAAGAGCCAGGCCAATAAAGATGTTTCCATCTTGAAGTGTAAATAGAGAAATTATAATACTGGATAAACAGTCAGCTGATTTTGAAGTGACAAATATACGACGAAACAAATGAAAGTCACTATTATAACTGCAAATCTCGATGGCTCGGTACTATTGGTGTTAAAAAAGAAACAAAAAATATAGGAGCAACATGAAAAAGAAAAAGCAAGTTTCAAATTCATCAATACCAACCGATAAACAGGCAATAACAATATTATTCTCATCATATCATCTATGCCAAACGCCAGATCTAAATACTCTCCTAACAGCGAACTATTCAAAATCACACGACTCATTTTATGCATATATGCAAATAGCCGAAAATCAGTTGGCTACATCCATAGCCTGTTCTCCATGACAATGCACATCGGTCCTGTCAATCAGATGGACAATTATCGGCCACCAGCGGACCGTGGCTAACCACCGCCTCACTACTGAATTTGTACGACTTAGAATAACATGATTCGGTTGACTTGTTACAAAATTGACGGTGATTTTTGGTGTTCGGAATATTATGTATATTGAATAATTTTGGGATTTTGGGATTTTGAGTGAATGGTTGGTAATTGGTTGTTATTATTAGAGAGAGGTTTCAGAGTAAACAGAGAGAGATTACTTTATTACCCAAAAAAATAATCGTAGCAAATATTTCTTACCGGGATTATTGTTATATATTATTAGCATTACTTATAATACAGTGTTTTGCTTATTATCTATGCAAGCATTTGTTGTATATATCTTAAAAAAAAAATTAATTGTATTTGAGGAAAATCTTCCCGTTACCATGATTTTATGTTTGAATCTACCTCACTCACTTAATTTGATTCCTTACTTTCATTTTTTTCCTTACAAAACTAACTCCCACAATTCCAATAAATACATCCAAACAAACAGACATATCTGCATACCCAACGTACTCCACGCCTGCAGCTGGTCACAGTTCACAGCGCCCATTCATACCTGATGACTGGTTGGCGACGAATTGATTGATGTTCTCGTGTTTATTGAAATGTGTCGTATCCTCTACATCTATTGTGTGCGCTGCGGTTTCTGTTCGAGTAGGTCAGTTGAATTGATGGTTTGTGGAGCTATGCTATGTATTAGTGTTGTAGATTTTTTATTGTGTTGAGTTATAGGTTTTACGCAGAAAAATAAAGCAGCTCTAGTCTTATGATGAAGTATAAATCTTGTGTAAAATTCTGCTGGAATTCAGGGTTGTAAGATCTTTGCAATGCAGTGTTATTATAGTTGACAATAGTAGGTACCTACTGGGAAATAATGGCGAACATTGTATTCACTGATGTTTTTACATAGTTAATCTTTAAGTCTTTCAGGTCCTAAATCACATTTTCATCAACCATGACAATCATTTACAGTCAGTGTGGTGTTCAGAATCTGCCAATATTTTTTAGGTCCAATTTCTATGATTGCAGTTAACCGACAGACACAAATCATTTTTCCTCTGTATCTCAGATTTGCATAGTAATATACACCGGTAATAGTAACATTACATATTCTCCACTTAAATTATTTCGCAAAATACATAACAATTGGTAAGTTTTGAGCAGTGACAGTGCAATCCATTGTCAAAGAGAACGCACAATAAAATTGAACAACTTGCGACACATCACCATACGTCACGAAGCGGGCTATTGTCTGAATAGCTCGTAGGTTGAGCAATTTTTTTGATTTGATTTGTTTTGGGCAATACTTTGGCATTGGGTAAGATTGGTAGATTCAGTCTATGTGCTTAACCTTGAATCTTTTTAAATCACAGCTAAAATAGCAATAATAATGCACTGAGAATACACACGCATTTCCAGTGGACAAACGGGTGTTTTTTTTTTTGCATGCACTCACGAAAAGAAAAGGCATCTGGTCCAAAGAGATGGTGGACTGCTTATTGAAAGGATTGGCCGTAATTTGAGGCAGCAGACTGAGAAGATTAGAAGGGGGGAGACATAAATAGTTGCAGACCGGGAAAGTAGAAAGAAGAAAGCGAGATGGATACATAAACAAGTCAAGAAACTTTAGAAAATTTAAAAGCCTATTCGTCTAGGCCACCGACAAAAATGCCAAAAAGGTTAGGAAATTTAACCAACGACTTTCACCCACAAAACTTCTAGGAACCTCCAAAATTAACCACTAACAAAAAACTCCGATCCGAAAAAATCGACGATACTTATAGCTATGGTAAGATGGCCCCGATGCACGTCGATACGCAGCAGTTTAGATCGAAATCTACCCTCGGTATAAATTTAGACCTGATGTTAGCGGTGCGTGAACGGACGTAATTGCGAGCGTGATCGGTCGTTGTAAGTGGCGCCATCTCTTGGTGAAGGTTGGGAAGTTCTTATTGATTTATTGGTGGATTGTAATTTTGTAGCTAGAGGGCCTCCTGATAATATCAGGAAATGTATGGTAAATAGGGCATATTTTTTATGATTAGTTGTACTCTAAGTACTCTTTTAAAGGTGGAGTTAGGCTGAATTATAGCGGGCCTGAGGTGGACGCAAAGGCGGGCTGGCATTAGCCAGGGATCGTAAAAGGCGCAAAAGTTCTCATGATTCCCGGTCCAAGTGTGTGAAGGGAACACTGGGGTAGTTTGTAGTCAGCAAGAGCCTGACAGACCCCTCCGCCCAACCCAGGGCGGAGCACTTCCATGAGGATATTCCACACCGTAACAAAAAAAAAAAAACCTGTCAAGAGCGAGTCCGAGGGTTCCGTTCCGATTTGTGAAAAAGTGTGCTATTTAGAGACATCGTTTTATTTTTCCAGTAATCTTTACATAAACTTCTACCATATAGAATAATTTCAGATTTTTCTCTATGCAAACTTTGGAAATATTATTATTATTATTATTATTTGCATATATTCTTTATTTTGGGGTGAGGAACGGTATTTTTTTTACATTTTTCATCAAAAAACGAAAACTATGCGGCCTAAAAAAAAGAAAAAAAATGTTTGAGAATGTGCAAACATCGTTCTTTCATATGCCCGACTAGTAGTCCGACTTCCAATGGGCAAATGCCATCTAAAAATGTTCCAAATTTCAAGTTGATAGCATTAGTAGTTCTTGAGATATCCGACTCTGACAGACAGACTGAGTCGCACCATAAGGGTTCCTTTTTACCATTTCGGTACGAAACCCTAAAAAATAAGGTATAATCCATAGCACGAATTGGTAAGTGACAATGAAGAAATTAGAAGTAAAGGATTGAATAGTAAAAGAAATCTTTACTAGTTACTAATTATGGTTTGTGTGTATTGGTTTTGACCAAATACTCTTTCATTGGGTTACTTATAATTGCAACGAGTAGCTTGCCAGAGCAGAAGCTTTTCCGTAGCAGTGGTAGTTATGGACGGTGAAAGATAGGTATGTCAAATTGTATAAGTCTGTTTCCAGACAGAACTAGGAAGAAAACTATTGATACGCATTTGATTTATTCGGATTAAATCACTTTTGAACGCTTCTGTTTAATACCTTATTTAAAGCTAAGTATGATCAAAGCACATAGTCAAACGTCTAGTCCACACCAACAGCATTATCAAGTCAAACACCAACAACTTTTATTTTCTTCAATCCGAAATTCTTCCACATTATCCTCTCTCATTTCAAACTCCACCTTACCACCTATCCTCAGAGTCTAAATTCCCCAAACCACCATGATAGTTGCACAAACTTGGATGCAATGTTTAATATAATTTTTATTAAAGTGCGAGTTCAGAGGAGCGGAGCTATCTGTGCTCTAATCGTCGCCTGTAATGATTACGGTTCGCCGTAATTATTTCGAGCTGGCTGTCTTTGTAATGATTTAGAGAATATGGATGTGCATGGGGTGGGTGTAGTTTAGTGAGAGATGAGCGTGGTTCACGGGAATTATAGTTGAGGTATAGAAAGGAAAACAAGGGGAGAGCTCCAATGATGCCCAATGGCATCAAAAAATTTGACCGTATCACTGTCAGTGGTGAAAGTGACCAAAAGGCTGGCAGCGTTGTCACGTTGGATAGTAATGCTGATTCTATGACCTAAAAATTGGACAGCCCTCTGGTCACGACAAGTGTCGACCAAACGGTTGGCGATGTCCCGAAATACTCGACGACACTCGGACCCCACAGCTAAAACATAATAAAGCTCCCAGTAAGGTTTAAATTATATTTATTTATTAAATAACACCAACGCCTTAAACTTTCAACATTGGTTCACAAGAGTATTGAGGAAAGGAATTATTGCTACTGAATACACAAATTATAGTTGTAAATACCATGTAAAGAAAAAAAGACATTGGACAAATAAAGCTGCTTAAAACTAAAAGTAAAATTTAAATACTTCAATCGTTCAATCATTGTGACGGATTTCAGAACTTTGACTGATTTATGGTGGAGAAAAGTGGTCAAGCGCGAAACAGCCGACTTAATAAGGTAGCGGTTAGAGATAGACACCACTTTTCACATGTCAACCATATTTTTTTTAATAAGCACGACGCTTATGCATTTTTTCTGAAAGTTGCTAGTTTTAGCACAGATTGCTAAAATTACAAATAACGGAAAGGGATACTAGTAGCTGATTTAAAGACAGTGACGATGACTGTAATCCACAAATTGGTTGATTGTTCTTGATTGGACTTCTTAAATATTATCAGTTTTCTGAGAAGGTCCGAGTTCCAGCTTTACGGATATAACAAGCTGGATATTGTATGTTTTATTACAATTTATAGCATCACAAAACCCCGCCACATCCAGCACACGACCACGCACCACTATTTCATTACGGTAATCGTAATTTTTACGTAATGGCAGCCAACTCGTGATAGTATCGCTGTGATTGCAAACTACTTGTTGATTACTAAATGTTGTGGCTTGCCTTCCCCACGCTCTCAGCTATTGACGCTTGAAAATGTGATCGTGTTTCTTAAGATTGTGAAGGACTAAATTGAGGGGTTTATCTCTAAATATAGCTTAGCAAGTTAATTATTTTCGTCTGTTATTGAACCGATTGCCAAAGAGAGTGCATTTTCATTGTTGATGTCATCATAAATTCGCAAGAAACTGAGGAGACTGAGAGACAGTCGCTACAGCATCCTGAGAACTTTAGCGGAGAGCTTCAGCTTTCCAATTGTAAAGTAGTTTGCTAGGAGGGTGATTGGTACTAACACCAGGTAATAAATCAATTTAATATTATGTTAGTAGCACTCTTTGGATTCTTAGTTGCCGCAAAAACAATATTATTTTTATTTATTCTTATTGTTTATATCGCCATGCATTAGTGATCATACAGAAAAATATGTAGTTGTTATTAAGGCATCATAAATCATGAAATCATGCTGCATTAATTGTAATAGTAATCAAAAAGTTATCAAGGATTACACCAACCAAAGCACCTTTCACATAGTTTTCTATCTCAGTTAGTGAAATATCTTCTTCCCATTTTATTGTCCTTCGGTTTTGTTTCTTCGTAGCAACTTAAATTACAAATGAACAAAATCCTACTCAAACCCTTATCCAGCTCAATGCTACAACCAAAATAACAACTAAAACTATAGTTACCAACTTAGCAAATACAGGAGGTGTCTTAAACGACAGTTTAATTGACTATCTCAACCTAGCGATCATAATCTTTCGTGTAATTGGTCTAATAATAGCTGTTATAAGGTTATGGAACTGTTTCACACTATGTGGCGTTGTATGTACCCATTTGGAGAATAGGAGTGTCTTTAGACATCTACGAGTATGTCTGTGAATTCTTTGATTAAGCAAAGGAGATTAAGTTAGTAGGTAAGTTGGAACTTGATACAGAAATATTTATAGTGCTTGAATTCCAGCCTAACCTAGAAATGTAGAAATGCAACTGTGTCTTGATCTTACGAGATTATGATATTTTAGTCTTTCAAATTACAAGGTAGCTAATCTCAGTAACATTATACGGTGCAGAATTTGCTTTAATTAAATCAAATCAAAATCATTTATGTGCTTATGGGTAATTACATAAAGTTGTTAAAAATAGAGCATAGTTCAACCATATTACGCCTTGAGGCATGCAAATCTCAAGCTTTGAACTGTATCAGCACAACACGGCATTGTTAAATACAATTACTTGCAACAATAATTTATAATTCGGCAATAACACTATTTTGGTAATTTCACCATGGCAAATAATAATTAAACATTAGCAAATATTATATTAATGTCACTAGAATAAGAAAGATTAAAATGTCATGCATTAAATGAGTGAGAATACATTATAAAACAATATCGAAAACGAATGACGATGATGATGACGAATGAGTGGAATGTCAAGATATATTTGTAAATAAATGTTAAAGTAATAATAATATAATTAAATAGTGCATTAATCACATGTCACATCAACAACAATATTTCTGATAACAATATGTCCGTTGAATATGTCATGTGGATGTAATCCTCTGTTAAATAATCCTGAATACTATAATAACATTAAAATAGCAAGAATCTTTTAACCCCTTATTTGGTTTTAAATCAATGCTTGAAATATCGATGTGGCGATTCATAATGTCCATTCAGTAGGCTTAACCATCAGGTTGTTATCGTTAGTCACTTAACAAAGACTTCTGCTACTGTTTAAAGAAATGTTTCTAGTTTTGCTAGCTCTTCCAATAGCTCTAGTACATCATTGAAAGCAGATTTCACTATTCATGCCTTTTATACTAAGAACTTCCTCAGGGAAGTATCCTAGGCCCCATATTGGATACACACCTGAACTTCCCAGAATCCGGACAGATGGTTAAAACTACAATTTTTATGAGTAGAAAAATAAAAAAAGTAATCACAGCCATTAACCACTAGCTACCAGTGTGAAGCGTTTAACCGAACGGTTACAATTTTACAGTAACCGCTATAAGGCAATAAGACATGCGTATCGTACGGTCGTATGCTTCTATCTGGTTTCGGCATCTTGAAAGTACTGCACGCGCGGACGTGTTGAACGGGTGGGTAGTCGGGGACAGTGGTGGTTTGGAGGATTTTGGGTAATATTCATTTGTAGGCGATTTAAGATCAATATAGGTAAGCTGCAGAATGCGCCGTGTTGTGTTTGTTAGTAAATTGTAATTTTATAAAACAATATCGAGAATATAGGTAAGCTGCAGAATGCGCCGTGTTGTGTTTGTTAGTAAATTGTAATTTTATAAAACAATATCGAGAACGGGTCTTATGGCGATATTTTTTTTTAAATTTGTTTTTCGCGATATTTTTATTTTATTTTTTTATAATGTGTATAAATCGTAATAAAAAAGTTAAATTGTAATTTTATCTGTATGTATAGGTTGTTGTTGCAGCTATAGGTAAGCTGCAGAAAGCGCCGTCTTGTGTTTGTTAGTAAATTGTAATTGTATCCGTCTGTAGGTAGTTGTTGAAGCTAACAAAGGTCTCCGAGACCACATATTGGGAATCATCGCTATTGCTAACACTTGATTGATCTAGTAAATTGCAATAATATCGCTTAAACTTAGCTGGAATGTCAACAAGAATTAAAACAAAATACTTTATCTCTTACTTTATATGGTATTGTTTGCCAAAGCCCATAAAGAACTGAAAAAAGGGATAATTTAAATGATTTACAAGCAAAATAATGAAGCCTTAAAACCGATAGATGCATCCAAAACACATCTGTACACACCAGTACAAACAGCGACACATCACAACTCAAGTATTCCAAGAACCGGCAATAATTCTGAACAAAATCTTCCACTCTTGTATTAAATATGAATATCACACTGATTTATGTTTTAAAGCCGGTACACATTAAAGAGAAACAACTGACATTTGACAGGGGAGCTCATTATATCGATCGTTAAACTTTATCCGTGTCATCTCGATAGTCCAAATCGACACCTATTACGATGACAGCTGTAAAATTGCAGAATACCTGCGCCATTTTGTTTCTCGTCTTTGATATTTCACGTTAAGTTTTTATTATTTTTTAATATACATAATTTGTGATAATTATGTTGAGTTTATTCTAGTTTTATGGCGAATTCTTTCGTTTTGTTTTTACCTAAATTATTATACCTAATTTTGATTTGTATTTATTTTCATTAGATGCTTTTGCTTAATCATCATGAATATATATAGTCCAATTAACTACTGCAGAGTTTAATCTTTCATCAGTTTCATTAAGTGCTTAGCTTGATCGCTAGCAACCCTAAGAGAGCTTCTGTTTTTGAGGAAGTTAAAAATAATATCTAATAGTAGCTTCTTGTGTGACATCAAAAATTCGAAGATACTTCACTAAATTGATGATGTTTGCTATAAATTCGATACCCAATCCTTATGGTAAGATTTTGTACTAATCAATGGTACCCACAATTCAGCTAGTTAATTAAACCATAACAAACCATCAACAAATACTTGGAGCTACCCAACAGTAACCACACATCAAAGTCATCGCAACTAACCCGAAACCTATCCGACCGATCAGCCATCAAATATAGAGACATAAAATTTTATAACCCTCAGAAACTTGGAACTTCGAACCAAAAAAAAACCGATAAAATTTCGATAAAAATCGGTAAACAGCCGATGCACGTACACGAAGCGGTTTTTCTCGGAAACAGTCGATATCTTGGAGTATAGAATATAAAGAGTGGTTGGATAGGTGTTAGGAGTTCTGTAATTGATTTGAAATGCAACGCGACTCGGCCATGGGACTCGGTAATGGTTTGATCGACAAGCTGAGATTATTAAATACTGTAGCTATTACTACTGATGTCAAATGCATGGTTAAATGTTTTATGGGATTACGTGACTATTTATTGTCATAGAATTAGTAATTTACTACTGTTGTTGTGTCTGGCCTAATAGTTGGACTATAAATGCTTGTTAGTTGGGCGAACAAATTACTTCAACTTTCGTCTTCGTTTTACCATTTACGAGTATGTACGCAACCTCTGGCTGTAGTGAGTGAAAAAGAAGAAAATTGTTGTTTCACCTTATTGTTACGGGCAAAAAGGTGGTTTTTAGGGTTCCGTACCAAAATGGTAAAAAAGGAACCCTTATGGTGTGACTCAGTCTGTCTGTCTGTCTGTCACAGCTGGATATCTCAAGAAATACTAATGCTATCAACTTGAAATTTGGAACAGTTTTAGATGACGTTTACCCAACTATTTTGCAATTAAGAAAGAAGTAAAAATATTTATATTTTTTTTGTAACAGGGACTGAAACTTATATTTTTTTTGTGACAGGGTCTTAAAAAATCAAAGTGTGGCTACTAGGGCATGTGGGGTATCATATGAAAGAGCGCGGCTTACACATTTTTAAACAATTTTTTTTTAGGCCGCATAGTTTTCGACTTTTGATGAAAAATGTAAAAAAAAATATCGTTCCCCCCCCCTTATCTCCGAAGTTTGAAAAGATAAAAACCTGAAATTATTCTATGTGATAGAAGTTTATGTAAAGATTACAGGAAAAATAAAACGATGTCTCTAAATAGCACACTTTTTCAGAAATCGGAACGGAACCCTCGGTGCGCGAGTCCGACTCGCTCTTGACCGGTTTTTTAAAGCTGTGTATCTCATAAACCGTATATAATTTTGAGAAATAAAAAAATATGGTATTTTCAAGTCCTTTTCGCATACAATTATAATTATAATTAAAAATATACCACATAATGTCAAATACCAAACTGCATCCAGTGATGGATTACTTTTTATTAAATAGTTAATTTCTAATTTTATACGATTTTATTTGCATTTTTACGACATAATTTCGGAGCGCGTGAGAGTCTTCTATCTCGTGCGTCAAACTAGACAGCCATAACGCCATTTCACTGAGCTAAACCACGCTAAGATGCAGGGCCTTAAAGTTCATTTTTCATTATCTCTTTCTTTGTGGCCTTGCTGCAGGATATTTTAGTTCGGTTTACTTTTAAGGCGGGGTGAAAGCAAGCGCCGTAGGTATTAAATGCTTACCGCAGCCCCCGCAAGGAGTAGCGATACGTAATAAATTACGATGCGCGGGAAACGCGCGCCAAGCGCACCGCTCATGAGTTCATGAACTCGAGTAGGTACTATGTTGCGTCACAGAATAGAGCAATGCAGTAGATAAACTTGAACTGATTAGTATACAAGTTTATTTTGTTTTATTTTTCTAGTAAGTATTTTTTAAAGTTTTAGACAGATTAGGTATGCATTGTAAACTTGAACAGTTAAAATAAATAAAAATAACTACTTATAAATATTTATTTTCGTGAATAAGGTGGATTTAAAATCTGACTGACACGAAGACCTTTACCCGTACGATTCAAAACTACGCGCCGCGCACCATTTTACTTTACGAAGGTGTCGCATGGCGTGCGGAATAGTAGTTTCTGTCATTCCCCACGATACCACACTAGTGGTATCGTTTTCAGTGGTGTCGCTGTCGTGGGGAATGACAGAAACTACTATTCCCCACGCCATGCGACACCACCGACTGTATTGTGCTGTTAGTGATGTCCAGCTACATAACAATGATGTGTTACATAACAATTTAGACCTTATTGACATTCATGTTTTTTTGTTAAATTTAGCTTCCAGACCATTTACCAAGTATCTTGGACCAAAAAAACAAATGGTTTGTAAAATGTCTATAAGGTCGAAATTAGCTTGACACCCTAGAAATGATGTGCATAATAATCTAGACACTTTCTGAGGTGTCAAGCGAATTTAGACCTTATTGACATTCATGTTTTTTTGTTAAATTCAGCTTCCAGATCATTTACCAAGTATCTTGGGCCACAAAAACAAAGAGTTTGTAAAATATCAATAAGGTCGAAATTAGCTTGACACCCTAAAAATGATGTGCATAATAATCTAGACACTTTCTGAGGTGTCAAGCGAATTTAGACCTTATTGACATTCATGTTTTTTTGTTAAATTCAGCTTCCAGATCATTTACCGAGTATTCTGGACCAAAAAAACAAAGGGTTTGTAAAATGTCAATAAGGTCGAAATTAGCTTGAGACCTTTATCGTTTTCAGCGAACTTAAATACCACGAAATGACCGTTCATTCCCCACGACACCACTGGTGGTATCGTCGGGAATGACAGAAACTAGTATTCCTCACGACACCAATGACTGCATTGTGAGTGATGTCCAGCTAATTTTTAAACGTAACAATGATGTGTTATACGGCTACGTTTTAAACGACTTCAAAAACGGAGGAGAATATCAATTCAGTTGTATTTTTTTTTTTTTTTATGTTTGTTACTGCAGTACTCCGTCATTTAGAAGCCGATTTGGAAAGTTCTTTTTTTATTTTATTCGTTATGTCAACACAAAAAAAAAAAAAACGGAGGGGCATAACTTCTTACGCTCTAGTTTTTTTTTTCTTGAGAGTATGTGATTACGGTCAAAATGAAAATCCAAGATGGCGGCTGCAAAAATTTTCGAATTTTTCGACATGGGCGTCAATTTCGTGATATTTGAGGTCGAAAAATTAGGAAATTTTCGCAGCCGCCATCTTGGATTTTCATTTTGACCCCACTATCGTTTTCAGCGACCTAAAATATGTGGGGTCAAAATGAAAATCCAAGATGGCGGCTGCGAAAATTTCCTAATTTTTCGTCATGGGTGTCATTTTCGTGATATTTAAGGTCGCTGAAAACGATAGCGGGGTCAAAATGAAAATCCAAGATGGCGGCTGCGAAAATTTCCTAACTTTTCGTCATGGGTGTCATTTTCGTGTTATTTTAGGTCGCTGAAAACGATAGTGGGGTCAAACTGAAAATCCAAGATGGCGGCTGCGAAAATTTCCTAACTTTTCGTCATGGGTGTCATTTTCGTGATATTTTAGGTCGCTGAAAACGATAGTGGGGTCAAAATGAAAATCCAAGATGGCGGCTGCGAAAATTTCCTAATTTTTCGTCATGGGTGTCATTTTCGTGATATTTTAGGTCGCTGAAAACGATAGTGGGGTCAAAATGAAAATCCAAGATGGCGGCTGCAAAAATTTCCTAATTTTTCGTCATGGGTGTCGTTTTCGTGATATTTTAGGTCGCTGAAAACGATAGTGGGGTCAAAATGAAAATCCAAGATGGCGGCTGCCAAAATTTCCTAATTTTCGGTCATGGATGTCATTTTCGTGATATTTTAGGTCGCTGAAAACGATAGTGGGGTCCAAATGAAAATCCAAGATGGCGGCTGCGAAAATTTCCTAATTTTCGGTCATGGATGTCATTTTCGTGATATTTTAGGTCGCTGAAAACGATAGTGAGGTCAAAATGAAAATCCAAGATGGCGGCTGCGAATTTCCTAATTTTTCGTCATGGGTGTCATTTTCGTGATATTTTAGGTCGCTGAAAACGATAGTGGGGTTAAAATGAAAATCCAAGATGGCGGCTGCGAAAATTATCAAATTTTTCGACACAGGTGTCATTTTCGTGATATTTGAGGTCGCTGAAACCGATAGTGGGGTCAAAATGAAAATCCAAGATGGCGGCTGCGAAAATTTCCTAATTTTTCGTCATGGGTGTCATTTTCGTGATATTTTAGGTCGCTGAAAACGATAGTGAGGTCAAAATGAAAATCCAAGATGGCGGCTGCGAAAATTTCCTCATTTTTCGTCATGGGTGTCATTTTCGTGGTATTTTAGGTCGCTGAAAACGATAGTGGGGTCAAAATGAAAATCCAAGATGGCGGCTGCGAAAATTTCCTAATTTTCGGTCATGGATGTCATTTTCGTGATATTTTAGGTCGCTGAAAACGATAGTGAGGTCAAAATGAAAATCCAAGATGGCGGCTGCGAATATCCTAATTTTTCGTCATGGGTGTCATTTTCGTGATATTTTAGGTCGCTGAAAACGATAGTGGGGTCAAAATGAAAATCCAAGATGGCGGCTGCGAAAATTATCAAATTTTTCGACACAGGTGTCATTTTCGTGATATTTGAGGTCGCTGAAACCGATAGTGGGGTCAAAATGAAAATCCAAGATGGCGGCTGCGAAAATTTCCAAATTTTTCGTCATGGGTGTCATTTTCGTGATATTTTAGGTCGCTGAAAAC
Organism: Cosmia trapezina; assembly: GCA_905163495.3. Lineage (NCBI taxonomy): Eukaryota > Metazoa > Arthropoda > Insecta > Lepidoptera > Noctuidae > Cosmia > Cosmia trapezina. Next base: position 23,876,652 of record LR991039.1, on the reverse strand, counting down.
GATAGCGGGGTCAAAATGAAAATCCAAGATGGCGGCTGTGAAAATTTCCTAATTTTTCGTCATGGGTGTCATTTTCGTGATATTTTAGGTCGCTGAAAACGATAGTGGGGTCAAAATGAAAATCCAAGATGGCGGCTGCGAAAATTCCCTAACTGTTCGTCATGGGTGTCATTTTCGTGATATTTAAGGTCGCTGAAAACGATAGCGGGGTCAAAATGAAAATCCAAGATAGCGGCTACGAAAATTTCCTAACTTTTCATCATGGGTGTCATTTTCGTGATATTTTAGATCGCTGAAAACGATAGTCATTCATTTTGACCCCACTATCGTTTGCAGCGACCTCAAATATCACGAAAATGACACCCATGACGAAAAGTTAGGAAATTTTCGCAGCCGCCATCTTGGATTTTCATTTTGACCCCACTATCGGTGTCAGCGACCTCAAATATCACGAAAATGACACCTGTGTCGAAAAATTTGATAATTTTCGCAGCCGCCATCTTGGATTTTCATTTTGACCCCACTATCGTTTTCAGCGACCTAAAATATCACGAAAATGACACCCATGACGAAAAATTAGGATATTCGCAGCCGCCATCTTGGATTTTCATTTTGACCTCACTATCGTTTTCAGCGACCTAAAATATCACGAAAATGACATCCATGACCGAAAATTAGGAAATTTTCGCAGCCGCCATCTTGGATTTTCATTTTGACCCCACTATCGTTTTCAGCGACCTTAAATATCACGAAAACGACACCCATGACGAAAAATTAGGAAATTTTTGCAGCCGCCATCTTGGATTTTCATTTTGACCCCACTATCGTTTTCAGCGACCTAAAATATCACGAAAATGACACCCATGACGAAAAATTAGGAAATTTTCGCAGCCGCCATCTTGGATTTTCATTTTGACCCCACTATCGGTTTCAGCGACCTCAAATATCACGAAAATCACACCTGTGTCGAAAAATTTGATAATTTTCGCAGCCGCCATCTTGGATTTTCATTTTTACCCCACTATCGTTTTCAGCGACCTAAAATATCACGAAAATGACACCCATGACGAAAAATTAGGAAATTTTCGCAGCCGCCATCTTGGATTTTCATTTTGACCCCACTATCGTTTTCAGCGACCTAAAATATCACGAAAATGACACCCATGACGAAAAGTTAGGAAATTTTCGCAGCCGCCATCTTGGATTTTCAGTTTGACCCCACTATCGTTTTCAGCGACCTAAAATAACACGAAAATGACAACCATGACGAAAAGTTAGGAAATTTTCGCAGCCGCCATCTTGGATTTTCATTTTGACCCCACTATCGTTTTCAGCGACCTAAAATATCACGAAAATGACACCCATGACGAAAAATTAGAAAATTTTCGCAGCCGCCATCTTGGATTTTCATTTTGACCCCACTATCGTTTTCAGCGACCTAAAATATCACGAAAACGACACCCATGACGAAAAATTAGGAAATTTTTGCAGCCGCCATCTTGGATTTTGATTTTGACCCCACTATCGTTTTCAGCGACCTAAAATATCACGAAAATGACACCCATGACGAAAAATTTGGAAATTTTCGCAGCCGCCATCTTGGATTTTCATTTTGACCCCACTATCGTTTTCAGCGACCTCAAATATCACGAAAATGACACCCATGTCGAAAAATTTGGAAATTTTCGCAGCCGCCATCTTGGATTTTCATTTTGACCCCACTATCGTTTTCAGCGACCTAAAATGTCACGAAAACGACACCCATGACGAAAAATTAGGAAATTTTCGCAGCCGCCATCTTGGATTTTCAGTTTGACCCCACTATCGTTTTCAGCTACCTAAAATATCACGAATATGACACCCATGTCGAAAAATTTGAAAATTTTCGCAGCCGCCATCTTGGATTTTCATTTTGACCCCACTATCGTTTTCAGCGACCTAAAATATCACGAAAATAACACCCATGACGAAAAATTTGGAAATTTTCGCAGTCGCCATCTTGGATTTTCATTTTGACCCCACTATCGTTTTCAGCGACCTAAAATATCACGAAAACGACACCCATGACGAAAAATTGGAAATTTTTGCAGCCGCCATCTTGGATTTTCATTTTGACCTTGAAATACAAAAAAAAATAAGAAGATACCTAATTATAAAAAAAACTTAATTTAAAATAAAAATCTTATTTATGTAGGTATACAGAAAAATACATTTGAGGGCCTACTTATTTTCTGAACATCCCTGCCCAACCCTTTGAAAGAATTCAGGCGTGATGTTATGAAGAAATCTCATTTCCTATCCGATATTCATTATAAAACTACCCGTACTAACTTTATTCTGTGGCACCTACCTATTTGAGATTTGAAAATAGTGAACCAAAAATTTGCGCGTCAGGCGGCTTTATAAGCTCCAGTGTAGGGTTCAAATTCAACTGTTTTACACACTTGATGCGATTGGTAAACATAGGCCGTGATAAAAATAAATACCAATAAAGCTTTTGCGCGCGTGACGTCTTTATTTACATAGGCATAGCGTTCAAATTCAACTGTTTTCAACACATGTTAATTTGTGCCGGTCGCAGCCGGTGACAGAAGTTAGCGGGGGTGGCGGGTTCGAAAAATTGGCACACGTCCGACCTCCATCACGTTCCGCTCGGGACTAAACGACACGGAGCGAGCGCAAAACACTTGACATTGGAATTAGTGATATAAATATTTTGATATTTCAAATTATGATAGCCGTTATAAATTACATTTTTTACGACCTTTATTATGGCATAAGTTTTATTGTTCAAAGCCTAATATAAATCAAATGAAATAAGATATAGATCATAATTTAGACTTCTCTTTGCGATTTAATTGGATGCAGTAAAGTGCAAGTAATCGTGTATCGGACGGCCGAAATTTGTAGATGGAAGTCTGAACTAAGTAATATATTTTTTTCAAAATTTAAATCCGTGTTATCTACGAATAAAACACTAAACAAAACGACGTTTTTACGGCTCTCACCGCCTTAATGTTATTCTTGTATCATCAGCACTATTTCATACTTACTTATCTATCTGCTAAAAAAATATTTCAGTTCCACCATATTCCCACAGAAACTCTCAATGAACATGGGCTCAAAACCTCATAAAAACAAGACAAACCCTTACCAACCTACGATTTACACTTACACAACCAACAAAACCACCTAAACAAAAACGTAAGGAGCCATTGTACAAAGCGCGCATTACCATAAGGACTTTGCGGGCCAAAACTTTGCTCTACAGACACAATAATTTACCATTTCTTGACTGTTAATAGCCGATAGGATTTTCTGTCCTCGCACCGCACCGCAGGGAGAATTCGGGAACTCATTAGGGGTATAATTTTCGCAGCAATAAACACCCCGCGATAAATATCAGCCCCCTAAAAGGGGTGAGTGGTAGCTCTACTGTTATTTTTGGAGATGTTAGTTTGTGTTTAAGTTATAATAGTGAGTTGTAATTTGTAGCTGTTTTGATTGTTACGAAGTTGCTAAAAGAAAGTATGTTGAAAGTTGTAAAACGTTGATGTATAGAATCAAGTTTTTCTAACTGCCCTGCTGCTGGGGAGTTTGTTGCGCCACTTCTTCTTCTCAGCTAAAGCACTAGGAAGTGCTGAAGGCGGCGTTTTGTGGGACTGTCTTTTGCAATTTTGACGTTCGAAAAGCGCTGAATCTCAGCCCAGTTTGAAAAGACAGGTTGTCATTGACTTTTGATTTTTATTTTAATGTTTTCTATTTTATAGAAACTTGATAAAATACGATTCGTCATCATAATCATCTTAGCCGAAATACGTCCACTGCTGCCGTGTGATTCTGTAAGAGATAAACTTCGAATCTGCAGCGCGATTCTGTAACCATCTCACCGTGAAAACTTAGGTGAAGTGAGCGTGAGCTGTCAATAGTGTCAATTCCTAGCAAAAACAAACTCACTTCACCTAAGTTTTCACGGTGAGATTTTTACAGAATCGACCGGCAGTCAATAGTATCAATTCCTAGCAAAAACAAACTCACTTCACCTAAGTTTTCACGGTGAGATTTTTACAGAATCGACCGGCTGAATCCGCTGTGAGTTTCTTGATTTGCATTCTAAAAACTTGGTTGATAATTCGAATTTACACCAGCGCTACCCTTGCGAGCGTGTCAGCGAGTGGAACTAAATTGACCGTGAGATTTTGACAGATAAAGTATGAGATGACGTAAGAAATGACATTCAGTAAGGTGATTCCTTGTCACTTTGACGCTCACTTCGCACTCGAACCCGACTCAAAGTGTCAAATAAAAAACAATGAGTCGAAGTGATGCGAAGTGAGAGTGAATAGCGATGTGAGATGCGAGTTGTTGTTTGATTCTGTAAAAACAGAATCGACGTACTGTACATAGACGTCTCCCAAGCATCGCCAAAATGACCGACCTCACAATTAAAAGAAGCACTTGATAGCTAACTAATTATAATACTTCGGTAAATCTTAGACAGGTCACACTGTCTAAGATTTACCGAAGTATTATAATTAGTTAGTAGTAGGCAGAAGACAGTCTATTTCGACAATTTTCGGCTGCAAGTAAATGAAAAGACTACAAATTCTAATTGCATAGATACAGCTCAAATCCAACATCATCCTTTTATATTAATAAATTTATAAAGTCAAGGTTAAACAAAATCTCATTAATTATTAACTAAATTGACCCAATCTTATCTATGACACAAAAGTATTAAAATAGTTGTTAATATTTTGTTGGAGAATGGCACAGTAGCAGTCAGGAGCGGTCCCATTGCAATGAAGCGATGAATATCATGTAAACTGATATAAATTTATATAAAAATATCGTATCTGTTGGTCAGTTCGGTGTCGGTTCCGAGTATATCGAGATAATATCGAATGATCCGAGAAGCCACTAATTAGTGACGATCGTTATTATTTGAAATATAACTATCGAAGATTTGAGAAGGCAGAATTAAGATTAGGTTATGTCCAATATATGGGAGTAGGTACCTAACTAAATTTGATTGTGGATTAGAAATTAACAAATATAATAGTGTTTTCCTAATAATATAAATGCGAATGTGAGTTGGTTTGATTTTTACGCTTTCACGCTAAAATGGCTAAACGGATTTGGATAAAATTTGGCATATGTGTAGATTATCGTAGAATTGAAAGAAAGTCGTAGAAAAATCTCCGATCTGGGAAGCCCAAAATCTTTGACACGTAAAATTCGTTTGAATTTCAGATAATTCGGACCAAACTACTACACTTGAAGTACCGATTTTTAAGATTTCTTTTCCATATTCATCAAATTTATCAACCACAATCTATCTATCTATATAAATAAAAAGAAAGTCCTGACTGACTGACTCATCAACGCCCAGCCAAAACTCTTAAACCTAGAAAGGTGAAATTTTGCACAGAGGTTCCCTTTATAATGTAGACAAGGAATCAGGAAGGATTTCCCGGTAGTATGTTCCCGTGGGATATTTTCCCATATCCTATAAAAGCTAGTAAGAAATATAGAATACAACGCTTCAGAAACTACAGTCAAACTATCTCGTTCTAATTCCCGAACCCCACTCTTCAATATCCAGTCCATAAGTCACAGCTGCCTCTTACAGGACTCTTCATTTTAATTCCAGTTCCTGATCGGGCCCGGAATGCTGCGGCGTAATTATATGAACCCTTTCGGCACTAAATTCGTGCCGTGGCGTAATTTAACTCAATGTTTGAACATGTCCCGTTTTATTGCCCTCTACAAATTAATAGCGTTAAGGTCAATAATTAAAATAATTAAAGGATTTTTGGAATTTCTTCGTTTCGAGAGGTTGCAAACATGTATATTTTATTGTCTTGTGTAAGTTGTCCAAAGATGGTGGGATCACATTCCATCAGGTGGCTTTCACCATCAGTCACTTCGCTTATCACTACTACACAGAAAAGAAAAAAACAGGCCAAGTGCGTGTCGGACTACGCACAATGAAGGGTTCCGTAGTTGGAAATAATTTATCACAGAAACAAACTTAACATTGCAGTGGAGTGGAGTGGAGCGGAAGGGCGTGTCAGACTTTTACTGACTAAAAACTAGCCGTGTTCCTTCAGTTGCATCCCAAAAACAAACTTATCATTGTAATAAAAAAAAAAAAATGTGATAAAATAACAAATGAACGATTTTCGCACTTTTCCTTAACTTGTGCTGTGAGACCTTGCTTCTTGCCAAATTTCATGATTCTTTAAACATTGATTTTTGTTATAAGTATCGTATAACACTTTCACACGTATTTAGTAAAAAGCTGCTATTTTGACATTACAAACAGACACTTCAGTTTTATTTATTTCTATAGATTAGCTTAAATTTTATAAAGGTGTCTGTAGGGTGATCTCCACCTAAGCCAGTGGTATTAATATGATCGATCAGACGTCGTTAAGACTTTTATAATTCTAAAAATAATTGTAGGATCCCAAGTGTAATCGCCAAAAAGGTATAGAATTACGTGCTCTCTAAAACTCGCAGGATTACTTATTCATTTATTTCTTTATTGGTACACTGTTCAGCCAATTATCACAAACCAAGTGCACAATATTATAAACACAACATGCAAATGTTAAACAAAAAATCTTTCAATAACTCAGTAGTCTATCTGCCTAGCCTTTTCCCAACTATGTTGGGGTCGGCTTCCAGTATAACCGGAGGCAGCTGAATATTAGTATTTTACATGAAGCGACTGCCTATCTGACCTCCACAACCCAGTAACTGGGTAATACGATACTCCTTGGTAAGACTGGTTGTCAGACTTTCAGGCTTCTGACGACCCGTACGGCCTGTCAAAGATCCACGTATGACAGTCGGGACCAACGGCTTAACGTGCTTTCAGAGGCACGGAGGAGTCTCGGTATGTAAAGATGGTCACCCATCCACTGACCAACACCGGTAGCTTAAACTGATGGATCGACCCGTGTGGCTGTTATTACTTAGCCACGAGCTCCTTTAATAAGCTCCATAATTGAAAGAACAGAGAAAGTTGCTGTATTTTATCAAAATTGAACACCAATATTGCGTTAAATTATGTGTGAAGCGCTGCGGTAGGTTGAATCTGGTCAAGTGTTGTGAAAGTCAAAAAAAACTACTATCAGGGACATACGGAAGAGAACATCTCTATATCGGAATAATATCGGTAATGCTGATGCTTCCAATTTGTTTCTTTTTCAGGGTTCCGTAGTCAACAAGGAACCTTTATAGTTTCGCTATGTCCGTCCGTCTGTCTGTCTGTCTGTCCGTCCGCAGCTTAGCTTAGCTTAGTGGTACCCAACATCTACAGACCTTCTTAAAGGAGGACTTTTGGCCGAAAGGTGTCATATTTCGACGTTTCCGAGCACGGTCACGCGACACCACGCAGCGGAACACGACGCCGACGTTACGTGTATAGTTATAGTTTTAATTAGATTTATTGTGTATTAGTTTATTATTGTTTAATATAATTTTATGTATTTTATCTATGGGCCTAGTTGCCTGATAATAAAATGATTTGATTTGATTTGATTTGATTTAGCTCAGAGATTCTTAGTACTAGAAAGCTATATTTTGTCATGGATATACATATTCATCACGCCGACAAAGTGGTAAAATAAAATCATTAAAAAAACATTTTATACCTTCTGTACCTACACGTAAAGTGGGGATGTTTTTTTTTTCGTCTACCCCATGATGTGGGGTGTTGTTGGATGGGTCTTTCAAAAATATTGCGGGTTTGTGATAACAATTTTTCGACTTAGGGATCCGTTTTTGAAATATTAAGCTTTAAAGTGCTAATTTTTGTTAGAGTCAAGTATCCCCCAAAAATTCACGGTAGTAGTATATATAACGAAGTTAAAAGGAAAACTGTCACAGCTAAGTAGGCTTTTAAGTTTACGAGTAATAGTCATTTATTCATGAAACAACAAAAAGCCCTCTTCTTAGTCCGCATTATTGTGCAACTACGGAACCCTATTACAACACGTGGCCCGACATGTACTTGGCCGGTTTTTTAATTATTACTGTTTTTGAAAACACCAATAACAAAGATACCTTTTAAGTACTGCTGAGACTAAATAGTATTAGTAGAAATAGAATATCTAGCCATGCATCAACTCCTTTTGCAAGATTTCTATCATCATCTGCCTAGCCTTTTCCCAAGTATTTGGTGGTCGGCATCCAGTCTTACCGGATACAGCTGAATACCAGTATTTTACATGGAGCGATCTCTACAACCCAGTTACTCCGTAATACGGTACCCCTTGGTGGTCAGACTTTCGGACTTTTGTCGACCCGTAACGACTGTCAAAGATCCACGAATTGCAGCCGAGATCAGGGGTGCGGTGACAGGAAACCTCCCCGAGTGTCCGTGGGCTGGAGTCCCCTTACGGATACGTCCGTGGGGGAGGCCAGTCTTCGGGACGGTGCACCCTGGGGTACGGGCAATGGTTCCCCTTAGGCACTTGTGTCTAAGGGGTTTCGTTGCCCGTATGCCAATATCCTGTCGGAGGAACGCTCCAACGTGTGTCTTTCTGCTCTAAGCAGAGACGCACAGCGGCGGAGTAAGAACGGGCTCGGTGTGCACTTATCCTGCCGCCGGGTAGGCAGGAGGAAGTCATTTCCTTCTGCCACCGTTAGGACCAGGCCCGAGTCGACGGCGCGTTGTGTTCCACGCGCGCCTCAAAGAGATGTCAGCAAGTGACGGGGTCCAATAGGGCCGACGCCGCTGGGGTCGCGGGTAGTTTGAAGAAGATACCGCGGCCCTGGCATAGGCAACTGAAGGAACACGGGTGGGTTTTAGTCAGTAAAAGTCTGACACGCCCTTCCGCTCCACCCAGAGCGGGAGAAGTTATTTGATGATTTCCCACCCTCAAAAAAAAAAAAAAAGCCGGGATCAACGGCTTAACGTGCTATCAGAGGCACGGAGGGGTCTTGGTATGTAAAGATGGTCACCCATTCACTGACCAACCGTGGCAAACGTAGCTTATCCTGGTCGATCGACCCGTGCGGCTGTTATTACTTAGACATAATATTTCTATATTCTAGTCAATTTTAATGATTGTATTGTAACTGAAAAATTACTTACCCAAGATACATGTCCTCATTCCAACTGTCAATAGTTCAGAATTGGAAACAGCTGTTGTACCTTACAGCCTATAGGTACATACAATACCTGCAATCCCTTAACCGTGTCGCCATAATCGAATCCTTCCAATATAATATTCTGTCACATTTTTAATTTCATAAATACTCGTACATTTGTCTTCAGCTTAAACTTTATGGTCCATTACTTATATATTAATTCTTGAATCTTCAATACTTTACACTCTTGAATTAAATCGATTGGATTATATTAAAATTTTCGTATTTCGTGCGTCTGAAGTGTCATGCGCATGAGTTTTTATTGTGTCGTAAATTCTATATTGTTTTATTTCCGTTTTTTTTTGGTTTGGTCGTGTTTTTGTATTGGATCGAAAAGGTCGGTTTGCTTATTTGGGATGGCCTTACGTAATTTTGTGTTTTAAGCATTAATGTAATATAAATGGTGCATTAAATGCGTCGTTGAGGAGCTCGTGGCTAAGTAATAACAGCCGCAAGGGTCGATCCATCAGGTTAAGCTACGCTTGCCGGGGTTGGCCCGTCGATGGGTGACCATCTTTACATACCGAGACTACTCCGTGCCTCAGAAAGCACGTTAAGCCGTTGGTCCCGGCTGTCATTCGTGGATCTTTGACAGTCGTTACGGGTCGTCCGAAGCCCGAAAGTCGGACAACCAGTCTTACCGAGGTGAATCGTAGATAGGCAGTCGCTCCATGTAAAATACTGGTATTCAGCTGCATCGGGTTAGACTAGAAGCCGACCCCAACGTAGTTGGGAAAAGGCTAGGCCGATAATACAGATGGTATTAAAATAAGTGTATAATAAATCAGGGATTTACTTAAAAACCGGCGCATCCTGGACACTCAACCCCATGACTATCATTGCTGACTGACTCATCTTTTAGGTTTTGATGCACGTGACATTGGTATCATAACATCTTAACGCACTTGACGATACAAGCAAAATTGTGAGTTAGAAAACAAAAATGCGTTAGATTAATAAGAAGTTTGAATTGAACTATACGTTTGTGCGATCAATCTAGTCCTTCAACCTGCATTCAAGGACCAAACACCATACCATTAGCCATTAACAGTTACCCATTAACACTTTTAAACCCATCCCAAATCAGAAGTATCTTAACCACTGCACATAAATCGAAGGAGGGTGGTACAACCCTTACACACATAAATCTAGAGTCTCGACCACCCCTAATGGGGCGTCTTTGTTACTTCTAGATGTGAGGGGGCCTTAATCGAACAAATGCAAATGTAGTATTATTGTAACTGTCTATTATGGGACAGATCTTTGTCTTTGGAATCTTTATAGCTAACTTTAGTGATGTAAAAAGGGTTATTTCATTATATACGAAGGGATGGTTGTCTTGACTTAAAATGTGGTCCTTGGGTACAGTTAACCGCACACTTGTACTGCGAAGATCGCCCTTATTGCTACGACATTAAGCTACGTCAATGTCAAATTGTTAGTGAGTCAAATAAAGGTCATTATTTATATTTATGGAATGATAAAACAATTTGGTAAAGAATCTTGCACATCTCATGATAGACATAAACAGACACAGAAAAAGCTACAGATAAAGCGGTTTGCTACAGATAAAGCTTTATTTTATAAGGAACTAGATGCGCACCGCGGTTTCACCCACGTAGACCGGGATTGAAAGTAGCCTATGTGTTAATCCAGGGTATAAGCTATCTACATACCAAATTTCGTCCAAATCGGTCCAGCCGATTGAGCTTGAAGAAGTAACAAACATACACACACACACTCACAAACTTTCACTATAATATTAGTGTGATTTAGGGTAAGGTATTATGTGATCCTCAGATGACTTGACTTGACTGCCTAGTGGTCGCAAAGAGCTATAGCAGTAGTTGTGCCCGGCTGATAGCATTACTGGACTAGACGATTGGGTCCCAAAAAAGACATTTTGGCGCATTTCCGGCTGCACGCACAATCAATTTTTGTCCGCAAAATCTATTTTGCCTTATTCTTTTTTATGATTATAAAAATTTAAGATTTTATTTAGCACGTGGATCTGTGACAGTCGTTACGGGTCGTCAGAAGCCCGAAAGTCTGACAACCAGTCTTACCAAGGGGTATCGTATTACCCAGTTACTGGGTTGTGGAGGTCAGATAGGCAGTCGCTCCATGTAAAATACTGGTATTCAGCTGCATCCGGTTAGACTGGAAGCCGACCCCAACATAGTTGGGAAAAGGCTAGGCAGATTGATTGATTGATTTAGCAAGCAATACGAGGCCGAAACAAGATCGTTTTATTCTATTGTAATTAAAGTTATTTCAATAAAATTTATCACCCCGTTACGATACCATTTCGCCTTAAATATAACTGGTGAAATGCGAATTTTATAGACACACCTCTGCCTAACCCTTCTGGGATTACAAGCGTGAAGTTTTGTTATATTTAACAAAAAATGGTTAAAAAAAACTAATGATGAAAAATTTTACAAATGCTCTTCATCATATCATTGTTATTATCTGTCCGCTAAAATCTTCTATAAATACCTACCTACAGGTGCTTTAAACAATTCAACATCACAACACCTTTCTCACAAAATTCCAAGCTTCTTATTAAAATTATTGGTCCTCCGATCACCGATAAGCTACTACCGATACTAACCTTATTAAGTAATAAATATTTTAACGACTAATCTACTAAAGTACCGGTTTTCTAACAAACTCATCGTCTCAGAAACTTCAAAATACATTACGATACCAATAAACACATGTATAAATTCTGTTTTACGATCGTCGAGAAACGAAAAACCGATTTTTTTTATCGATAAATATCGATTTTCGTTTTGGAAATGCCGCTTTTGGGTGTTTAAGTTATTGTTTTGTACGACTGTTGGTTTAGTTTACGGTTATCGTCGTATTTAAGGTTACTAGTTTTTGCCGCGGCGGTGCCTGTTTATTGCTTTATTTTCAGAGGTGTTTTTTTTTTGTACCTTTTTGTTAATGTTTTAAACAACAGGTTTATTAGAATGTTTGGGGATTATAATGTCTTTTAGATTTAAATTCAATAATTAATGAAAGTTTGAGGTCTGTTCTGTTTGGGTGATTTATTTAAAGGAAATTTTTGTCGGAAAATGTTATTTAGTAGTAATTAGGAGGTGCTATTATAATGTACCTAACTTTATTTTGCACGATTGCTTAAGGGCTTTAGCACACCTCCCTCGCGAAACCATAGCATCGAAACCGCAGCTGTTCAATTCAACTGACTCGCGTGATGTTCCACTACTCGAGTAGCGGAACAATCTTACGGTTTTGCGGTTTCACGGTTTCGCGGCGGAGGTGTGGCAAGGCCTTTAAAAAACATCAGATTTTATATGGTGCAAAAATAAAACGGTATAGAAAATTCTATCCTAAAAGTAACAAATCATTTGTAAGTACATTGTCACGGAACCAGGATACTTAAATTTAAGTAAAGTACTTATTATTTACAATAACTGCATTATTACTTACAGATTAAACTCACACACCTCCAATACAAACATACAAACTAACAAATAAGAATAAATGATACACAGACGACACCACATCGTTATATTTATCGTTATCGTTATTATCGGTCGTTATAACGTTATTAATGATCGAAAGAACAGAAATGTAATCGTTATTTGTATTTATATCGTTATACCTGGGCGTCGCGTCCCTAAATTAGACTTACACTGATATATGTAGTATTCAACGGCTAATAATAGTGTGGATAGTGAAAGTTGTTTGTTTGTTTGTTTGTGGAGATTATATTTTGGGATTGGTCATTGCCATATATTGCGGGGCTTGAGCTAAGTAATAACAGTCGCATGGGTCGATCGCAAAGGTTAAGCTACGCTTGCCGCGGTTGGTCTATGGATGGGTGACCATCTTAACATACCAAGACCCCTCCATGCCTCGGAACGCAATCTTTGACAGTCGTCAGAAGCCCGAATCTGACAACCAGTCTTACCAAGGGGTATCCTATTATCCAGTAATTGGGTTATGGAGGTCAGATAGGCAGCCACTCCATGTAAAATACTAGTATTCAGCTGCATCCGGTTAGACTGGAAGCCGACCCCAACATAGTTGGGAAAAGGCTAGGCTAGGGTAGGCTAGGTTGGTTGATGATGGTCATTGCCACTCAGGCAATATTTTGATACACGGATTTCCATAGGTATTGTCCACCGCAGTTCTTAACCAGGAGATAGTTGTTCTGCCGGAGTGACGGAGCGTGGAGATGTGATTTTTTCCCATATCCCAATATTGACCTTTTAACCCAAAACTGGTAAGGCCCATACCCATACCCCCGGTAGATGAGAAATGATAGTTATATACATAAGTAAAAAGTTGTCCCTGTTTTTCTCTTGGTTGCATGTTTTTCTTTACATTGTTTCATAATTTCGCACCTTCATTTCGAAACCGTTACTAAACGAAATTTTCACGAAAATGAGATAATAACACCATCTTACTTATATCGGCAACATCTACATACTAATTAAATTATATTATGACTACACACCATAAAAAGAAACCAATAATTTAACAAAATATCTCATAAGTGTTCATTACTATTTTATTAAGAGGTAAATAGTCATGCAAAAATCGTAAATTTTTTGTTTAGTAACATTTTCGAAATGTTGGTGCGATTTGTCTATTTTGTTAATTTCTCGTTTTATATTTTTATTATGTTTGTTAAAGTTTTACTGTACGACGATCTACTATATTGTATACATCTTTAATAAATAAATAAAATTGGTTCACCCTCTATTACGTGTGACTAAAACATATCGGGCAAAATCTGTGTGTTCTATAGGTTCTGCTGGGCACGCCACAATAGCGGCGATAAGTCCCCTCTTTGAGGAGTGGTTAGAGAGGCGCCACGGCGTCCTCACCTTCCGCCTGACGCAGGTCCTCACCGGACACGGTTGTTTCGGGAGGTTCCTGTTTCGCATAAGGCGGGAGGAAACGCCCGGGTGTTTCCATTGTGTGGATCGCCCGGAGGACACGGTGGAGCATACAGTGGAGGTCTGCCCGGCTTGGGCAGAGCACCGCCGTGTTCTCATGGAGGCGATCGGCGGCGGCGATCTCTCGCGTCCGAGCCTGGTCCAGGCCATGGTGCGGAGCGAGAGTGCATGGGAGGCCGTCACCTCCTTCTGCGAAGCAGTGATGCTCGCGAAGGAGGAGGCGGAACGCGTGAGGGAGAGGCAGCCTCACGCCCTCAGTCGCCGCAGGAGACGCCCTGGGCGGCGGGAATCGCGGGGCGATTTCCGGCCACCGTAGGCGCGGGCCTGCGGACGGTGAGCAGCGGGTAGCTCGCCGTCCGGTAAGGACCAGGCCCGAGTCGACGGCGCGTCGTGTTCCACGCGCGCCTCAAAGAGATGTCAGCAAGTGACGGGGCCCAATAGGGCCGACGCCGCTGGGGTCGCGGGTTGTCTGAAAGGGTTACCGCGGCCCTGGCATAGGCAACTGAAGGAACACGGGTGGGTTTTAGTCAGTAAAAGTCTGACACGCCCTCCCGCTCCACCCAGAGCGGGAGAAGTTATTTGATGATTTCCCACCCTCAAAAAACAGGTACACCTCTGCCTATGCCTTTGGGGTTTAAAGGCTTGATGTCATGTTATACAACATTATTTTTTGTTTATACTAAACCTCTTAAGGGGTCATTGTACTCATCATTTTGAACAACTTTTACTATGGGACCAAACCTGAAATCGCGAAAAAAAAATCAACTGTTCAGTATATTTATCTACATCAAACTCGTCAAAATGTACTGAACAGCTGATTTTTTTTCGTTTTACCCAGTAACCGGGTTGTGAAGGTCAGATAGGCAGTCGCTCCATGTAAAATACTGGTATTCAGCTGCATCCGGTTAGACTGGAAGCCAACCCCAACATAGTTGGGAAAAGTTATGGCAATGAACGTCATCAACGTTCATTGCCATATACTTCGGCAATATTTTGATTCACAGATTTTCATAGGTATTGTCCACCTCAGTTCTTCACCAGAGGGTAGTTGTTCTTCCGGAGTGATAGAGCGTGGAGATGTAGAATTTTTCCTCTATCCCCTTGGCAATGAGTTCAGTTGCTAATACTACATGAATCACAGACTTATAGAATACTCATCATCATCATTTCAGCCGAAAGATGTCCACTGCTGGACATAGGCCTCCGCCAAGCACCGCCACTTCGACCGGTTCTGTGCTTCCCGCATCCAGCGGATTCCTGCGGCCTTCACATGGCTTTCAACGGTCCACCTTGTGGGAAGCCTTCCAACGTTAGGTCTTCCGGTCCCCACTCCAGAAGCTTTCAGACCCATTGGCCATCTGTTCTGCGAGCGATGTACCCTGCCCACTGCCACTTTTCGGGCCAAGTCGCTTACCTTGCTTCTCCTGCTGATCCCTCTTCATTTCTGATTCGATCACGTAGGGAAACTCCAAGCATATCCCTCTCCATTGCCCTTTGAGCCTTTGGGCGACTTTTAGCCTTTGTATACACAGGGTGTAAGTGTAAACAGTAGCAACATTTTATGGAGGCATTGTACTCATCATTATGAACAACTTTTACTATGGGACCAAACCTAAAATCTCTAAAAAAAAAAACAGCTGTTCCGTACATTTTGACGAATTATGCGAACATAAGTATGAACAGCTGAATTTTTTTCGCGATTTCAGGTTTGGTCCCATAGTAAAAGTTGTTTATAATGATGAGTACAAGGACCCCTTAAAAGATTTCCATTGTTTACACTTACACCCTGTATGAATACTCATATAGTACCTATGTTAATTCCATCGAATTACTAAAAACAAAAAAGAAAGTATTAGTAAACAAAGACCACTCTAGTTGTATGTCTCAAACACACAAGTTCAAACATGGGGCGATGGTCAGGCCATCGACACGCGAACATCCTTATTATGTGCACCGTACTAAGCGTGTTGATTATTAATTAAAAATAATTACGATTACGACCATATTCAATGACTCTGGTGTTACTGCTATTAACACTTTAGGGATGGGATGTGGGCATTGCGACCAGTATCGATAGAATTTGGTGGGTGCCGTAAAATCCTATAGCAGCTCGTAAGTTAGTAGTAGCAAGCCAGGTGCACTTCGCATTTTAGGTATGAAGCTACAAGTACGCGGCGGGCTCGACTTGTCGAGCTAATTCAGTGTGGGCTACCGCGCGCCGGCCGGCTCGCACATTAGTTCGATACTCACTCACGCGCCGCGTCGCAAAAGAAGACAACCCTAACGAGTCAGAAGGTATAAGAGTTACGCGATAGAAAGAGAGGCAACTTCTAGGTGAATATAACTGTAGGTTTTTAAATTAACGCTGTGCGATTGCGATGTGTGAATTGCACTATATTGTGTTGAAGCAAGAGTCGCTATTTATATAAATAACTTTGCGGAGTGAATCTTCTGTAGGTACTTGCACTTTATATATTATGTGATAGTAGTGACAAAACCATAGATAGATAATGCAGTTAATAAGCTTTAAATGATTCACCATATGGTAAAACATACGAATTCTACCAACAATACTGTTATTTATTTATTGAACAATGTATGTAAATAAAGTAACAGACTAAGACTAGGCTTAAATAACTAAGTTAATATTATAGGCATAGAATATACGCTATAATAATATGCAAACTCCGAAACATTCGCTTCAATACAACTTATCGATATTGATACTACATCCATCGATACACCGCTTTCCCATCCCTACCCCCAGTTCTAATTAAGGCATCGGCCGTGCACCGAATGTGTGTTTAATCAAGCATGTTGCCGCTACACTTGTTTGCTTTGTCGATGCGCAGACGCAGCGTTATGGCGTTTTGAAAAACTTTCATTTATTGTTCGCTTCCGTGTTAATTCTGTTAGTGATATGGCTATTTTTAGCAGTTTATATCTACTGAGACAGTTTATTGTTCTTGTAAACAGAACTTCTATGCAATATGGACATTCTTTTGATTAGCTACATTCATTTTATAAGAAGAAGAGGAGCTCGTGGCTAAGTTTTAACAGCCGCACGGGTTGTTATGTTTGAAGGAGTTGGTCCGTGGATGGGTGACCATCTTTACATACCTATACTCCTCCGTCCCTCAGAAAGCACGTTAAGCCGTTGGTCCCGGCTGTCATTCGTGGATCTTTGACAGTCGTTATCGGTCGTCAGAAGCCCGAAAGTCTGACAACCAGTCTTACCAAGGGGTATCGTATTACCTAGTTACTGGGTTGTGGAGGTAAGATATTCAGCTGTATCCGGATAGACTGGAAGCCGACCCCTTTTTTTTTTTTTTTTTTTTTTTTTTTTT
The DNA here is from genome assembly GCA_905163495.3 of Cosmia trapezina. Lineage (NCBI taxonomy): Eukaryota > Metazoa > Arthropoda > Insecta > Lepidoptera > Noctuidae > Cosmia > Cosmia trapezina. The sequence continues at coordinate 23,859,203 of LR991039.1, read as the reverse complement.
TTTTTTTTTTTTTTGAGGGTGGGAAATCATCAAATAACTTCTCCCGCTCTGGGTGGAGCGGGAGGGCGTGTCAGACTTTTACTGACTAAAACCCACCCGTGTTCCTTCAGTTGCCTATGCCAGGGCCGCGGTAACCCTTTCAGACAACCCGCGACCCCAGCGGCGTCGGCCCTATTGGGCCCCGTCACTTGCTGACATCTCTTTGAGGCGCGCGTGGAACACGACGCGCCGTCGACTCGGGCCTGGTCCTTACCGGACGGCGAGCTACCCGCTGCTCACCGTCCGCAGGCCCGCGCCTACGGTGGCCGGAAATCGCCCCGCGATTCCCGCCGCCCAGGGCGTCTCCTGCGGCGACTGAGGGCGTGAGGCTGGGAAAAGGCTCGGCAGAATGAAATCAGTAAATCTCGTTAAGTAATGGTTACGACACGACAAAATTACCAACACAAAAGCCATAAATGTATGAGTGTATGGATAGGTATTATGAGTCAGTGATACTTGAAATAAAATTATTTTTACTTTTATTATAAATATTATTTAATAATTTATGTTTAAAAAAAATCCATAACATACCTAATTAGGAACTATAGGAACGTCCAAGCAAGCTAAAGAAAGTACGTGGCTTGCTCAATTGTACCTATTATATAATATAATGTTCGCTTTTATTTTTCCTAGCCACATTGAAGAACTGCCGTGTGATTCTGTAAGACCTCATTCTAAACTTCAAATCTGAATCCGCTGTGAGTTTCTTGATTGGCATTCTATCTAAACTTCAAATCTGAATCCGCTGTGAGTTTCTTGATTGGCATTCTATCTAAACTTCAAATCTGAATCCGCTGTGAGTTTCTTGATTGGCATTCTAGCGAGTCGGAGCGAGTCGGACTCACGCACCGAGGGTTCCGTTCCAATTTCTGAAAGTGTGCGTGTGTGTGAAAAGTGTGCTATTTAGAGACATCGTTTTATTTTTCCTGTAATCTTTACATAAACTTCTATCACATAGAATAATTTCAGATTTTTATCTTTGCAAACTTCGGAGATAAGGGGGGGGGAACGGTATTTTTTTTACATTTTTCATCAAAACACGAAAACTACGGGGCCTAAAAAAAATTAAAAAATTGTTTGAGAATGTGAAAACAGCGTTCTTTCAAATGATACCCCACATGCCCTAGTAGCCCCACATTGAATTTTTAGGACCCCCTTTCAGACCCGTTACAAAAAAAATAAAAAAAATATTTTTACTTTTTTCTTATTTGAAAAATAGTTGGGTCAACGTCATCTAAAACTATTCTAAATTTCAAGTTGATAGCATTAGTAGTTCTTGAGATATTCAGCTGTGACAGACAGACAGACAGACTGAGTCACACCATAAGGGTTCCTTTTTTACCATTTTGGTACGGAACCCTAAAAACAAGTGAGAAGAAGTGATGCGAAGTGAGAGTGAGTAGCGATGTGAGATGCGAGTTGTTGTTTGAATTTTACAGAATCGACGTACTGAGCCTTAATAAATACAAACCTACTTACAGAAATAAACTCATTTACATTTTTTTACCGATACAATACTTGTGACCCGATTGATGTGACCCAAGCAAAATTTCGATCAGGTACTTCGGTAGTTTGGTACTACCACAGAGAGGTCATTTCAAATACACTTGTTCCTAATTAATTGATCCCAAACTGTTAATATATATATAATATATTATACAGGGTGTACCTAAGAAAATACAGTGGCAACCTTTTAAGGGGTCATTATACTCATCATTATCAACAACTTTTACTATGGGACCAAACCTGAAATCGCGAAAAAAAAATTTGCTGTTCAGTACATTTATGTTCGCATAATAATTCGTCAAAATTTAGGGAACAGCTGATTTTTTTTCGCAATTTCAAGTTTGGTCCCATAGGAAAATTTGTTAATTATGATGAGTATAAGGACCCCTTAACCCCTCAAGTGTAAATTATGTACTAATTTATAAACCCAAAAACCCCAATTGGGGGGTGAGGGGGGAACCCATAGGTTCACAACTACCGATGATGATTTTTTTCCATCGGATGATGTTTTTTTACGTTTATATATGTATACGATATAAGCTTAAATACCTATTATATCAAGGGTTTTTCCTCATGCACACATGGGGTGCAGTTGACACCTTTTAACCCCTCAAGGGTTAAAAGGCTGACACTGTTTACACTTACACCCTGTATACAGCCATACATTTTATTCATCCCTAATGTGGGTGTTACTATAGCTACACCTCTGCCTAACCCTTTGAGGATCACAAGCGTGATGTTATGTCATGTTTATGATACATCCCTTCCGATGAGATTTGTATAAACAATTATAATATGATTCTTTCAAAAATAACAATTAAAAACCTCAATCAAATATCTGTCACTGTACAATGCGGTTCAAAAAAACATACCACACCATTTAAACCCGCAAAACAAAAAATAAAAATAATTCTTACAAATAAGAGGAAGCACAGAACATCAAGGCGCTATAAATCTAAATAGTATCGGACATAATTTAATCGGGACCTCTCGATTTTGGTATCATAAATAACAGATTTTTACATTTTATAAAAACGAAAACAAAACATTTAATACGCCGTATCGGGTATAAATCACTCGAAAGTGGCGTATTCGTCTTTGGTGGTATGCCATCTTAAACTAACTTACTCAAAACCAAACCTTAGGATTCACACAACACAGTCCAAAATCCCCCAAACACACACAACTTAAATTCCCTGATAGCTGTCAAACAAATCCGAACTTAATGTTGGCTTCGTAAAGTTTGAAATCGTTTAAAGTTTTGAGATGATTTCTCATATAAATCAATGAGTTTCGGTGTCTCCCTGATCCCCGATAACCGAGTATTGATACGGGGACCGAGGTGTTTTGAGATCTCGTTCGTCATGCCGAATTATAAAATTAGTGGTATGTACAGAATTCTTGGCCTCACGCGTGCAGGCCAGATAAAGGTAGAAACATAGGATTAATAGCGGCAGTTGATACAAATTACTAGTTCAAAGGTGAATTACTTCTTTATAGAGGGATAAAGACATTAATGGTTATTGATTTTTTGTTTTCTTGCTTTAATAAGAGTTCCACTCAGCACCACTGTTCTTTTATAGATTTTATTGAAAGAATTTAAAAGAAAAAATAATCTACAATTTATAGGATTACGTTGGACTTAACAAAATTCTTATGGCATTGGTCTATAGGTGATGATTGGACTGACATTATTTTGGTAAGCCTATCCTTTTGTGAAAATGTTGCTGATACATTTATTTTTAGAGGTACCTACATCCTGACAATCATCTGACAAAACTATAGCATAAAAAAGTACAAGTCCTGACAAATGAGAGCGTTGACAAATAAGTACATTACTGCATTACATGCATCACTTCTCAGCAAAGATAAAGAAACTTAATGCTCGATACCAAAATTACCGTGATTTATATTCTTCTCTGCTTCCTTTACCGGAGTGGTGATCAATTTGGTGTATATGTAATGTGACTTGTATACAAGATCTTAAACATGACGGATGTTCTTGTTATTTCGTCAACGATTATTTTTATAGTCATTGTTGTTATCTGTAAAGTGATGTAAGATATTTGTTATTGAATTTTTAATATTATATCTGATCATGATATCGGTGCCAATTTAGCCAACTCTGTAACTTGTGTTTAAACACGACTTCTTGGTCACCATTTCAACGTTAGCTATTTGGCTGATGTTGAAATCGTGACCAAAAAGTCAGGGCAAAACAAAAACTTTCTTGCCAAAGAAAAGGGTTTATTTCACTGGTGCTTTAAATAATCCCCTTTCTGTGGCAAAAAAAGTTAAAAAAAAACTTACAGGTCCAACATTCTAAGATAATTTTATGGCGAGATAGTGGCCAAATGAGAGCCTATAGAAAAAAAAAACAAAGCCACTGGCAACTGGTAAAGATTGTAATTTTTTTAAACATATTTTCTAAAAACTAAAATCGCAAGATCTCCGCCCAACAACTCACTACAACAATGGCTAATTCTCCTCCCAAATCCAAAAACAAATAGGCCAATAAGATATGAATAAATTCATTGAATCGACAGCGTAGTGGGACGGGCTGCGTAGGCGCAGATCGCAGGATGCTCAGTTAGTTCGCAATCAATTTTATAGCCGACTGGTATTTGCTGCTTATCTGTACACTGGCGGATCGTGTGCTGTCGAATTAATTGTTTGTTTAGATAAGCGTTGTATTTAAACTATGTTCTGTCGTTCTAGGAAAGTTTTAAAATTTTAATTGGAGCTTTCAGAAAAATGAAAGAGGACTTTTACTTTCGAATAAATTCTTTTGTTTTCATTTTTAATAGCTACAGCTACTAATGTAGTGAGTTGGCCTCAAAATGTAAGCTGAAGTCGTCTTACATTTTGACTAAAACCAATAACTTCGCGAATTTCAAAAGAAAATATCAACTATAAGTAACAAACACTTCCAATAACACCACTAAAATATAGCTTGATTTTATGTTTATTTATATACACAAAAAAATAATATTTAACGTATTTTTTTCGTGGGTCAGTAATCCTGTCCGCCAGCACACAACGCTAGGTAACCTCCAAAATTAAGCGTAAACAAGTGATGATGTGAATTGATAGAGGAAACCCGCGTGATGTCAAATTGTTGAATATGACACCGTCTGAGCCAGTAAACGGTGTAATCGCGGTCTAATGCGTGACTAATGGCGCGGGCGCATATCTGTACCTAGCCTGTATGAGCAGTGAGATTGGAATGATTTGATGGGCATAATTTTGCTTTGAGATTTTGAGTGGGTAGTTTTAGATTTTTGAGTACCCGTGGTTTGAGATTATTTTTGAGTGCGTGGTTTTAGATTTTTGAGTGGGTGGCTTTAGATTTTTGAGTAGGTAGTTTTAGATTTTAGATTTTTGAGTGGGTAGTTTTAGATTTTTGAGTGCGTGGTTTTAGATTTTTGAGTGCGTAGTTTTAGATTTTTGAGTGGGTAGTGTTAGATTTTTGAGTGGGTGGTTTTAGATTTTTGAGTGAGTAGTTTTAGATTTTTGAGTGGGTAGTTTTAGATTTTTGAAGATGTACCTTCTTAGGCCTCATTGATCTAGTGTTAAAGTGGGACTGGTTAGGTTGGGTTCTGTGATTTGATTCCCGGGGTGGGCATAAAGTTAATTTGGTTTTTCTATCAGCAAGTGCAATAGGCTGCAATATGCTTACTGTCCCCTATGACCAGAGATCGGAATAGGTAGAGTATATTTACATAAACTTCTAGAAAGGAAGTAACGTAGAGTGGATAATACAGGAGGTACTTGGGTAAGTATGGGAGATTGGTATTTTTTGGGTTTTTATGGTTCCGTAGCTCAAAAGGAAAAAAACGGAACCCTTATAGGATCACTTCGTTGTCCGTCTGTCTGTCAGTCAGTCTGTCAAGACCCTTTTGCGCAGGAACGCGTGGAGGTATCAAGTTGAAATTAATATCAAGTAGGTACGTAGGTGTATGGGTCTTTGAAGTCCTAAAAAATCTAGTTTCTAAGTCAACGCAATAAAAAAATACGACCATTTATGCGACACTTTTTGATACTAGCAAGTAATAAAATATGTCCAACAAATGACCGTATTTTTTATTGCGTTAATAAAAGCTTGATTTTTTAGACCTATTTGATATTAATTTCAACTTGATACCTCTACGCGTTCCTGAAAAAACGGATCTTGACAGACTGACAGACAGACAACGACTAATAAAATACTACCTTAAAGTGGATCAATACAAAGTTCCTCCAGATCTTTCACAAATACATAAATAATTTAATTTTAATAACAAAATATTTTAATGTAAACAAGCGAGACGCCTCACTCGCACATAATCTTTCAGTATTAAGATTAAGCGATGTGTGATCAAAACAAAACTATTTAATGTTTCTTTGAAATAAAAAGTTTTAAATTTTTTTTTTTTTTTTTTTTAAAGTAATCCTATTCCGTTTTTTCCTTTTAAGGTAGATACGGAACTCCACAACGACCACTTTCGGTTATGAGGCAGCCCTTCCCATTCTTGTATATCCCAAAACGAGAAACAAATAGCATCCAACCAACCCACTAAATAAATCACTCAAACACCGTCAGCTGACGATACAAAAATCGTGACGAAACCAAGCAATATGTAAAACATAACCCTGTTTCCCTATCCCACACAAAAACGAAAAATAACAGAACCCATAGTGCAAGATTAATTGCCGATAGTTCTTGAACAGCGCACACGGGACAAACGAACAAACAGACACGCGACGAACAGACAAAACACGGGGATTCGATATGCGAGCTATAATTTTAGCGGGGCCTGTTACACCTACGGACTGTGTACGGCTGTATTCTGGATTTGTCACAGATTTTTTAAGTTTTGTTATAATGCATCTTCAGCTGGAGTTTTTCTTTCACCCTCTCAGTCACTCACACAAACACACCCCCCCCCCCCACACACACACTCACACACAACACAAGACATGCTTTACTGAACTAGCCTTAGACTTGTATAATGACATAATTATTTCTTTCTGCTCAATGACGCTCCGACCCACAAGATACAAGCCTTGCTTAGTTTGTGGGTCAACGGTCAAACCATACATTGTTGTGGTGTTCTTTCATCACCTTTTCTTTGCCAATAATTTTGTATTTTTTTTTTTTTTGTAATTTAAATCGGATACATCCTGCATTCGCAACTTGTGTCCATATTAGTGTATGGACCTATCAAATCTGCCTAGCCTTTTCCCAATTTTGTCGGTATCAGCTTCCAGTCTAACCAGATGCAGCTGAAGACCAGTATTTTATATAGAGCAACTGCCTATCTGACCTCTACAACCAAGTTACTGGGTAAAACTTTACCCCTTGTATCGGGCTTCTGACGACCCGTAACGACTGTCAAAGATCCACGAATGACAACCGAGACCAACGGCTTATCGTGCTTTCCGAGGCATGGACGGGTCTTGGTATTCAAAGGTCACCCATCCACGGACCAACTGCGACAAGCGTAGCTTAACTTAGCCACAAGTTCTCTGAAATTTAATTAAAAATACTTTCTGAAGCGACCTCATGCAGGCAGTGGAGTTAAGAGGAAACGTGGGTGCTCTTTTCTCCATACAAAAAGATACAAACGCTCTCGCCTGTTTTCTTTCTGGTTAATGACCATAAAGCAATGATTTTTTACAGAAATATAAATATCAGTTAATTGTATGCCCCTATGTTTTTCTTTTTGATGATATATTATTTTTATAGGAACTAGAACCCTCCAAAAATGCTCAAAATTGCCTATTCAGACCGCTGTCAACAGACGCCTAGTGTACCAATTTGACAACTATTAACGAAAAAAGAAAAACATAGGGGCATAGTATATATCCTTCTTATTCAGTTTATGAAATATCTTTTAAATTGGTCCAATTTTGGAGGAGGAAATAGGCGAGAGCCAAACCTCGAAATGTGACTTTTTACATAGGCTAGTCGGATCTGCAGTTGTCCTTATCGCACGAATTCGAGGGCGGAGCGCTCGCAGAGTGACAGCAATAACTTCTTAAAATACCTAACTGGCCACCCGCCTTACCTCTTAAGTAAGTAAAGTAAGTTAGGTGGTAAGGTGCGACCATTTATAGTAATCTTTAAAATCCTATCGGCATGCATTTTGATTTTAAAATCATATTTAGATTTAATTACCTAGGTACTTATTTAGATTGTTATAAAATACACAGATATTTCCAAGAAGAAAACATTTTTATTAAATAATTATTTCATAAAAACATTAATATAATCCTTTCTTGAGATAATTATGTAAATAAACGATCTATATACGACACATTAATTTTTATGTCCAATAATCAAACTTGTATGTTGATATTATTAACAATTTAATTATAATAGGAATAGGCTATTAAAATACCTACATTATTGACCTATTACGATTATAGCGAATCGCAAATTTTTTTAGTTGTTTATTTTCCTAGAATTTGTTAATTAAAAATGCCTAATCGATATAACGCTGAATTAAATAAAAATTCTCCACATTATTTATTTTAGTTTCTTTTATTACTATGTAATAATTAAGTCACTTAATAATAATGTGCTTAGCTATCCACGTAAAAGAAAGCCTTGGTTTTAAGTACATTTTGCATTCTTTACATCAGGACTCCTCTGTCACTAAGTGAATTTAAAAAGTCTTTTTATGTTATCAGAAGCCTATAAGATTGTAAGCTGGATCAATTTTGATAATCCTTATTTCCCAGTAATTAATTATGTACATCATATACATTATCCATTTATATATTGTAATATACACAAATCTTAAATACATTATACAATCTGAAACTAAAATATATATATAATTTATGTACAAATATTTAAAGAAAAAAAATGCGGGTGAGCTCATTGAACATCAATTAATTCGTACGCATCGCTGTCAGTGGGAAAAATGCCCAAAAGCCTGGCATCGTTGCCACGTTGGATGGCAATGCTGATTCTTTGACCTAAAAATTGGCCAGCTCTTTGGCCACGTGGCGATGTCCCAAAATACTCGATGAGGCCCTACTGTTTCGACCCCAAACGGCTCAAAAATATTATAGCTCCATAAGGTTCTTATACAGGGTGTAAGGGACAGCCCTCCGCAAACTGATAGGGTGAATTCAGTATGTCATACTAAGATGACCGGTACATGAAATTTTTTCAGGAACGTTAAGGGAATGCAATAAACCTGATTTGTTTGTGTTTTTGTGCACAAATTGGAGCGTCTATTACTGGTTGGGAGGGGTAGGTAATAGGTATGCGGTGAGTTCGATGAACTCTGTAGCTAGACAGAAAGTGAACAGCTGATTTCACGCGTCGTTGGTTAGAGTATTTCAACATCCATTGCTGGTTTTTTTTTTTGCTGTTTTTTTTTTGCAGTTTTTTTTACATAAATGGAGTGCTGCGAACACACAATGCAATTTTACATTGAAATAATGAAAATGTAACTGAGAAAAAAAATTGAAGAAATGTAAATTTTCCTGAGAAAATTTCCGGTGGAATATGATTCAAAATGAGGAGCTGAATGCACCCTGTGAGTTTGCGGAGGGCTGTCCCTTACACCCTGTATTTGCATCGTTTGAGGTTTTCTGCACCTGAAGCAGCCGCCCCAGCACAGCAGAAGTGTAAGTTTCTAGCAGTGGCTCTCTAACTATTAATATTGATACTAGTCGACCAATGAAATTAGGCAACCTGGTGGAATGCCGCCGCATTTGGTACACCCAATCAATCTGCCTAGCCTTTTCCCAACTATGTTGGGGTCGGCTTCGAGTCTAACCGGATGCAGCTGAATACCAGTATTTTACATGGAGCGACTGCCTGTCTGACCTCCACAGCCCAGTAACTGGGGTAATACGATACCCCTTGGTAAGACTGGTTGTCCGACTTTCGGGCTTCTGACGACCCGTAACGACTGTCAAAGATCCACGAATGACAGCCGGGACCAACGGCTTAACGTGCTTTCCAAGGCACGGAGGAGTCTCGTTATGAAAAGATGGTCACCCATCCACTGCTCAACCCCGGCAAGCGTAGCTTAACCTGATGGATCGACCCGTACGGCTGTAATTACTTAGCCACGAGCTCCTCTCCATTTGGTACACCCCTCATTAGTTAAAAAAGGGTAATGAAAATAGCACAACATTTTCTGAATTCAACTTCTTTCTACTCTCCACTATAATATTGTCCCCACCAGAATACAGCCACCCGATCACGCCGCAGTACATATCGACTTGAGGGATTGGCTTGCCAGCGAACTCTAAATCAAGCACTCGATAAAAAGCTAAATGTTCGATTGCAAGGCGAGAACTCTTGCGCATAAATTTATGCGGTACTGATAAATTAGGATATGTTTCCTGTGATTTATAGGGATTTAGCTGTGTAAGCGCTTTCTGTGTTTTGAGAATTCAATAGTTCTGAATATAGTTTGTTCTATTGTTTGGACTGCTAAAGAATTGTATGACATACGTCTTATGAGATATGAGTGCACTTTAGTTCTACGCCAAGTCTGGTACACAGTTAGTAGTTTTGGAACGTATATCTCTTAATGATATTACCGTTTTGGTGAAGTTAGAGCAAAGTCTAGCACTTTGCTCTAACTTCACCAAAACACTAGTTCAATACACTAGTTTTCCGATTTCCAGTCAGTTTACACTTTTTATGGTTCCGTACCAAAATGGTAAAAAGGAACCCTTATGGTGCGACTCAGTCTGTCTGTCTGTCCGTCTGTCACAGCTGGATATCTCAGGAACTACTAATGCTATCAACTTGAAATTTGGAACAGTTTTAGATGACGTTTACCCAACTATCTTGCAAATAAGAAAGAAGTTAAAATATTTATATTTTTTTTGTAACAGGTACTGAAAGGGGGTCTTAAAAAATCAAAGTAGGGCTACTAGGGCATGTGGGGTATCATATGAAAGAGCGCTGTTAGCACATTCTTAAACATTTTTTTATTTTTTTTTAGGCCGCATAGTTTTTGACTTTTGATGAAAAATGTAAAAAAAAATACCGTCCCCCCCACTTATCTCCGAAGTTTGCAAAGATAAAAATCTGAAATTATTCTATGTGATAGAAGTTTATGTAAAGATTACAGGAAAAATAAAACGATGTCTCTAAATAGGACACTTTTTCAGATATCGGAACGGAACCCCGGTGCGCGAGTCCGACTCGCTCTTGACCGGTTTTTTCAAGCTACATTTAGTTAAGTTTAAGATTATATTGAGCTAATACATTGATATATGACAGTGCTACGTTGGAAACAGCATATTTTTGAGACGAAATTTCTCTATCAGCTGAGGGATAAGGTTATTCTTTGTAAATTACTGCTCAATTATCATCGACCAATGTTGAAAATAAGAGAAATCTTGCCACCTGCATCGATCAATTTGTGACCAAAACGGATTCCAGTGCAGTATAATAAATAGCACTATCAAACAAAATTAATCGTTACTTCGATAGAAATTCGAGAAATTTGTGAGATTCCGAATGAGCTGGATTTTAGTGTGAAAGATAAAGATTGATACTAACAACAGTATTTTGTTGAGCTCTGATCACACTTGAAAACCTTTTTTTGATGTTTGCCATTCTAAAATAATTATTTATTCACCCAGCAGGATTCGGAGAAGAAATGAGTAAAAAAAAGGTCAAGTGCGGCGTGTCGGACTACGCACAATGAAGGGTTCCGCTGCCGTAGTTGGCATGAAATTATCCCAAGAACAAACTTAACATTATAGTTGAAAAACATGTTCACCCATACATTCCAACAGTAAATGTAAGTTTGTACTCACAGTATTGAGAGATTTACCATGTTATGTTAAGACCACAAACTTCTTATAGGTTTTCCTGTAATCTACAGGTATAGAACTATTTTCTGTATTTTTTTCAAAATTTTGGGCTCAGTAGTTTCGGAGATAAGGGGGGGTGGGGGGGGGAATGGTCACTTGTCGTCTATTTTCTTAAATAACTTTAAAACTATTTATTTTAAAATATAAAAAAATATATATTTGAGACCCTCATAATAAGCCCTTTCATTTGGTTTGTCACACGGTACAGTTTGCAAAACTTTTTTTTTTAATTTTCTTATTTGCCCCCCAAAAGTGACCCCCATATTCAAAATTCTATTATTTACTTTAGCCGCACGTGTTTGGGGCACAGAAACCCATATGTGTACCAAATTTCAACTTAATCGGTCCATTAGATTCGGAGCAAATTGGCTGTGACAGACGGATAGACAGACACACGAGTGATCCTATAAGGGTTCCGTTTTTTCCTTTTGAGGTACGGAACCCCAAAAATGTCAAAAAGATGGGCATCAACGAGAATTAGAGATCAAACGGCGGAAGTATAATAACCTTATCGGTAATTATATTTTCGAGCCGTTTGGGGTTGAAACCCTTGTGCCGTGGGGTACGAGTGCTCATAGTTTGTTTAAGGAAATCTCCAAAGGGCTGGTTGACCCAAGGGCTGGCTTTTACCTTGGCCAGAGGCTTAGCATTGCCATACAACGTGGCAATACCGCCGGTCTCTTGCGCATTTTACCAGTCGATAGCGATGTGGAGGAATTTTTCGACGTCATTTAATAGTTTTAGTTAAGATATTATATTTTTAACTTAATTATACTTTTTTTGTGTACCTATATAGAAAATAAATTAATTAATCATTATAGACACACCCTAATAGATATAATCTTGCGCAAAATACCGATCCGCTCGAATTTCCAAGTGTTTATACACAGTTTTAATAAAATGCCGTGAACGGTAGCGCTATATCGTCGTATGGCACCCAAGATTTGAGCGATACGTTAACCGTAAGGTGACCATAATGTCGTATTTGCTTGTGTGGTCGATAGTCTGTAAACTACACTCCTTTGCAAAAAAAACGGGCAGTTTGGATTTTTCTACATTATTGGTAATCATTTAGTTCTAATGAGGTTTTAATAGGCAAACTATGTTCCTGGCACATAATAAAGAGTCTGGGTATGAAAAAAAGTTAATTTCAAATTCAGAACTGTTGTTTTTAGAAATAATAATCCCTTTTTCAGTTTATGACTTTTTACTTACTATTCGCGGGTTTGCGGTTAAAAGGTTATCAGGCAACTAAAACTAACTTCTCGTTATTTTATTAGATTAATTTATGTTTGTCGCATAATCCTGCCTCATTGTGACTTAAAACAGATATCTTTGTGTCGATTATAATGGCAGAAAAAGCAATAAGAGCTAGTAAAATTATAGCGCTGCTGGAAGTGGGGTGTAGCCAATGTTACGGCTCACAGCCGTTAAACGTGAGTGGTTCCACCGTCCAAAGAACCTGGACTCGATACCAAGAGACAGGTTCCGTTCAAAGAACGAGGAACGAGAAGAAGTTGTGGGAGAAAACGTTGCACACAACCTCGAAACGACCGCTCTTTAGTGACTCAGGCGTTGAGTAATCGCAAATGCAGTTACATAGACCTCAAAAGAAACCTTGAAGAGGTACGAGGACCACAAGTTAGCCTATGGACAGTGAGGAGGAGGCTTTTAGAGGTTGATATACGCAGTCGACGACCAGCGCGGGCCCCCAATTTACTCCGTGAGTATCGGATTGCTCGACCGAGGTTCACTAGAAATTGTCTATCTTGGACACTAGGTAACTGGAGTAGCATACTCTCCTCCGATGAGGCTCGAATTTGCCTGAATGGTGAGGACCGACGTCGGCGAGTGTTACGAAGACCAGGGGAACTCTATGCCGACGTGTGTTTTGAAGAAATCACCTCTTATGGTGGAAGGTCCGTTATGTTTTGGGCGGGCGTAACTTCCAGCTATCGTACCGAGATAGTGTTCATTGCAAATGGCTCACTAAATGCGCAAAGGTACACAACAGGAATAATTTGTCAACATGCACAGCCCGCACTGACTGTAATTGGTGAAGATGCCATTTCATGGACGATAATGCTCGGGACCACCGTTCTGGCTACGTAGATGCTTATATGCAAGAGGTCGGTATTCGTCGTCTGTATTGGCTAGCGCAGAGCCCCGACCTTAACCCCATTGAGCACGCACCATAAGGGCTCCTTTTTACTATTTTGGTACGGAACCCTAAAAACAAAAATAAAAACTTTAGACTAGATAGAATAGATAGATAGCGTCAATCTCCTGGACGCTTATCTTCTCGACGTTCATATTTGTCATCTCTTCACAGTTAACATATCGCACACCTAGATCTAAACATACAACTCAAAAATCGTTAATTTTGAGTTATGTTTGAAAAACAGTGATTATCGATAAAAATTATTGAATTTTAGCCCCAGTTTGTATACAGTGACATTTTACAAGCTATTTATTATCTAGAATCAAATTAAATTGTATAACTCCCTAACAAAAAATGCAGATATACCTACGTTTCTATCGTTTCCTGAAAAATGACCTTTTTGAGTTGTCTCAGTTTAGATCTAGGTGTGCGATATTATTATCCTTCTTTATTCTTTTTCATGGTAATCCTACGGGTAATGCTCGCTACTCCATTTTGGGCGCAAATTAATGCGCGTCCGCCGATACTGTTCACAATCGTAAGTGCACAAGTGTGACATTTTGTGTTCGAGACTTTTTATTTTTTGTTTTACTTATCAAAAAGTATTTAATATCGTTTATATTCAGATCTGGGGTGATGGAGAAATTCTTACATTATGTAACGGGCGATAATTATTTAAACTGTAGTATGATTATTTATTTATTTATATATGTTAGCCAACAATAATTGCTTACACGGGTAATTTTTGTTTGTTTTAGGGTTCCATACATCAAAAGGAAAAACAGAACCCTTGTAGGATCACTTCGTTGTCCGTCTGTCTGTCAGGATCCTTTTTCTCAGGAACGCGTGGAGTTATCAAGCTGAAATTAGTATCCAATACGTAGATATAATGGAGGTAAAAATTGAAGCTTCTAAGTCAACGCAATAAAAAAATACGGCCATTTATGCCACATATTTTGATATACTCGCAAGTAAATCAAAACCTTTAGGGTATTTCCTGTTGACTTTTACCTTTTCTTTTTTTATTTTATTTTTTGGAAAAAAAAAATAAAAAAAGTTGGGATAAAAAAAAGTTTGTTTTTAAGTTAAATTCTTTTCAGCTACGAAACCCTTCATTGTGTGTGATCCGACACGCACTTGGCTGGTTATTTACATAAGTACTCGTACAAAAGTAAAAGAATTTATTATTCAGCTCTCAAGGTTTTTCTCTTTGAGCTAACCGGGCTTCCTCCACCCAGTAGGGCATAGATATTTTCGATATCCCTGAGTGGATCCAATAAAGTCATAAATATGTAAATCGCAGACAACAGCTAGGTTTTCCACCAATAACCAGTCTTCCGATTCCAATAAAACGTACTTTGAACCAAGAACTAGACCAATTTAATAAATTATCGGAAATCTCGATAATAAATTATCGGAAATCTCGATAATAAATTATCGGAAATCTCGATAATGTTGCGATAAACAGGGACAAGACGACCGGTGTCGCTTACAAACGAGTATCGATTGCTTTAATTAATAGTTCAGTTATTAACATAATCGTATACACCTGCCGCTTTGGTGTCGATACAGAGGAGTTATTGTGGGAGATTAGACTAAGTTTTCTACCTAACAATGCTTCGTTGGAAGTAACAGAGCTCTTTTGATTCCCCCCTCCGAAGTAATCTGTTTACTAAGCTTTTACAGGGTGTAAGTGTAAACAGTGGCAATATTTTAAGGGGTCATTGTACTCATCATTATGAACAACTTTTAATATGAGGATATGGGACCAAACCCTAAATCGCGAAAAAAAATCAGCTGTTCCCTACATTTTGAACAATTTTGCGAACATAAAATGTACTGAACAGCAGATTTTTTTTCGCGATTTTAGGTTTGGTCCCATAGCAAAAGTTGTTCATAATGATGAGTACAAAGAATAAATATTGCCACTGTTTACACTTACATCCTGTATAATTATGATTTAATAATGCTATTTTCTTCAAAAAGAAAACACTACAACATTAACTGCAAAGTTTAATTAAAGAACTGTAAAAAAATAATGATCGTCTAATCCAGGGTTGAAAAACAGAGCGAGAAAAAAATGAATGAACGAAATGCACCGAGACGTCAGCGTGGTTTAACCAGACTCGATTACCTACTGGAATGAACCTAAAAATTCACACTAGCCCCTGTTGCCTCATGTTACATGGTGCCACAGAGACCATTGCATGTGAAGGAGTAGATCGGGAGGAGTGATAATGGCAGGGTAGACGTGTCCTTAGGGTATGCAATCTGCTGGATGCGGGAAGCTCAGAACCGGTCGAAGTGGCGGTGCTTGAGGCCTATGTCCAGCAGTGGACGTCTTTCAGCTGAAATGATGATGTTGATTAGAGACGTACTGGATATGCATCCTAGGGTAGGCAAAGGTCGACGGCGCGTTGTGTTCTACGCGCGCCTCAAAGAGATGTCAGCAATGATGGGGTCCAATAGGGCCGATGCCGCCGTTGTCGCGGGTTGTTCGAAGGAGATCCCGTGGCCCTGGCTTAGGTAACTGAAGGAACACGGGTGGGTTTTAGTCAGTATAAGTCTGACACACCCTTCCGCTCCACCCAGAGTGGGAGAAGTCATTTGATTATTTCCCATCCACAAAAAAGGCAAAGGAATTGTAGAGAGACAGGTGGGGTGATATTTATCTTTACATCCCCATCAGGTTGTTTCAGGTCCAGCTTCACCGGTGAATCTTTTGGCGGGATTAAACTACTTTCTCGACTCTTTTCTATGTCACTGCTATGCTTTGTTACACGTTGCTTTATTCAAAGTCCTCGTATGACGTCTCGCTGCTATCCATTTCAGGTTTCTTGTAAATCTCACTAGCAGCCATCGTAATCTTATCTCATCTCAATCTTAAGTCATGTTGAAGAAAAAATATATTAGGTATGTTATTCCATATCCCACGGGAATCCCTAGTATCCTTACTACCAGGATAAAAAGTATGCTATGTGTTTATCCAGGTTATAAATTATCTGTGTGCCAAATTTCATGCAAATCCCTTGAGCCGTTTTTGCCTGATTGAGTAACAAACATACAAACATCTTCACAAACTTTCACATTTATAATATTAGTAGGATGTGTCTATATGTATATCGTTTACTTAAAATATCATCATCATCATCGATGGCAACCGCGAGCTTACAGTACTTGGGAACCTATGGGGTTCATAAGTCATGTTCAGTGTCAGTTCTTAACCCATCACATTGAGCCATGTGATGGGTTAAGGTTCAAATCATTGACATGATAATTATCGTACCCTAGACTGTCCTAATATTAAGGTGAGGTCTTCTCCCATGCTATAAATGATAATTATATGCACGAAACTCATAAAATTTAAAGCCTAAGAACGTCCAATAGTCTCATCTATTTAAAATATCTACTCTACCAACATTTATACTTTATCTGCGATCGACTGGTCATTTGACCACATCCACTAATAAATTGAAATGGCTCCCCAATCAGTCACATTGACAGACAAACAGCCGTATCTATTTATTATGGATGCTAATTAAAATTTTATGGTAATTGCCTTATGGGTTATCACATTTCTGATGGATTTCTTATAGGTTTTTATTGGTAAAGATTCTTATCAGTCTTACCTATTAGGTTGGCTTGTTCCGGAGCTGCATAACCTGACCCCTTTTCCCCTCTTCTTCTTTGTAAGAGGGGCCAGGTGATGCAGAGCACTGACCGCACCAGTGTGCTTGGTTAGGGCCTAATAAGGTCATAGTTATGATAGTAGAATGTACGGATTTTAATTTAAGAAAGAAAGCAAGAAAGAAAATACATTTATTCAGCACAGATAGACTAAAAGGCACACAACATATTCTGCAAAATATAAAAAAGTTACTGGATTTGTTTACAAGGTCTTGATTCGTTTTCATCATCTGGCGCGCCCTTTTTGTCGGGATCGGCTTCCAGTCTAACCGCATGAGCTGAATACCAGTATTTTACATGGAGCTACTACCTATCTGACCTCCACTATGTAATACGATAGCACTTAGTAAGACTGGTTGTCAGACTTTCGGGATTCTGATGACCCGTAACGACTGTCAAAGATCCAAGAATGACAGCCGGGGCCAACGGCTTAGAATGCTTTCCGAAGCATGGAACGGTCTTGGTATGTAAAGATGGTCACCCATGCACGGACCAGTTTTCCTAAAGTTCTATATAGTTTGGCAAACTTTCCAGTAGCTGACTTGATAGACTGACAAAATTGCAATTTTCCACTTTAATTTCTTTAGAACCTTTTGGGGCTTGTGGCCGACAAGGTCAGGGGATCAGGTTAAGCTACGCTTGCTGCGGTTGGTCCATGGATGGGTGACCATCTTTACATACCAAGACCGCTCCATGCTTCGGAAAGCACTCTAAGCCGTTGGTCCCGGCTGTCATTCTGGGATCTTTGACAGTCGTTACGGGTCGTCAGAAGCTCTAAAGTCTGACAACCAGTCTTACTAAGGGGTATCGTTACCTAATGGAGGTCAGACAGGCAGTCGCTCCATGTAAAATACAGGTATTCAGGTGCATCCGCTTAGACTGCAAGCCGACAGATTAAAGATCATCAAAGAAAAACCGGCCAAGTGCGTGTCGGACCACGCACAATGAATGGTTCCGTAGTTGAAAAGAATTTACCTATCCCAAAAAGAAGCTTAACATTGAATCCCAAAAGTATTTTTTTTATGCCAAAAAATTACAAATTCCCAATTTTCGGACTTTTTCCTTTAATTGAGCTGGGAGACCTTGCTTCTTGCCAAATTTCATTATTCTAGGTCAATGGGAAGTACCCTATAGGTTTTGATTTACTTGCGACAGTTGCGAGTATCAAAATGTGTCGCAAAATGCCCATCTTTTTTTATTGCGTTGACTTAGAAGCTTGATTGTTTTAGAACTCTAAGGGACTATAGATTTACATATTTTACATAAATTTCAACTTGATATCTCCACGCGTCCTTGAGAGACTGACAGACTTGAACATTTTTTTATGTGATAGAATTACAAATTAACAATTTTCGGACTTTTTCCTTTATTTGTGTTGTACGACCTTGCTTCATGCCAAATTTAATGATGCTAGAACAACGGGAAGCACCCTCTAGGTTTTGATTTACTTGCGAGTATCAAAATATATCGCATAAATGGCCGTATGTTTTTATTGCATTGACTTAGAAGCTTGAGCTTTTTAGGACTCCAAGGGGCCACAGACCTACGTATGTGATATTAAATTCAACTTGATACCTCCACGCGTTCCTGAGAAAAAGGGTCTTGACAGACTGACAGACAGACAGACAGACGGACAAACAAGTGATCCTATAAGGGTTCCGTTTTTTTCCTTTTGAGGTACGGAACCCTAAAAATAAAGAAAAAACGATGATCCGTAGTTAAAGTTTTTAAAAAAAAATATTATTAGCCTGTGTGGTCCCACTGCTGGGCTCTTAGCCTGCCTTCCCTACCTCCACTATTCCCGGTTTACTGCGACTGCGACTCAAAGGAGTCCAGCATGGTAAGGTACCTCTTACTCATCTAAAATCACAATATTGGAATAAGCCAATATAAAAAATAACGATACATAACTCCTGAATCAAAATACTAACACATCAAAATATAAAGGTGTACTCCCACATTACCGGCTCATAAATAAGCCGCCACAAAGGTGGACCATAACTTATAATTCAATAAAGCATTATTTTTTAGCCGCATATTAATCAATGACCGATAGCCGGAGAATTGATTCAATTATTATTTAAAATGCTGTGCACAATAACTGAATGGATGTACCCTTATTTGTTACTTCGCTTTTAGTTATTCTATGTTAATATTGTGGTTTGCAAGTGTGGAGGAGGCTTTCATACAGGGATTTGACGCTGATACTTCTGATACTTGACCAATTCAGGGCTACAAGGCGGCATCAGCATAGGCGTTTGGTTAGGTTCCTTTAAACCCTGCAGACAGAAATAGGAACCCCGCGCAGCTCGACAGGGCTCGTCGACCTTTTTTTTTTTTTTTTTTTTTGAGGGTGGGAAGTCATCAAATAACTTCTCCCGCTCTGGGTGGAGCGGAAAGGCGTGTCAGACTTTTACTGACTAAAACCCACCCGTGTTCTTTCCGTTGCCTATGCCAGAGCCGCGGTATCTTCTTCAAACAACCCTCGCCGCCTCAACGCTCATCGACCTGACTTTTTAGACATGCAAATTTTGATTTGCAAACAGTATTTTTGATGTCCCATTCTGTTGGGAAAAATTGGTAATTTGATGTGCGTTTAAATACTACTCTTGAAGAAAGGTCAAGTAATTTTTAACCGACTTCTAAAAAAGGAGGAGGTTCTCAATTCGGATGTTTGTATTTTTTTTTTTTTTTTATGTTTGTTCGCGCATAACTCCGTCGCTTGCCAACCGATTTGAAAAATTATTTTTTTGTTGGAAATGGTCCCATTTTTGTCAAAATCCAGTTCTGATGATGGGATCCTGGAGAAATCGAAGGAACTCTTCAAATATTATAGGCACACCTATAGCGACTTGGGTATTTTTTATAGTAGCTCGTGCATTTGCTCTCGGAAAGCACCACTTGGTGAAGTGGAACTGATGATGAAGACCACAGATGGCTACCGGAACTACTCAATGATAAATATTTCTCGGGTTGCGATTCGATTACTTTAATATGGTTGCTAAGCAATTTCCGCTCGTCACACACTGCGTGTGGTGAGTGGTTGTTGAGGAGTTCTCCTGGTTCTTACCAGCAGAACTCCTCAACAATTAACGTCCCAGCATCGGGAAAAGCAATATTTTGTAACATGTGATGAGCAATTGACATTAGACTATTGTAACTTATACAAATTATAAACAGACCCACTAAAAAGCGAGAAATAAAAACTTTTTAACAAAAAACAAACCGACTTCCAAAAATCACTACAAAGTGAAAAATAACTTTGATTTCGGAAGTCGGTGGCAAAAAAAAAGACAGTAAATAAAAAACGAAAGACACCGACTTCCGAAATCAAAGTTATTTTTCACTTTGTAGTGATTTTTGGAAGTCGGTTTTTTTTTTTATTATGAAAGCATGAACTGGAATTGTAATCTGAAGGTTTTACTGGCCAATCGGTAAACCGATTTAGTATTTATGCATAGATATAGGTAAATCGTTTGCGCAGCTGACGATAACGGGTTAAGTGATTGCAAATAGCCAAAAATCACTTTCTAATTAGTCTATCCTGCACTTAGCTTCTCCCAAAAGTAAAAAACTAAATAAAGGAAAAACAACTAAAAAACAAACTCTTGTTTACCCATTTCTTCGCATTACACCACAGCATCTGCTGTATCAAGCTCGTAACTGAAGCCTATTCCTCACAATCACCCATGTTCGTCTGGCGAGGCGGGCGGGCCGATCTAGCGACCGATCGGTCGTGGGCCGCTACTGTGGGCGGTGTGCGCTCGCCCTTACAATGCGTCGTGTGCGCGCGCCTTAAATCATCCTCTCGTACTTGTGTGTTATGAATGCTGGTACAGTCTGGAGTGACGCTGTTTTTATTTGTTTTTAGATGGAGTGATGAGGGATATGGTTAGCGCCTTTTGTGGTTGAGGGTTTGTTCGGGGATTGGGAGATGTCAATCAATGAATAAAGTGCATATTGTTTCATGTTCTTCATAACTCTCGAGGTATGGATATTGACTATGTATTCTAGAGACTGTTTGCTATGCCGATCTATTCTAGTAAAGAGTCCTTAAGTTAGTTAAGAAGCCATTTTTAACCGACTTCTGAAAAAGGAGGAGGTTTTTTTTTATGTATGTTCGGGCATAACTTCGTCATTCATAAACAGATTTGCAAAATTCTTTTTTGTTTGAAAGGGTATACTTTCGAGGTGGTCCCATTGTCGCCAAGTCAGAATCTGATGAGAGAATCCTATGGAAATCGAGGGAACCCCTCAAATTTTACAGGCACACCTATAGCGATTTGGGTATTTTTTATAGTAACTCGTGCATTTGCTCTCGGAAAGTACCATTTGGTGAAGTGGAACTGATGATGAAGACCACAGATGGCAATTGGAACTACTCAATTGTACATACATAGGTATTTCACGGGTTGCGATTCGATTGCAGTAGTAATTTATGCTCGTCAAAATGCATAATGGTGATGATGACTTCACCATGGAGCTCCAGTTCTCCTGGTTCTTGCTAGGAGAACTCCTCAACAATTAACGTCCCTGCTTCGGGAAAAGCAATAATCCGACTTCCACAAAAAACACTACAAAGTGAAAAATAAGTTTAATTTTAGAAGTCGGTGTCTTTGGATCTGTGTTTTAGTTTTTTGCCAACGAGTTTTTTTACCACGAGTTTTTTTACCACGAGTTTTTTTAGCCCAACTGTTATTTGGATCAGCGAGCGAAAGGTAGTGAGTTTGATGCGCCTTGAACTTATTTTTTTTTGTTATTAGGTGCTTGTTTTAACTATCTACCAGATTAATTTTTGTTGATGATTTCTGAGAAACTGTGCTATTTAGAGACATCGTTTTATTTTTCCTGTAATCTTTACATAAACTTCTATCACATAGAATAATTTCAGATTTTTATCTTTGCAAACTTCGGAGAAAAGGGGGGGGGGAACGGTATTTTTTTTTACATTTTTCATTTCTTATTTGCAAATTAGTTGGGTAAACGTCATCTAAAACTGTTCCAAATTTCAAGTTGATAGCATTAGTAGTTCTTGAGATATCCAGCTGTGACAGACAGACAGACAGACTGAGTCACACCATAAGGGTTCCTTTTTTACCATTTTGGTACGGAACCCTAAAAACGTAACAGAAAATCTCACCAGCGGTTTTGTTGTGAATAACTTTTCACAACAAAACCGCTGGTGAGATTTTCTCATATTGTCAAATAATTGAAAATAAAGATGACATTTAACGTGCATTTAACACATCATGTAAACTACACTTAGACGTTTCTCAAATGAGCTAGCATGGCTTACTCGATAAAACTATCGATTACATTTCAAATCGATAATTTATCTCGTTAACATCGAACACGGCCGAACGGGTCCACATACCAGTTCCGTTTATTAATGCTTGCGCGTGAGTTGACTAAATACCACGTCACTTGTAATTAACAATGGTGATTATAAAACATTTATGTGGTGATACTGCTTGTTTTTTGATTTAATGGGTTTGTTTTGTTTTTAATATTATTGTATGGAAGGAGTTTAGTAAGGAACGAATTGTTATTATTAGTCTAGCTTTTTGCTTTTTTGAAGTCGGGTCTTATTAGTCTTACTTGATGTGATTACGTTTTGTTGGAAATAAAACAGAGAGAGAAAGTAAAACATAGAATTTATTTGTATTTAACGTAAAACAATGGCGAGTTTTCGGAAGCGACCAAGAAAAAAGTGTGTGTTGCCACACTACATAAATATTTTTAAGGCACATAAATGTTGCACACATAAAAAAAACAACAAAGAAAATCAAAAATATTAAATTTGATTGTAAATTATTATAAATCACTGTAATTAATTGCATTAATCATACTAATATTATAAAGGCGAAAGTTTGTGAGTGTGTGTGTATGTTTGTTACTTCTTCACGCTCAAACTGCTGAACCGATTTGGATGAAATTTGGTATAAAGATAGCTTATACCCTTGATTAACACATATGTTCACATTGTATTGAACACAAATTTTAATATCTGTTAAAAAACCTGTTTACTGACGGTGTGACTTTTAGACGACTTTAGAAAGCCTTCTTTTAGAAAAAGCATATTACAGCATTGAAGAATTTGTGAACGATAAAATAATCTAATTTTGTTTATTGACATATAATTTTTTATTTTTTACTTTGACATTAAATTGACTAATTTTATTATATATAATAAAATCAGTCAATTTAATGTATTATGAGTTGATGACACTGTTTTGTAGGACATTTTAATTTTTAAATTGTAATTTGAAGTGTTAATTTTTGAATAATGGATTAATGATTAATAATTATTTGATGTATGTACCTATGTAATAAATAACTTACCAATTTAAATTTGTACGCCGATGAGGCAAAACATGACAGATATATATATTTTTTTTTTAACTCAAACTCAAACTCAAAGCATTTATTTCAAATAAACCAATTACAGACACTTTTGAATTGTCAAAGGGTCGGTCTTGGGTCGGTCAGTCAGAAAAATGAAGCTAGATTGCCCATTCCAAAGCGTAGATCCTATGGAGAAGAACGGGCAAGAAACTCCAGGGACACTCTTTTAAAATCAAATATTTTACAAAATATTGGTTACATCGTTCATATTGAAAATATACATGTGAGAACAATGTAGAAAGACGTGCACGTTAAAAGCGTAACATCTTACATGCCATGTGTGTATACTCATGTTTTGGACAAATAAAAAATCTTTATCTTTATCTTTTATCTTTAGAACATAATTAATTAGGAAATACCAATGATGTGATTTGATCGGTCATTGGGATAATTACAGAAGCCTCTCGTACATAAAAACGATCAAATTTAGGTCGCAATCTCCGGCTGAACGGATTTAGGTCCATGGATATACCATGACCTGGATTAGGACATAGAATGCTTTTTATCACAGTAATACGTCCCCATAGGACAATTTCCGACCTCCACGCGAGCGAAGCCGCCAGCAAAAGCTAGTAATCCATAAAATTCAAGGCAAATGATGACTAGACTTAAAAAGGACAATATCTTAGGTGATTAGTGACAAATTGACACACTTTCCAAAGATCGGGAATACCTTAAAAGCGCATGGCACAACGATGTCTTAAAGAAAAGGGGAGACTAAAGAGTAATTATTAATTAAATGCAAAAGGAAGTAATTACTCCGGTATGTTCTCGATGCAGTATGGCAGATTTCGATCCTTTTGACTTAAAACCGTATCCTATTGGATCAATTTTATAGGCATTGGATTAATGTGGATATGGTGTGCTATTTTATTAGAGCTTGTGGCTAAGTAATAACAGCCACTCGGGTCGATCCATCAGGTTAAGCTACGCTTGCCGGCGTGGGTTCATGGATTGGTGACCATCTTTACATACGGAGATTCCTCGTGTCTCGGAAAGCACGTGAAGCCGTTGGTCCCGGCTGTCATTCGTGGATCTTTGACAGTGTTACGGGTCGTCAGAAGCCCGAAAGTCTGACAACCAGTCTTCATATTACCCAGTTACTGGGTTGTGGAGCTCAGATAGGCAGTCGCTCCATGTAAAATACTGGTATTCGATGGAAGCCGACCTCAACATAATTGGGAAAAGGCTAGGCAGATTGATGGTGTGTTATTTTATTTGACCTGGATTGAGTGACTCTCACCACCCAGAAAATGTTTTACGAACCTTCTAGAAACAGTCTAGAAAGTCGCAACTCTTGAGAGTCCTATGTCCAGCTTTGGACACAAACTACAAAATACTGGGCTAACGACAATTTTAGCATCCCACATTCTACTGAATAAAAATCAAGAACATCCACTTGGCCTATTAACTTTTGGATTTTTTTTACAAAAAAAATTGCCAAAAATCCTAAAGCCGCAGCCACTCTACCCCAAAGCATCGCAAACGCATCGAAGGCAGGTGATCGGACACAGCGCATGCCCAACATTATCCGCCGGTTAACTGTTCAACACAAGCACGCGACTCCGTAGTATAATTCAATCGCTAATTGTTCGTGTGATAACGCCTTTATGCCGTATAGATGCGACGCACAGGTATGAAGTTTTTCAAGACTATAGAACTTTAACTCTTGAAGTATTTTGATGAAAGTGATCATGCGCGATCAGATTGATAAAGATAAGAAATGGCATTTTCAATAAATAAAGTACTGTCTACATAGTTGTGCTGTCAAACAGCATTGCTGGTGTTTCGGTTTGAATTGAAACTATCTTAAAGGTCCTCAGAAAGTCTTTTGGTGTTTATTTATTTATTTATTTAATCAGTAGTAAACTTACATTATAAAGATATTTAAGTTGGTGCAAACATAAACTCATTAGAGTTTTACCGTGCACCAAAATCATCGACTACATAATATAGATACTTATATCAAAGAACAACCATTCATAGTTGAATGAAACAATAATAAAAATGAAAACAAAAATGAGGGTACTATGTAGAATAATTATCTATTCTAACAAACGAGCGAACAGTGGTGACCGATCTGACCGTCTTTAAACAAAAAGTGATGGAGGAATGCGACCACGAAAGATACAGGTTGTTCCTAAAAGTACTATAAATGTTTTAAGTAATAATAAATTTTGCCATTTTTTTTTTTTTTCTGTTAAGATTTATTGTTAAGTATTAAGATTATTATTATTTGCAAAGATAAAATCTGAAAGTATTCTATGTGATAGAAGTTTATGTAAAAATTACAGAAAAAATAAAACAATGTCTCTAAATAGCACACTTTCTCAGAAATCGGAACGGTACCCTTGGTGCGCGAGTCCGACTCGCTCTTGACCGGTTTTTTATTATTGCTCTGTTGTCGTGGTATTCATGATTAAGCGTCCTATTAAATGTCGGTTATTCAGTAAACTCTTCATCAGATACCAACGGAATTCGCCAAGAGGATGGGCTGTAAGGGAACAAGCTGCAGCAGTCACCAACAGATCTCCCAAGTATTGTGAGATTATTTCTTTCTCCAAGAACCTATATTTAATTTATTAATTTGCTCTTATGGCTGGTACAATTTCGTTAAAAGCTCGTGGCTAAGCAATAACAGTTGCACGGGTCGATCCACCAATTTAAGCTACGCTTGTCGGGGTTGATCTGTGGATGGGTGACCATCTTTACATACTGAGACTCCTCCATGCCCCGGAAAGCACGTTAAGCCGTTGGTCCCGGGTTCCTTTTTACCATTTTGGTACGGAACCCTAAACAAGGAATTATCATTGGCTGCAAACTAGGATAACCTGGGACAGTGGGTATCTATAAAGAAAATAAATAAATAAACCATTTTTTTCAGGCGACACAACCCCATAGATATACCTTAACCTACCTACATAAAACTATTAGGTTATAGTTTGCATACTGACTTCTCAATTTGCGTTCCATGATGTTAGATATTACAACTGGTTGATTATTAATGGTCGATCCATCTGTTTAAACTACGCTTACCGGGGTTGGTGCGTGGATGGGTGACCATCTTTATATACCGAGACTCCTCCGTGCCTCGGAAAGCTCGCTAAGCCGTTGGTCCCGGCTGTCATTCGTGGATCTTTGACAGTCGTTACGGGTCGTCAGAAGCCCGAAAGTGACAACCAGTCTTACCAAGGGGTATCGTGTTACCCAGTTACTGGGTTGTGGAGGTCAGATAGGCAGTCCCTTTATGTAAAAAACTGGTATTCAGCTGCATCTTGTTAGCCTGGAAGACTACCGCAACACAGTTGGGAAAAGGCTAGACAATTTCTGCCCATCCTAGGATGTCTGCAAGAAATCGGATAAAACCTCGTTACCTTTGTAATTTTTTTGTAAAATTCATTTGTTTTTCCTAGCAACAAGTTTCTTTTTCAAACTTGCCCAGTCTAAACCTTCATACATCAAAATTATTCAGTAATATGTCATTCAACATTGACTTCACTTGCCTAATTGTAGTCCTAATTAGTCACTGAGCCACAAAAACCACTTAAAAACGTATCGCCAATGCCTCACTTCCCGGATACGCCTGCAATATTGTGGCCGTACCATAATAAATATGTGACATAGCCCTGTTACAATTACTTTAGCCTATAATTATGTTTTACTTTTTTTAATTAATAGCCTGGTTATAATAATAAACTTTAGTTAATTGTTATTATGTAGGTTGATGACTATTGCTTGTGAATTTATGAAACTACGAATTCTTCAAGACCTTTGTAGATCATTTAGTGGAGTAGAATATTAATATCGAACATAACATAACATAATCAGCCTATAACGTTCCCACTGCTGGGACACAGGCCTCCTCTCTTCGAGAAGGAGTAGTCCGTAATCCACCACGCGGGCCCAGTGCGGGTTGGTAGATGTCACATTGTCTTCAAATTTTTTGGCTCTAGGACATGCCGGTTTCCTCACGATGTTTTCCTTCACCGTTTTGAGAGTAGTGGTGATGAAATGATTATAGCCTGGGTTCGAACCCATGACCTACAACTCGTAAGTCGGGGCCGTTACCACTGGGCCACCACTGCTCCCGAACATGGAACATGTAGAAGCTAAAATGAACAAAAAACTACCATCAATTTGCCTAGCGTTTTTCCAACTATGTTGGGGTCAGCGCCGCACGAGTCGATCGATCAGGTTAAGCAACGCCAGCCGCCAGCATGACCATCTTTGCATACCGAGACTCCTCCGTGCCTCGGAAAGCATGTTAAGCCGTTGGTCCCGGCTGTCATTCGTGGATCTTTGACAGTCGTTTCGTGTCGTCAGAAGACCGAAAGTCTGACAACCAATCTTACCAAGAGGTATCGTATTACCCAGTCGCTCCATGTAAAATACTGGTATTCAGCTGCATCCGGTTAGACTGGAAGCCGACCCCAACATAGTTGGGAAAAGGCTAGGCAGATTGATGCAGATTGATTGATTGACATACTTCAGCTTTGACCCTGGGGTGGCATTGCATCTGCTATGTCTCTGGTATTGCAGTTGTCCATAGACGACGGTAACAACCTTAGCCATCAGGTGGGTCTTCGGTTTTGCCATCAACCGTTGGGCAGTAGACTAACAGACAACCAGACACAATAGAATGGTTGGAGAACCCTTCCTTTTCAATGGAGGAACTTCGTCCATCGGCAAGCAAGTTCCTTCATCTTCAAAATCAATCTGCCTACCCTTTTCCCAACTATGTTGGGGTCGGTTTCCAGTCTAACCGGATGCAGCTGAATACCAGTATTTTACATGGAGCGACTGCCTATCTGACCTCCACAACCCAGTTACTGGGTAATAAGATACCTCTTGGTAAGACTGGTTGTCAGACTTTCGGGCTTCTGACGATCCGTAACGACTGTCAAAGATCCATGAATAACAGCCGGGACCAGCGGCATAACGATGGTCACCCATCCACTGACCAACCCCGGCAAGCGTAGCTTAACCTGACGGATCGACCCGTGCGGCTGTTATTACTTAGCCACGAGCTTCCTTTATTTTCAAAAAAGGAAAAAAATTATTTGAGCGGTTCCCAGCTCTGTATTCCTACATTGCTAGATGTGATCCAAGTGACCACAACATGTCCGGGGAATGAACTTGGAAGGCATTGACATAATGTTATTACTTATTACAATAAAAAATAAATCCATTCATAATTAAATTGGACTATTGATTGACTGTCAGGGCACAGAGACGGTCGGTAAGCGGCTCTACTGGAATATTTTGATTATGCGTCATAATAATTTGATTACTTGTTGAATTAAGTAAATGAAAAAATTAGCGAGATTGACGTGTTTGGAATATTATTTGCATGTTTTGATTTTGTTTTAATAATAATAATTTATTTATTAAACAGACAACTAGATCCAATTACAAAAATACCCATTAATAATGAAATACCTTATTATGTAATGTGTGTATAATAATTATATTGTTGTTGTTGTTGTGTTTTATTTCCCTAGATTTTGTGCCTTTGTGTCGCGTGCGATTGACGTCGCGTGTCACGCACCTTTGCCTTAATGCCTTAACTCGGTAAATTGAACTGCATGATATCACAGTTGGATTTAGGTCTCTCTATTAGGATGCACCTATAATTCTTAATTTTCATGTTTATCTACAAAAAAAAACCGGCCAAGTGCGTGTCGGACCACGCACAATGACGGGTTCCGTAGTTGAAAAGAATTTATCCCAAAAACAAATTTAAAATTGTTACCGAAAAAAAAAATTTGTAATAAAACTACAAATTAATAATTTTCGGATTTTTTCCTTTACTTGTGCTGTGAGACCTTGCGTCTTGCCAAATTTCATCATTCTAGGTCAACGGGAAGTACCCTGTAGGTTTTGATTTATTTGCGAGTATCAAAGTATCTCGTATTATGGCCGTAATTTTTTATCGCGATGACTTAGAAGCTTGATTTTTTTAGAGCTGCAAGGGACTATAGATTTACCTATTTGATATATATTTCAACATGATACCTCCTTGCGTTTCTGAGAAAAAAGGTCTTACAGGCTGACAGACTTGAAAATATTTGTTTGTGTGAAAAAATTACAAATTAACAAATTTCGGACATTTTCCTTTATTTGTGCTGTACGACCTTGCTTCTTGCCAAATTTCATGATTCTAGGACAACGGAAAGTACCTTATAGGTTTTGATTTACTTGCGAGTATCAAAATATGGCGCATAAATAGCCGTATTTTTTAAAGCGTTGACTTAAAAGCTTGATTTTTTTGAACTTCAAGGGACCATAGACCTACGTATTTGATATTAATTTCAACCTGATCTCTCCACGCGTTTCTGAGAAAAAGGGTCTTGACAGACAGACAGACGGACAACGAAGTAATCCTATAAGGGTTCAGTTTTTCCTTTTGAGGTACGGAACCCTAAAAACTCAAAAACATTTGAATAGATTACTAATTTACAAATAATTGAATGTAGAGCATCTTCCACTCCGTAAATTACCAGTCGAATGGTCATCGTAATACAGTTGCCACCTACCGGCCCACTGATTGAAATCAATTCCAAAGCTGTGCTCATCGATTCTTTATCTATTGTCCAAAATATCACTTCTTACTAACTTACTAAACACAATGCATATTATACCATATTAGAAGAACGGTAGAGTTCAATTTGGAACTTCGACGTTTGGTTATTACAAAATTACGTCTGCTGTCACTCAATTCAAAATTAGAAAAATTCCAATTCTTATTTCTTTGGAATACAGTTTGAATTTTGGTTTGTTGAAAGTTTGGCAACGGTAAATGAAACATTGTCAATCTACAGATGGTTTTCTATTAAAAGTTTGGTCACAAAAAGCTCAGATGATTCGTAGTTTCTTGGAGTGGTTCCCATAGATGTCTTCAAATAAAATTATTCTTCGAACTGTGAGATTTGGATTAGGTTTTTGTGGAGTGCGATGATCCGAATTCGATTTATAGAAATTAAATAAGTGTGGCGAGAGCATTGAAGTAAAGTTGACCTGTAAAAAAGCTAGGCGCCTTGATCAAAGTGTTTCTAAAAAAATAAAAGATATCTTTCTGTTGTGAGAACTAGTACCTACGTTTTTATATATCTTTTCTTGAAATATGTAGTATATAAAGAAATATTAATTGATGTTATCTAAATTGCCCATAATAGTCTTGACAGAATGTTCCATACATTATTATGAAAGCGATAATTTTGCTCAAGAATTATTATTTGACGTTTTGGAATCGGTCAGCTGCTTATGTAGTTTCAGGTAAGATATTATTATATATCTTTGTCATGCCGTATTAGCATGTGGGGTGTCATAGTCTAGAACTCATCGAGTAGAGTACCCATAAATATACAGGGTGGAAGGGACATCGACGCACAAACGGTTACACTCTGGTGAGGCACCACCAAAGATAAAAGAAAGAAGGAGATATGGCGTAATATGTAGTTGAAAATGTATCGGAACCCGATGTCTCCACTTTATCCCCACCACTCGCCACAACTACATATGCAGTTCAGTAAAAGCAATAGATACGAAGTCTTTACAGAAAACTGAAACAACACGACATTCTTAAATGTTGTCACGATAACGGTCGAAAGCGTACTAGTTCGCAGAAACGGCCATTTGCCTGTGACATAAGTAGTGTGATCATGTCGCGCGGACACCGACACGCCTCCTTGCCTTTTCTCCTCTTTACCTATGAAATTGCCGTTCTGCAGTACTGGCCATTTCAAATCAAAATAATTTTTGTTTGGCTAAGAATTCTAATTTCAAATTAATTTTATTTTAAAAACATGGATTTTTTTTTCCAAAAGTCGTCATTTGTTTATTGATTAGTGTTACATTTTCATCGCATTTCAATCTTTTTCGTCATCATGGATACGTTAAAAATTCGAGTAATTATGGAATATGAGTACCGTCGTGGCAGCAACGCGGCACAAGCGGCACGCAACATCAACGACGTTTACGGAGCTAACACTACAAACCAACGCACCACCTGTTATTGGTTTGCTCGCTTCCGTTCTGGAAATTTCGACCTGAAAAATTAACCTCGCGGTCGTCCGACTTTGGTCGGCAATTACGAATTAAAGGCGATTGTGGAAGCTGATGATACACAATCTACGGCTGAATTAGCAGCAGCTTTCGACGTTAGCGTCAAAACAATATTGGTCCATTTGCGTCAAATTGGCAAGGTAAAAAAGCTTGACAAATGGGTGCCCCACGAACTCAATGATCGCCAGCGCGAAGTACGCGTTGAGACGTGCCTTGCACTGCTCAACAGACACACAAATGAACATTGATATAAAAAGTAAAGATACGGTCGTCCGTACATTTGCCTGACGCGTTCGCCACACAGAAACACTAACGCCATCTATTAGAACTACTCTTAACTACGATGTTGATCGGCGCAGGCTGCTCGTAGATGTAACCTTGTAAGAGCGGCGTGGTATTTTTCGAGATATAAAGAAATTATGAAAACTTTTATTTTTCAAAAATTATATTTATTGCAGTTTGTTTGTATAAATAATAAAATTTTCATTGGCCTTTTTGTTATTCTTGACATATTTTCCATTTTGGATTCGTACTGTTTTCTGACATTGTATATCTTTCAATTATTGACCTTTAATTAATGTAATTTATGATTAATAACACAGGTTGTTCCATTGAGTGAGAGTTTATATAAAATGAAATCTTATTGTAATATAATTAAATTTTTATTTCATCGGTAACAACGCACGCCGCTGCAAAGTTATGTCGCACAGCGGTACGGTCTTGTGGGCGTGGCCTCGCGTCGTCTAAGACAATTTACTTGTAGCAGGAAAGTAGAAAAGAAAATTGTTTTAAATAATGTTAGAAGTTGATTTATTGACATATTTTTGACTTAGAGGTGATATGAAATGTTATAATTTTTTTTGTTATGTTTTTTGTCGTAGTTCACGCAACCCGTCACGACATAATTTGGCTTTTTGCCTTTAAAATTTACGACCGCACCCGAAGATAGCCGATCGCGGACTAGTTCACTTGGGTTTAGGGGAGGATCACTCGAGGACCACGTTCGTGGCGTCATTTTAACATGCCGTCCGCCCAGTCCTTACGCAGTAATATATATAATATAAGTCAATGCAAATGAAGGAATTTTGAACCGCATTGTTACCTGCGATGAAAAATGCATTCTGTTTGATAACCGCAAGCGCTCAGCAAGTTGGTTGGATCCTGATTCAGCACCTAAACAATGCCCTAAACGAAAACTTACCCCTAGAAAAGTGATGGTCACTGTTTGGTGGTCTAGCGCCGGTGTGATTCATCACAGCTTCTTACCAAACGGGGTGAGCATTACTGCAGATGTGTACTGTGAAGAACTGAACACAATGATGGAGAAGCTGGCACATCTCCAACCAGCATTGGTCAATCGCTCGTCTCCGCTGCTCCTGCACGACAACGCGCGACCTCATACTGCACAGCAGACGGTCTCCAAGTTGCAAGAACTGGGGTTGGAAGCCCTCCGTCATCCGCCCTACTCCGCCAGACCTTGCCGCCTACAGACTACTACTTTTTCCAGAATTTGGTTAACTTCTTGGCGGGAAAAAAATTCAATACCCGAGAGGCAGTACAAAATGCCTTTGAAGAATTTGTTGCCTCCCGACCAGCTGATTTCTCCTCAATAAACTGCCACTGCGTTGGCAAAGATGCATTGATTGCATGGGTACTTCGATTAATACAAATAAAAAATACATGAAAAAAATTCGTTTAAATTTTTTCATACAAAACGGCAATTTCATAGGTAAAGACCTATTATTTCTATGGTCACTACTCGCCAGTCATACCTACAGCTCGCGTAGACTATGTGACTTCAGTACCAAGTTTATAAATAGGGACATTTAGTCAAATAAACGCCGTCTAATCATATAGGTCTGAAGGCCAATTCTCGTACTTCAAAATCGTTGAAATCCCAATCACAGTCTCATCTTAGAGACAATCAATGTCAAAAACTAGTAGAGAAATTGACAGGTTGCGACTTTGGCCGCATTCATGTAGAACATGATAGTCGGCGCTGATATGCCAGCGCTTATCAGGGGGCTAAGGCTGCCTGTCCACGGTGTAAACGGAGAAATATTAACCAATAGAATCTTAAGTCCGCTCCACTCCGCCGTCCGCTCGCACTCCTATTGGTTAATATTTCTCCGTTTCTCCGCTCCGTAGCCTCGCTCCGCTCCGGTGGACAGGCAGCCTAAAACGGCCACTTTGGCTGAATCGTAATAGGATAATACGTATCTTAGTTGAAATCGTAAAACGGTTACAAACTGACAATTCATAATTTATCTACTTACAATTCATAGCACGCAATTCATCTGTTTGACAGTTTTATATGGAGATTCGTAAAATGGTCCACAAATTATGAATTGAAGTTTAATGTCAAATACCTACATCAAATAGCAAAATCGTAATAAATTGCTGGGAATTCAGGAAATGAATCGCTTTTAGAGGAAGTTCGCGCTGATTTGGGCAGAAAGTATGAAAAAGGCGCGCCGACCAACGTTGACAACTGGGCTCTTATAGGCGCCAGTTAACAGCGTTATACATAGTGTCCGACCGAAGGTGCAATTCTGGCCGAAGCCGAAGCCGAAGCCGATTAATCGGTATTCACCAAAACCTTCGGCCGAAGCCGAAGCCGAAGCCGAAGGTGTCATTGACCTTGAGAAATACGATAGTTACTTTGATCTCAGAATATACTAGATACATATTGTGAGAGCTTTAGAGATTTAGCCCAATAACGAGCCGAGTGACCAACATATACAAGTAGGTAATAAAATATTGTCTAAAATAAAAGTTTCAAATATACAATGTTAATTAAATATTTATTTACTTAAAGTAATTTTAACAAAAATAATCAAATAATCAGTCACATTTTTTTAATTATCAGACGAACACAAAATATTTCTATAAAATAATCAGCTAGCATCGTTCAGTAAATTTCAAATTTTGACAACTAGCAAACCTTCGGCTTCGGCCAAACCTTCGGCAAATTTTTGGCCGAAGCCGAAGATTTGGCCGAAGGTGCTTTTTTGGCCGAAGGTGGCCGAAGCCGAAGCCGAAGCCGAAGCTTCGGTCGGACACTAGTTATACATGAATGCAGCCTGAGATTAGAATGCGAACGTTCTTAAAAATACGAGAATTCCCCCTCAGATTTTTTTTCACTTCTTGTTTGTTAAGATATTTGTGTAACTGTTTGTTTTCCCAAATAAATAAATAAATAAATAAATAAATAAATAAATAAAGTTTTCAAGATTTAGGTATTGTATCAGTTCTAACTTGATGGGAATATACAGCTAGATGAACATTTGATGACCAACTAATTGATTGACTGTGTTACAATAATGCTATGGTAACGCCTTTTTCTTAATTTTTGGAATCCTTTATCCCTTTGTCCTAAAGTCAACTTTTTTATTTTATTTATTTTTTATTTTATTTTATTTATTTTTTATTTTATTTATTTTTTATTTTATTTTATTTATTTTTTATTTTATTTTAATTATTTTTTATTAGCCTACATTGTGTCCTACTGCTGGACAATGGCCTCCCCTTTTTCCTCCCAAACCTCCCGGTGTTGTGCGATCTCTGGCCATGTTGGCCCCGCTAACCTTATCGGATCGTCACGCCACCTTCGCCGTGGCCTGCCTCGACGGCGATAAGTCCTCCCTCAGGCGTCCAGTGAGTGACGATCTTTGCCCATCTCTCCGGGTGCAGACCTGAAAAAAAAAATAGGTATTTTGAACACTTTTGGAGTGTTGCATTCAACAACATCGTGTTGTGTTGTGTGTGTCTGTGTTGTGTTGTGATATGTTCTACACTTGTACGGATTTCTGTGACAGTAAAACAATTTTTGTATCTTTCTTTTATTTCTAACTACCCGACAGACGTTGTCACATATACACACAAAATTTCATCTAAATCGTTCCAGCCGTTGTTATAAAACGTTTTATCTGTTTTCTTTAAAGTATCCTATGTCCGTCTCCTGGTTCTAAGCTACCTCCCCACCAATTTTCAGCCAAATCGGTTCAGCCATTCTTGAGTAGTGTAACTAACACGACTTTCTTGTATATATTATATATAGATATAATTATTTTTCTGTTTGATACATCACTTAAATCACACTAACGATATCTACAACACCATAGGCCAACCATATCTTTTTTTGCATCCACAAAAATTGGACCCAAATCAAAACAACCCCATAACTTTGGGCCATAAACCTGAACGCAGGTGACCAAAAGATAATGAAAGAGTACAAAAGAGGTGAAAGTTTTTCTAATAATTCAACCCCATAGCACACTCCCCTGCAAGCCTCGAGGAATTAATTAGGGCCAAAGATCGTGATTTATGCTTTCATTTTTAAGCTCAATGTCCCCGAATGACTTACCATTGGTACACTCGAAGAGTTTTCACTTGGAAGTGGATCAAGTGAGCTGGTGAGATTTTAACGTATGGAACACTTGCCATCCGCAAAAGTTAGCCTTTCTGCTGGCGAGCCTGAAGTAGCTGTATATCTATTCTGAAAGGTTTTGCTAAAAATCTCATGAATTTCATTTGGGAGGAACGAAGCGAAACGAACTGGTAAAGAAAAACTTAGGGCATACAGGACCTGTCGTAACTCGTTAGTTAGTAATAATCAGACCCAGATACAGTTAGCTCATGGCTAAGTAATAACATCCGCACGGGTCGATCGATCAGGTTAAGCTACGCTTACGTGGTTGGGTGGCCATCTTTTCATACCCCCTCCATGCCTCGTAAAACACGTTAAACCAGAGCGTCCACTGGTCCACGCCGGCCACAACGTACGCATGGCACGCAACGGATTTCGGTTTGTTTGTATGAAAAAATGAAAATGCGGGTGGTACCGATAGTGGACGCAGTGCTATAGGAATTCATACAAAGCAAACAGAAATCCGTTGCGTGCCGTGCGTGTGGTACGGCCGGTGCGGACCAGTGGACGTTCACCTTTAGCCGTTGGTCCCGGCTGTCATTCGTGGATCCTTGACAGTCGTTATGGGTCGTCAGAAGCGCGAAAGTATGACAACCAGTCTTACCAAAGGGTATCGTATTACCCAGTAACTTGGTTGTTCAGGTCAGATAGATCCTGGTATTCAGCTGCATCCGGTTAGACTGGAAGCCGACTCCAACATAGTTGGAAAAGGCTAGGCAGATAATGACGACACAGATACAGTTAGTATTAGTGTTAATAAGCTCTCCTATGGATGACATGACTGGAAGTTACTTCATATATTCATAGGAAGAAACCAAATCTACTTCGTGGAGAGTCGAAAGATATGAATCCAACGAATAAGAGATAATTGAAATGGGATATGGGTAAGAGAATGGTGATGAAAGATGTTATCGCAAAGCAAACAACAGCTACTGTCTACAACACAGATTTTTTATAAGATATTCATAATTTCGAGTTCACCAGAACCCTAGTAGCAGCGATGGTCCCTGATTAAAAGTTTTCCTGTAAAACCTTTTTATATTCAAAGGGATAAGTCGTGAAGGAATTCGTTTTACTTTATCATTGATGTTCTGCTCTTTCGTAGCCAGATTTACAACACTTTTTACAATAGTTTAATTTGTTTTCTTTGAAACATCCTTATTAAAGAAAATATAGATCGCGTTGGAGGAAAAGGGTTACAGAGAGGAGTCTCAATGGTGATCGTGGTTGAGAAGGGAGAAATTGTGTTTTTGGAAATAGGATTCGTAACGACTCGACGAGTCACTTGATTCTTGAAATTAACCTAATCTACAGAATCGAAAGATAGATAATTAATAGATACTAAACTTTATGGTTAGCATTGACATCTACTGATTAAAAGTTTCCTCCCTTTTGTCAATTTATTTGGGTTCGACGTTTTACCGTAATCGGCCCAAAGTAAGATGACTGTGTATACCTTCAATGTGAGTTCTACTTTGATGCATTCAGACATCTGCAACTGCTATTCCGGTTGCTTATCACAATCTGAAAACCTGATAGCCAAAATTTTATATCACCATGAACCTTAACATAATCAGCCTATAATATTCCCACTGCTGGGACATAGGCCTCCTCTCGGTGAGAGGGAGTGGGCTGTAATCCACCACGCGGGCCCAGTGCGGTTTGGTAAATGTCACATGTCTTCGAATGTTTGGTTCTAGGACATGCCGGTTTCTTTACGATGTTTTCCTTCACCGTATTGAAAGCAGTGGTGACGAAATAATTTACACAAAGTAATGCGCGTGTCGGGGTTCGAACCTAGGACCTACAAACTCGTAAGTCGCGGCCGTTACCACTGGGCTACCACTGATCTCCATGAACCTTAGGCATGTTTAAAATGACCCTGCCCAATTTGCACCGAGACACATCGCTGACAAACCAGCTCAACACTTAATTGCCTTAAAACCTGACAAACTTGACACTTTGGCTAACCCATAAGTGTTTTATTTAAAACTCAGAGCAAACAACTACATTTGCAATTTTATACGCACAACCAACGGTGATACTTTCGTTCATTTGACACTACAGAACGTACTTACAAATGTGGCGGCATCACTTCATACCAACTTAAAGGGCATTTTTTATCTTCAACATCGTACATCCATCTCACTCAGATATTGATGGGTAAGCAAGCAAGACAAGGATAAAAGATCTCGCCAGTAACCCTTTTGATGTCGCCGCCCGCGGTCATTGCATCGCATAAGTTATTCGCAGACTTTTTTTTTCATATCGAAAACTAAGAAAAAAAGTAATAATGATAGTATGTTGGCATTTTCGTTTGGTAGCAATTTTCGGTAATCCAAGACGTCTGGTTTGTACATCCTACGATTATGTCCGGCAAGGTTAGGTCTGGTGATGAGAAACCGAATTTAGGACTTATTTTTTGGAAGATAGAGCTGATTTTTGTGGCTAAGAACGGTAGTTACATCTTTGTTTTGCAGATTACAAGGAGCTAATTGATTTCGGCAGCGATCGGCAGAGGCCGAAATTGCCCGATTCGATTTGTTTGTTTGTTTGTTCCTTTGTTTAATGGATACAAATGATTGAAATTACAAATTCAGTTTTCCAATTATCGGCTTCCGAATAAGAGATGTTGAGTTTGTGAACGTAATTGAGTTGTGATGGATTATTGATTGTGTCTGAGATTTTTATGTTGATTGTGTTTTGAATATTTTTGTCCTTGTGGTGTCTTTGTCCTGTTTTCTGGGTTATGCAAGGTCAGATTGGCATAGGAAGACCGTAATAATTAAGAAATGTGATAGAGGAATTTTACGAGTTCATTGCTTTTGTGTTGGTGGTTTGGTTGATGGCTATACAAATCCTTCACTTTAGACTTTTACAGTTTGCTTTTTGTGTCAAACAGTTTTTCTACCTAAGTTTCTACACTCATGCCTCGGAAAGCCCGTTAAGGCGGAGATTTCTTGAAAACGGTCAAAAAGGTGTTTTTTTAAAGTAGTGTATCTCATGAACCGTAAATAATTTTGACAAATAAAAAAATATGATATTTTCAAGTCCTTTTCGCCTATTGATGGAACTCAAAACATAATTAAACATACTTTAATGCATCAAAAAAATCTTCAAACATACCTTTTGATAATCTTTAAAAGCAGTTTATCCCTTCACTAAAAATTCAATCAATCTGCCTAGCCTTTTCCCAACTATGTTGGGGTCGGCTTCCAGTCCAACCGGATGCAGCTGAATACCAGTATTTTACATGGAGCGACTGCCTATCTGACCTCCACAACCCAGTTACTGGGTAATACGATACCCCTTGGTAAGACTGGTTGTAAGACTTCCGGGTTTCTGACGACCCGTAACGACTGTCAAAGATTCACGAATAACAGCTGGGACCAACGGCTTAAAGTGTAATTATGATTATTATTAATTATGGATTATTTCCTTTATTTCATTTGTATATACATATAAATTACATTTTTAAATGTTGAAATATAAAAAGTATAAAAACATTTAAAAATATAAAAAATAGTAGCCCACCGGTATCGGGAACAGGGTCCAAGCTACCGGCGGTCAGGGCTGCTGAGAGAGGAACCTCCTAACGATACGCGCCGTGTCCAGAAGTACCGCTTTCTGGATCAAGCCCTTGATCCAGCCGCCTAACGAGAGCCTCCTCAGGTGTTGGTCGAGGCTCTTGGCTATTATGCCATTGGCCGTCACGACTATCGGCACAATGATTGCTGTATCCACATCCCACATGTCGACAACCTCGCGAGCCAGGTCAAGATACTTAATTTGCTTATCTTTTTCGGCTTTCACGAGGTTCTCGTCATGCGGGACCGCTATATCAACAATGGATTATTTATTATTATAGTTAATTTATAATTTTATACGATTTTATTTGCAACTTTTACGACATAATTCCGGTGCGCGTGAGAGTCTTTATTTATTTATTTATTGTCATGGCACTTCAACGACTTACTCACTATACATACAAAAACAAGAATAACATACACTTTCAGGTATTGTATTACAGTATTCTTCTTCATAACATCATTGTTGTTGCTTTTTTTTTTATGTACTAATAAACTTATTATCATTTCACTTACACTCCGAGCTAACCCACGCTTGGATGTAGGGCCTTAAGTCGTTGGTCCTGCACCAGGGGGTCTACTCCCTAAGCACGAAGCCCGTAGTTTCAGCCTTCGTTACGCGCG
This sequence comes from Cosmia trapezina, assembly GCA_905163495.3. NCBI lineage: Eukaryota > Metazoa > Arthropoda > Insecta > Lepidoptera > Noctuidae > Cosmia > Cosmia trapezina. The sequence goes on along the minus strand of LR991039.1, from coordinate 23,818,858 downwards.
TTTCCTACTCCGTATCACCGACGGATGGATGATTGGTTCGGGGCCCGAACGAAGTATGAATGACAACACGATTTGACAGTCGTCCCTACTCCCGATGAGTTTTTGCCCGTCCGAAAAATTTAACTTTTACACTTTTTTTGATGGATCGTTATGTCAGGCGGACGGACTGACTCACGGACGGACGGACGGACTGACTTAAGGGGTAGACCCCCTGATCTCCAGTCGTGTCGGATTGCCGTCCCATCGGACTATGAGAGTGAGGGATGAGAGAGTGCACCAGTGTCTGCGTACACACTTGTGTACTATAATATCTCCCGCGCTGAAGGCAGTTTCCGCTGAGATTTGTCACCATGACCGAAATTCGATCTGGTTCTGAAGGACTATTACCACTGCACGACAAAAGCTTCGTTTCAATAGAGAAAGTTCGAAGTTTTACGAGTGTTCGTAAATGTCAGACTATTTACGCCAGATAAACATATGTAGGTAAGTAGTGACCATAAGTAATTAAGAAATTAAATTCAAATAGACAATAATATGTAGTAACTTGCGAGGTACTTACGTGCCGCGTGCGTTCTGAAACATTTTTCTCTGTATACTTATTTCAACACAAAAAAATACGTTAGGTATTGAGGCCCCAGATGTTTGTGTCCTCTCCTCACAATATAAATACCACAAACAAAAAAAACAATCCAAAGATATCAATTCGTAACAAAAACATCTCATCACAGACATCGCTCAAGACTGAAGAGTGATCGAGTCTTTCCCGAACCTATCCGAAGGACTCCGAAGCACTTCGAGTGCTCGAGTGCCATCGAGTGTAGTGCTCTAAGGACAATCTGTCGGAAAATGACGAGAGAAAAACAAACCTTTGTCACGAATCACCATCGAACTGAGTATTACGTGTTGTGGTGGCTATTGCTATTAATTTTGAAAATTTAGATTTGATTTCCGAAAAAAAAAAACGGTCAAGAGCGAGTCGGACTCGCGCACCGAGAGTTCCGTACCATCATTTAAGTATATGTCATTTTTGTTGATGATTTCTGAAAAACTGTGCTATTTAGAGATATCGTTTTATTTTTCCTGTAATCATAAACTTCTATCACATAGAATAACTACAGATTTTTCTCTATGCAGACTTCGGAGATAGGGGGGGAACGTTATTTTTTTTACATTTTTCACCAAAAGTCGAAAACTATGCGGCCTAAAAAAAAGAAAAAAAAAATTGAGAATGTGCAAACAGCCCTCTTTCATATGATACCACACATGCCCTAATAGCTCCACTTCAAATTTTTAAGACCCTCTTTCAGTGCCTGTTGCAAAAATACTATATATTTTTTATTTTTTTCTTATTCGCGAAATAATTAAGCAAACATTATCTAAAACTGTTCCAAATTTCAAGTTGATAGCATTAGTAGTTCTTGAGATATCCAGCTGTGACAGACAGACAGACTGAGTCACACCACAAGGGTTCCTTTTTACCATTTTGGTATGGAACCCTAAACAAGGAATTATCATTGGCTGTAAACTAGGATAGCCTGGGACAGTGGGTATAAAGAAAATAAATAAATAATCCATTTTTTTCAGGCGACACAACCCCATACATAAATACCTTTATCTACACCCATGCCATAAATCCTCTATAAAGGCTTCTGAAACAGTTAGCTTATTGCCAACATTAAAACAGCCAGTGTCATAGTAACCATGGTAACCATAATAGCATCCAAACGGGTGTTTTAATGTTGTACTGAATTTCATAATGCAACTCGTTTTCAAAAAAAGAACATTGTAATGCACGCGCGTTTCACTAAAACAGCGCCGTAATTTAAAAAAATAACTTATTCGAATTCACGTCGTATACTATGACGCCGGCCGCCATGTTCGATACGAGTATTAGTATTGCAAAAAACTGTTTCAGAACCCTTTATAGAGGACTGATAACATGGATGTAGATAAAGTCTTGTATGCAACTGTACATAATTAGGTATTAAAACACTCATGTGATACTATTCCACACCACATTCGTCTCTATTCCACATTCGTGTTTTAATACCCTTTATTATACGTCAGTTGCATAAATAACTATAACCTACCTACGTAAAACTATTAAGTTGTAGTTTGCATACTGACTTCTCAATTTGCGTTTCATAATGTTAGATATTACAACTGGTTGATTATTAATGGTCGATCCATCTGTTTAAGCTACGCTTACCGGGGTTGGTGCGTGGATGGGTGACCATCTTTATATACCGAGACTCCGCCGTGCCTCGGAAAGCTCGCTAAGCCATTGATGCCGGCTGTCATTCGTGGATCTTTGACAGTATTACCCAGTTACTGGGTTGTGGACAATGATATATTGTTGTGGAGGTCAAATAGGCAACCGCTCCATGTAAAATACTGGTATTCAGTTGGGAAAAGGCAGTTTGGTTGAATGTTAACAATGCTTTAATCAAACACCGTGTGGGGCACATCAAAATATAACACAGTAAAATTTAAATGGTGCCTAATGGTCATGCAATAATATTTTCATGATTAAGAATAACTGACGCATTTCAAGGACCTTCGGTAGATTCTTGTTTTCTTCTATGCCAGTCAAGATAAAAACGATCAAAATTATTTACTGTAAAAACTTCAATAATTTGGTCTGGTTTCAGTATCGATGACACAGATCCCGCTGGGCACCCACCAAAACTCAAAAACTGATTAAGAAAAACACCATCCTAATATTTGGCTGACATAACGTATTGATTGGCTTTCCAGAAGCCGATTGTTAGGCAATGATACGATGGCCATCAACCTCCATCACAACACGTAATAAAACACAGTGCCAATTGGAAAATTCTACAAATCAACAGTTTGAAAATTTCTGAGGAGCAGCAGTAGACTGTAACAACCCTTTCAGCTGAAGGACCATTCAGACTACAGACGTTGTCCCAAGTTCGAGTGGCCCTTATTGTCCCCACTATCGACTTCCTAGGATACTTTGAGAATTTTTAATTAATTATTGTTGTATTGCATTGTCTGAGCATAAAAATTGTGGTTTGTTAGATGGGATAATTTTGTCACTGGAGAAGGTGGTGTTGACTAAATAAATATTGTTGTTATGGTGGTTGGTTTGCTTTTTGTGATAGCATGGTATACAAACTGACGACCCAACTGATGTAGTGGTCACTGCCACCTATGGACATCTGCAAAACCAGTATTATCGTGGATGCATTGGTACCATCGCGGACATTTGCGGTGAACCACTTTTCGACCTGATCACTATTATAATAAGGCTCAATAGTGGTTCAACGCAAATGTCCGCTATGATACCTATTTCTGCTCTAAAGCATCGTTACCAGTGTTTCGATTTGAAAGGTGTGGGTGACGATGTAATCACAGGCACATGAAACATTTCCTGATTCGTAATACCAATGGTATTACAGATATCTATAGGTGGCTGTGACCACTTATCATCGCAGGTCACTAGCGTCACAGGTCACTTACCATCACAGATCACTCACCATCACAGGTCACTTACCATCACAGATCACTCACCATCACAGGTCACTTACCATCACAGGTCACTTGCCATCACAGATCACTTATCATCACTGGTCTCAGCTTGTTTGCCACAGGTCTCTTACCATCACAGTTCACTTACAATTACAGGTCAATTACCATCACAGGTCACTTATACTCACTAGTCTCAGCTTGTTTGCCACAGGTCTCTTACCATCACAGTTCACTTACAATTACAGGTCAATTACCATCACAGGTCACTTATCATCACTAGTCTCAGCTTGTTTGCCACAGGTCTCTTACCATCACAGTTCACTTACAATTACAGGTCAATTACCATCACAGGTCACTATCATCACTGGTCTCAGCTTGTTTGCCACAGGTCTCTTACCATCACAGTTCACTTGCAATTACAGGTCAATTACCATCACAGGTCACTTATCATCACTAGTCTCAGCTTGTTTGCCACAGGTCTCTTACCATCACAGTTCACTTACAATTACAGGTCAATTACCATCACAGGTCACTTACCATCAGATTCACAGGTCACTAACCATCACAGGTTACTTATCATCACTGGTCTCAGATTGTTTGCCACAGGCCACTTACTATCACAGTTCACTTACCATTACAGGTCACTTACCATCAGAGGTCACTTACCATCACAGGTCATTTACCTTAACAGATCACTTACCTTAACAAGTCACTTACCATCACAGGTCACTTACCTTAACAGGTCACTTACCATCACAGGTCACTTACCATCACAGTTCACTTACCATCACGGGTCACTTACCATCACAGGTTACTTACCATCACAGTTCACTTACCATCACAGGTCACTTACCATCACAGGTCATTTATCACTGGTCTCAGCTTGTTTGCTACAGGCCACTTACCATCACAGAGCATAAGCTTACCATTATAGGTCAATTACCATAACAGGTCATTTACCATAACAGGTAATTTACCATAACATGTCACTTACCATCACATGTCAATTACCATCGCATGTCAATTACCATCACAGGTCAATTACCATCACAGGTCTCAGACTGTTTGCCATTGAATAACGTAAAAAAATAATGCTTACAGCTTTGCCATTTTCTCTCAAATCAATCAGCATTATAAAAAAAAGAATTAATGTAATCTCTATTTTAAGACAATTGGCTAACCTACTCAGTAGGTACCCCCCACACCTCGACCCCCTGAATTTAAAAATATAATCTTAATGGAGTACTTCTGCTAATACTAATTACGAAATAAAAAATTACAACAGCTCGCGATTGGTTCCGATTTGTGTAGCGTCAGCAACAACAGTTTTTTATTTAATCTTAACGTGATATATTTTACTTTTCTAGGGGTGAATTCGACCAAATTTTATACCCAATATAAACCTTAATCTTCGAATAAATTTTGAATTTTTGACAGTTTCTACATACAAAAACTGTCAGTTGTCAATTTTATTCCACGAATAAATAAATGAATAGATCCGACTGGTCAAATAAGCCCGTATGTTTACGTTACTTGTTTGAAATACACAAAGCATTACCAACTACTGTTTAGATTTGTTTTATTGCAATTAAGTACATAATAGAGTATTTATACTTAGGTATTATTTTCTACAGTTAAATTTCGCTTTCAATACAAAAGGTAAATACGATAGTAGGTACTAAGTCTATTTATTACCTTTCATTACAGTCCCAACAAAACATTTGTAGCCAATTATTTGCCTCATAAACTATCATAAAGATACTATATTATTGACATAAAAGTAATTCTATATTTCCAAAATAATTTTAACATTTCTTTAATTTCTCAGCGTCACAAAAATTGTTTTTATTAATTCTGAACAAAAACAATAGCTTGTTTGTCTCACCGTACTAATTTAGATTAGCCCTCACCATTTTGTTTTTACGCATTTTTTTTTTTAAATGCCAAACGTTCGTCTCGAGGGAGCTACTTACCGTGCCCATCCCCAAACGGTAATACCGTGAAATGGCTGCTTTCCAATCAGTATTATTTTTTCTTTCAACTTTCTGTTTTAAATGTGAATGATATTTGAATATTTTCGTGCTGTTTTTATTTTACATTTTTGTAGGATAGTTAAAAGAATTATAGTTTCAAGAAAAGTCGTTATTCTCCCAATTGATTGAATATTATTTATTTAGGACCTATTCTAATTGATTACAGGAAAGCCAAACATCATTATATACCTACCAATACCTACTCAAACTCAAACTAAAAGCATTTATTTAAAACAAACCAATTACAGGCTCTTTTGAATTGTCAAGGGGTCGGTCAGTCAGAAAGATAAAGCTAGTTGCCCATTCCAAAGCGTAGTAGGTTCCTATGGAGAACGGGCAAGAAACTCCACGGATATTATTAGTGAAGTATGATCTTAAAAAAAATTTACTGAACTTTAAGGAAAAAATCGCTACAGATAAAAATACCATAAAAGATTTAAATTACCTTCAACATCAGAAGCCAAAATAAAATATCCACTTCTTTGTTCAAAAAGTGCGTAGGTATCGCAGGAAAACTTAATCAAAAAGAGAAAATATTTGATCAAAAAAATTAAGATAAATACGAAAAGAATGACTGACCTCCCGAGCCCGTCCATCTCGATCAAAGGGAAACAATTATGAAACATTTAAAAAACAAACAAATAAAAAAGTATTATAATGGGTGAAACAAAAAAAAATTCGCATTCTTCTTCCATTCGAGTTGAATTTTTTCTTAGGGTGGATTTCACAACCCTTTATGTTAAAAGGGAGAAGTAAAGTCAAAACAATACATGAGGTTTTTTTTCTCGAAGAACCATATTCTAAAGCGGGAGTTGGGTTAGGGAAATTTTAAGTGGCTTCACAATCAAATTGACCATTGAAATTTTTTGTCGTAAAAAAAATTGTGATAGTTTTGGAATGATTATAGGAACCATAACAATTACTACCATTTAGGGCCAATTTTCCAATCGTCAGATAACTTTTATTTCAGAAATAAATATGGCGGTTTGACATATTTTCTATACAAAAGCTGTCAAAACCTCAAACGTAATCCCTGATAAAAATTAACTGACTATTGAAAAATCGGCCCATATCAAAAAAATAATAATGAATTAAAACAAATAAAAAACATCACATAGAGAAAACCTAGTTTTAGTTTTAACTGTCTAATTTGATAGTAAGCTAAAACCAGGTTTTCTTTTACATTTTTGCAGCACACTAGAAAAAATATATTACTTATTAGCGAATAGGCTAGATTGTAATATGAATAAAGTATCATTACCCGTGGTACTTTATATAAGGAAAAAAAAAACACTACAAAAATGAACATAAATATCAGTTTTGCGATCCGAGCTCCTGAACTATCTCCGTGGCCAGTGGCGCGGGTACGTCGTGTGTTAATTGTTTGTTCTTCATTATTTTCGACTTCAATTGCCCTTTTGTCTCGACCATTCTTTTCACAATTCCGCATTATTTCGAAGGCTTTCTTCCAGTAAACGATTCCGTTCATTTTTCAGCCTTTTCAGTGGCGAACCGAATTGTTTCTCGTGCGTCATCATTAACTGAAAAACTGAAATTGTTTTTTTTATTATTTTTCCGTGTCTGTCTTTCTTTTGGCTGTCGATGTGGAAATTTGGCGCGCGGTGAGCTGTGTCGTTTTTTTTTGAGATCATCAGCAATTAAAATTGTTTTGCCGACTGTAGGCGATTGTTTGTTGGTGATATTCTAGGTGTATAGGCACTTTAAAAAAGCCTTAGTGTGAGTTTTTATAATTACTCGATCACGTTAACGTAAACTTAATTTTTACTGAAATTGAATAAGCGCCGTCTGGTGACTATAATAGGAAACACAATTATTCGAGTAAGTATAAAAACTCGCACTAAGACCACAGATTGCTTAAAGTTACTTTAAGTTCTAACTTTTAAAAAAATCAGAAAACACTAACACAACATCTTTGAACGTTTCCACAATGGACGAGATACAATAAAGAGCACTCTAAAGTTAGGTTCCTTGTTTCCATGTCCTGCAATAGTCCTACACCAGCGGGGGGTTGTCCTTGGGTGCACTTGCACAGTGCGGACAGGGATAATCGTTGGTTGGTGCTTCATTTCATTGAAAGCGTCTTACGGGCCTGTGCGAGTTGGCTTCGGCCCCTCTTACCCCTTACAGTCAGGTGACATAATCCCAAAGAAAAATACCTTAACCCCTAATATCGGCCGATATGTTTCTTAAGAACTTGCTTCCCTGTACAAAAGCCTAGTACCCAAGTAATACCCTGTATATTAAAATCATAAAGCAATTGATTTGTATGTGAGCTCAAATAAAAGAAAGAAACGCACTTCGTCACAGCATTAAAAAAACTATCGAAACCAAAATGGCGTGTCAACTTTTAATATCACCTTGTAAACAGTAAAAGACACTGGCCATCGCAGTCGTGACTAACAATTTTAGTAAAAACCAACATAAATATCAACATTACCAAACAAAGCTTAAGCACGATTTTGAACCTTCCATTGATGAAATAAGGATCATGGTGGTTGCATTTTCGGGGGTCAAACTCGCAAAATAACTTTGTAAATTAAAAAGATACCATCTACCACGTAAGTATATTGTCTGATGGCAGATAAAAAACTGTATATAGGGGATTTTTGGAAACACCGCTCCCGTCCCATAATTGGCCCAAAAAGTTTATCTTTTCAAAGAAGTTATGGTCATTTATGGTACAATATTGTCTCTGTAGACTCGTAAGGAACGTTTTCGGGTAGTTTCCTTTAAGTTATGGGTTCGTGACGTTTGAAATAACTTATTTGTGTTTATATTGCCATGAGAATGTTGTAATTAGTGAGTCATGGAGGAATCGGATTCTGAATTACGTCACAATTTTTAACGGCTTGGTAGCATAATGCTATTAAGATTATGAGATATGCTGACATTAGAATAAAGTTACTATATGGTTACAGGCTGGTCAAAGACTAATGTCGGCTTTGATCGTACGAAGTGGTGACTCTCAGCATTTTACAAGCAAAAAACAACCGAGCCGATCCTTACAGTAGTCGTATATGATGTGTGACATCTGACATCTCACCTTGTTACTAAGCAACATTAACATTAAATCCATCTCTAGCTCGTGCGCTCATTGGTCAATTTAAAATAGCGCGCACTTCCCCGGCTTCCTGTTACACACTTCCGTCCCTTTTCACGAAATCACTCCCACAGTCTGCAGGAAAGCGAGAGGAAAGATGATACACATCAAACACGAAAATCAATCTTTTGCGAGCCATCCCTTAATGCTTGTCCTCCCTAAAATACGGCGAAAATAAGTAACTTTGTTTCCATTTTTTACAGTAACTATAGCACCTTTTTGATAGAAATTTCATGTGTCCTGAAATCTATTTTAGTTTGTAGAACTAAAGAAAAAAAAGGCTAAACCCAGGTCTATTTCTGTCTATTTTTTCAAGTTTTTACCATATTACTCCTACAGTTTTCATTAAAAGTGTTCATAAATTTATACAGTTCTCTACAAAATAATAAGGAATGATTTCATGTGATTACTTTTTTAGTCCAATCCCTAGATTTTTTTGTAAATGTGTAATTACTTCATATTTTGCAAGCGTTGTGTCATCGCGCTTCTCTGTCTTTTCTATGCAGTCCGACAGTGACCGCGCTTTTTACGGCGGACAAGCCTTAAGGGAGATGCGCTAAGGTAGCCCGCGAAATTCATAACTCAAATCTCATTATACAGAATTTATAAAACCAGTTTCCATTTAAGTTATAAAATCGTAACCAACACAATTCTGCTACCTCTTTAATTAGGTCATCGATGTAATCAATAAACATACTGTATCGAATCTGTAAAACTTACAACAATAACATATCCAACTCTAACTATGTAGATAATGCAAGAATAACGATGACATATCTTTATTTTGTCCTTTTGGTTTACCCCTTATGAGGAAAAAGTGATCGACGAATATGGCATGACCTGTCTTCAAAGGATCTTGTTTCCTTATTCAAGATCTGCTTTGACCTGTTGAAAAGTTCTGATGTGAAATAAGATGGAACTGACTTTCAAAACTGGTTTAATATTCCTGGGCCCACATTTTTGTAGTCACTTTCTTAGCATTATTCTTTTGAGCACTGCAAAATGATATAATTAAGTTTTATCTATAAGACATAAAGCGTGTCAAATTAAATGTGCATTTTCATTTATCATCATTATGAATAATTTTTATATCTCAATAATATGTTTTATACATCTGTCGATTCACTACAATGCCAGGCACTTCCTCGGAATAACCATTAAAATCTGCTTTCAAACATCATATTTCTTATTCTTGTCTCTTCAACCAGTACGGTTAATTTGTCAAAATATACATACATGCTATACAGGGTGACCTGAAATTAGTGGCGGACCCGTTAAGGGGTGATTGTAGGGATCAATTCCAGTCGATATCACTCTTAGACCTACTGTCCTAAAGTTAACCCATTTCAGGATATTCCTACTTAATTTTACAAAAAATACCCTTTTCGCGTAAGATATCGACATTTACGAAGATATCACTATTAATCATTCCTTATTTAGAATATCTTTGATGCAAAACAAAAAAAAATGGTCCAAAAAGACCAATTTTTACGATTTAGAGCTATTTTAAGATTTTTTTGTAAAATTCTTTAAGTAGGAATATCTTGAAATGGGTTACCTTTAGGACAGTAGGTCTAAGAGTGATATCGACTGGAATTGATGCCTACTATCATCCCTTAACGGGTCCGCCACTAATTTCAGGTCACCCTGTATATCGCTCTCCCAAAATAAATGAACAAGTCTGCATTTCAAAACTTCAACCTCTTAAAACATAATATTTTAAAACATCTTAAGCTTCTTTTCCACGGACCCCTAAACCCAAAACCGATACATCAGAAAGAATCGAACGTGCCACATAAACAATGACTTTATGTAACCCAATCCGATTCGGGAGCCTCGGGTAAAGTAAGACATAAATAAAGAAGTTATGAGTTTGGAGAGGCGATACGATACCTTGTCTCTGTTCACACTGCTGTAGTCAAGTGTGAGTCGGCTGTCGTTGATGTTTCTTTGTTTTGTCTTGTGTTTATATAGTCTTGCAGTCGGTTCTTAGAATTTGATTTATGATTGATCAAACTTGCTTTTATTTCTCTCTTGTTTTCTTTTGACTTTTGTTTCGTCTCTTAAATGCACTGTTAGTGAAAAGGGCACGAAGTAATACTATAAGATTAATTTCCCCATTCTATTGCTGCAATGATAACAATTTTTGTTTTTCTAGTTTTGGTACAGTAAGTTGCTTCTACTCCTTTTCATCATGTCATGAGTCTTCTTCTACAATTGCATTTTCTCCATAAAATAGATATTCCGTTACCATACTAGCAGATTCGAAGATATACATCCATACTATCCATACTAATATTATAAATTCGAAAGTAACTCTGTCTGTCTGTCTGTCTGTCTGTCTGTCTGTCTGTCTGTTACCTTTTCACGCCTAAACCACTGAACGGATTTCTATAAAATTTGGCAAGGCTATAGATGGTATCCTGGGGACGGACATAGGCTACTTTTTTTTTCAAAAATAATCCTACAGGGGGTGATATAGGGGATGAAAGTTTGTATGGGAAACTCAGTATTTCTTAAGTTAGGGATGTGAGAATTAAAATGTATGCTTTTGATAGGAAATAAAGAAATATGCGGTTCAGCGTTTTTGAAAAATCATCCCCTTAGGGGGTAAAATAGGGGTTGATTTTAAAATTTACAAAACTGCACGGATTTCGACAAAATTTGGCAAGGCTTTATATAGCATCCTGGGGAAGGACATAGGATACTATTTTTTCCAAAATAATACCACAGGGGGTGATATAGGGGATGAAAGTTTGCAAGGGAAACCCAGTATTTCTTAAGTTAGGGATAACAAATTTATGCTATTGGTAGGAAATTAAGAAATATGCGGTTCAGCGTTTTTGAAAAATCATCCCCTAAGGGGGTAAATAGGGGTTGATTTTAAAATTTACAAAACTGCACGGATTTGGATAAAATTTGGCAAGGCTTTATATAGCATCCTGGGGAAGGACACAGGCTACTTTTGGTCTTAAAAAATAATCCAACAGGGGGTGATATAGGGGATGAAAGTTTGTATGGGAAACTCAGTATTTCTTAAGTTAGGGATGTGAAAATTAAAATGTATGCTTTTGATAGGAAATAAAGAAATATGCGGTTCAGCGTTTTTGAAAAATCATCCCCCAAGGGGGTAAAATAGGCGTTGATGTTAAAATTTACAAAACTGCACGGATTTCGACAAAATTTGGCAAGACTTTATATAGCATCCTGGGGAAAGGACATAGGATACTTTCAAAAACAATACTACAAGGGGGTGATATGGGGGATGAAATTTTGTAAGGGAAACCCAATATTTCTTAAGTTAGGGATAACAAATTTATGCTATTGGTAGGAAATAAAGAAATATGCGGTTCAGCGTTTTTGAAAAATCATCCCCTAAGGGGGTAAAATACGGGTTGATTTTAAAATTTACAAAACTGCACGGATTTCGATAAAATTTGGCAAGGCTTTATATAGCATCCTGGGGAAGGATATAGGCTACTTTTTGTCTTAATAAATAATCCTACAGGGGGTGATATAGTGGATGAAAGTTTGTATGGGAAACCCAGAACCACTGAACGGATTTCGATAAAATTTGGCAAGGCTATAGATGGTATCCTGGGGACGGACATAGGCTACTTTTTTTTAAATTAATCCTACAGGGTGTGTTAAAGGGGATGAAAGTTTGTATAGGAATCTCAGTATTTCTTAAGTTAGGGATGTGAAAATTAAAATGTATGCTTTTGATAGGAAATAAAGAAATATGCGGTTCAGCGTTTTTCATCCCCTAAGGGGGTAAAATAGGGGTTGATTTTAAAATTTACAAAACTGCACGGATTTCGACAAAATTTGGCAAGGCTTTATATAGCATCCTGGGGAAGGACATAGGATACTATTTTTTCCAAAATAATACCACAGGGGGTGATATAGGGGATGAAAGTTTGCAAGGGAAACCCAGTATTTCTTAAGTTAGGGATAACAAATTTATGCTATTGGTAGGAAATTAAGAAATATGCGGTTCAGCGTTTTTGAAAAATCATCCCCTAAGGGGGTAAATAGGGGTTGATTTTAAAATTTACAAAACTGCACGGATTTGGATAAAATTTGGCAAGGCTTTATATAGCATCCTGGGGAAGGACACAGGCTACTTTTGGTCTTAAAAAATAATCCAACAGGGGGTGATATAGGGGATGAAAGTTTGTATGGGAAACTCAGTATTTCTTAAGTTAGGGATGTGAAAATTAAAATGTATGCTTTTGATAGGAAATAAAGAAATATGCGGTTCAGCGTTTTTGAAAAATCATCCCCCAAGGGGGTAAAATAGGCGTTGATGTTAAAATTTACAAAACTGCACGGATTTCGACAAAATTTGGCAAGACTTTATATAGCATCCTGGGGAAAGGACATAGGATACTTTCAAAAACAATACTACAAGGGGGTGATATGGGGGATGAAATTTTGTAAGGGAAACCCAATATTTCTTAAGTTAGGGATAACAAATTTATGCTATTGGTAGGAAATAAAGAAATATGCGGTTCAGCGTTTTTGAAAAATCATCCCCTAAGGGGGTAAAATACGGGTTGATTTTAAAATTTACAAAACTGCACGGATTTCGATAAAATTTGGCAAGGCTTTATATAGCATCCTGGGGAAGGATATAGGCTACTTTTTGTCTTAATAAATAATCCTACGGGGGGTGATATAGTGGATGAAAGTTTGTATGGGAAACCCAGAACCACTGAACGGATTTCGATAAAATTTGGCAAGGCTATAGATGGTATCCTGGGGACGGACATAGGCTACTTTTTTTTAAATTAATCCTACAGGGTGTGTTAAAGGGGATGAAAGTTTGTATAGGAATCTCAGTATTTCTTAAGTTAGGGATGTGAAAATTAAAATGTATGCTTTTGATAGGAAATAAAGAAATATGCGGTTCAGCGTTTTTCATCCCCTAAGGGGGTAAAATAGGGGTTGATTTTAAAATTTACAAAACTGCACGGATTTCGACAAAATTTGGCAAGGCTTTATATAGCATCCTGGGGAAGGACATAGGATACTATTTTTTCCAAAATAATACCACAGGGGGTGATATAGGGGATGAAAGTTTGCAAGGGAAACCCAGTATTTCTTAAGTTAGGGATAACAAATTTATGCTATTGGTAGGAAATTAAGAAATATGCGGTTCAGCGTTTTTGAAAAATCATCCCCTAAGTGGGTAAAATAGGAGTTGATTTTAAAATTTACAAAACTGCACGGATTTCGATAAAATTTGGCAAGGCTATAGATAGCATCCTGGGAAAGGACATGGGCTACTTTTTGTCTTAAAACATAATCCTACAAGAGGTGATAAAAGGGATGAAAGTTTGTATGGGAAACCCAGCATTTCTTAAGTTAGGGATATGCCCTATGTGTTCCACATGAACGTTCCCATGGGATATTTTCCGACATCCACGCGGGCGAAGCCGCGGCCAAAAGCTAGTAGTTACATAAATTAAACAAAATAACAAAACAAATCCTAGCCATACTTTCCTTGCCTGATCTTCCATTTCCCATATCTACTTGTTTCATATGCGCGCACGCATCCGATGTCTATCAGCGAGATGAAAGGTGACCGAGCAGCAAACGTATGTCGTGAATGCTAAACACAGTACTCGTTTTGTCTATTAATATTACCCGACTGTTACAATGACCATATCTAGAAGGTTTTGGATGTCGCAATTCGGTTCTAAATTTAATGTTTTTGGTGATTTTTTTAAGATTGTTATGTAGAATAGCTACTTATAACTTTGCTGGCTACCAGATTTTTCCTTAACTTTCCCATAAATGGAATAATCAGTGACATGGTTATGTCAGCCACTTAAATGTTATATTCAAACTCGAACCATTTATTTTAACTAAACTAATTACAGGCACTTTTAAATCTGTCGAGGAGTCAGTCAGTCAGAAACATGAAGTTAGTTGCCCATTCCAAAGCGTAGTAGGTTCCTCATGCAGAACAACAGGCAAGAAATTACATGGATACTCTTCATCATCATCTTACTGCCCATATTACTTGTGGTTGGCGCAACACGTTTTCTTCTTCCATTCTCCTCTGTCAACGGTCACGCTATCATTTTGTTACATCATTCTTGAAATCATACATATTATGTGAGAAGGATATTATTATGTACTTTGTTTTATCTGTCCATACTTAGGGTCTCCTTTAGATTTTGTTATCATTATTTACAACGTTGTAGATTGTGCATGTTTCAAGGAAAACATTTGAGGCTTCATGTCCATCTCTATCACGATTTCTAAATCTTTCTTAGTAAGTAACTTTTCTTTATCAATGAATTGTAAAACTATCCTACCTATCTTGAATTTATTTTATTTTTTATGAATCTTTAACCCTATATTCTTTTCTCTCATCAGAGATAACAAAGAACAATTATGCATAAAACTGTAAAGCCACAATGACGAGCTTGTCCACAAATCCGTCGAGGTTATCTGCGGCATCTTATAGCGAAATATTAAACGTCGCCGCGAGTAGAGTTTATTGATATTCTTTGCGACCGCTAATAAAATGGTGGCGAACATGACTTGTTAATTCTCTACCGATTTAAGATAAATGGTGCGTAATATTTATTGATTTATTTGGTCGTATCGATTGCATGATTTTCTTTTGTTGTTTTATGAGGGAACCGAGCGCGCAGTGGCACCCTCATCGTTTGTTTGGTGATTTCTTTTATATTAGAATAAAAATGCAGAAAATAAGCATGTTACGTTGTGCTCCACAACAATGTACGTTTTTATTATATATGGAAAATAGTGGCCACTTAGCCCCGTTTTAGAATGATAATAAAACTTAAAAATGTAAAACTACTGTTTTTAACGTATAGTCTTGTGGAGCACACGCTAACATGCTTATTTTCTGCATTTTCATTCTAAAATTAAATAAATAACGCTGTATAATGTGTTCCCCTGTTTCACTGCTAATGATGTAATAGTACATTATGATATAAGTGCGGTAAGTTGAAAATTACAGCCGAGGCGATATTGCTAGCCCGAGCCGTAGGCGAGGGCTACAAGAAAGCAGAGGCTGTAAATATCAAAGCGCACGTATGTCATACGACGTTTTATAACATATTTGCGAGGAAATAAATAAAACTCGGACTTTCTTAAACGAATAAATCTTTAAAAACACACTTTCTGAAAATGAATTTGCATCTTTGCTTGTTTTCCATACGATGAAATTTTGATCCGCTTGTAAGTATCTATCGGTCGATTTTTCGGGCAAGAGGCTTAGAGTAGCCTTTTTCGCTGCTTCTGAGACTTCTGGCGGTGTCGAATGAATAAATTCATCATTACTTGACGACATTTTCAAATAAAAACAATACAGCGAAAAGGAAAAGCGCGCGGAATAATTTTTACTTGTTCACAAACTAGCGATGCGCACGCATCAGCGCTTTTTTTTAAAGGCAAAGGCACAAAAACAGCCAGTATTATTAAAGTAAATTAATATTTTTTTGTTTTTGTTACAGATAAATGGTTGTAATTTATTGCCAAAATTAATTAAATCAAAGAATTAAATGTTTAACATTTAATTCTTTAATTTTATTTTATCCCAAAGTTAATTTTATTCATAAAATGTTGACCACTTTTCTGACATAAAAACTCTTTGCTTTGCTTTCTTTGCTTTTTTTTCTCTTAAGTATTAAAAAAGTACCGTTGGTTTTAGACGGAGCATGATAAACCGTACGTGTTACCTTATTAGAAAGAAACTCGTGCGTTTTACTTTACGATTACGCACAAGTACGTAATGACATACATTACGATATTGAAATTGGTGAAATAAGAGGCCCTTTACGAGCAAATGTGTTATAAATTGTATTACTGTCTTTTATGTTCTGTGCCAACGTATCTTCATTTTTTTGCCACTACCACAGAATAAATAATAGTACTAACGTACACTACTTGCAATTAGCAATTTTATTCAAATTACATCTTCTCAATACTAAATTTAATCATAATTATTATAAAAAATATCTGCAAAAAAATCAATTAGGAAGATTTCTCTACAAATATTATAAAAAACATAATTGTTTCTAGAATGTCCATCATCACGACTTCCTCTTACCCTTTATTCTCGTAAAGAAGCATTTACGTCTAAAATTCTCAATACTGAGAACCAATATCATCGAACACAATACGGATCATGACCATAGAGCTTTATTGTTTATGTAATAACGACGAGATTACCCTGGCAATGTGTACAGGTGAAAACGCACAGGTCCAAGGGACATTAGCATGCAGGCGGCAATCGCAACCCGATATGACAAGCCCGTGTTAGTGCTTTATGATTTTAGATTTTTCTGTTAAACGTCAAACTCGCCGCTGCGTGTGTTTGCGCAGCTTTAGAAGGGATTAGATTGTACATGTTTATTTGTGAAAAGATAAGAATTTTGTCTTTGGATTTTATTCCAGTTTCCAGAGACTTAAATCGTCTATAGTATTGCTTCCAAGTTATTTTTGCTACCATATTCAGATTACTTGGATAATCGATAGTATACGATGTATTGCCAATTCCTTCTTCTTTTCTTCTTTTTGACGAGAGAGAGTAATTAGGTCCAATGATGGAGTTCTTTTGTCTACAGCCACTTGACCAATATATATATGTATAGGTCTAATAATGAAGGGCACTAAGCCAGCTTTAATTATATTTTCATTACCACCTGCATCTTCTGTTTCAACTTACCCACTCATTCACCTCTCTCCATTTATAAGTCTGTCACCTCACGATCCCACATCGTTGTCAGTGTACGTATTCATTGTTTTTATATTATTTATACTGTTTTGGTCCCACTGTACAAATTAAGACATGAGATAGGCATGGTGCGTGCTGTGCGCATTGCTTTATGATCGTCGATGGTACAACTTTATTGCATTCGTTTCGCGAGTCGGTACGGTGTTGTGTTTCTTAAGGATTCTCGTTCGACTGTTTTTTTTATTGGTCTTGAGATCTTTGTGATTGTGTTTATTGGTTATTCTATTTTTGTGTGGTATCTTACTGATTTTTAGAATTTCGTTTTACCCTACTTTTATAATTATTATTTGTGTAAGAGCTATGTTACAATTTTTTGCACAATAATGTTAATTGTACCCATCTTAAGGTTTTCCTGTATTTTTGCGTACAATGATGAACCTTCTTTGAGACAATTACTTCATTTTGACCACGTAGAATGACGATTCAGATTCAACGATAGTACTTTTGATAAAGCATGAACCATAATGTACTTAATATTTTCTGATTGTAACATTTACGTCATTTGCTATACTTACCATATTAGCTGGAATTTGATAATAAATGTACAGCTACTGAGAACAAGATTGATAAGGAATTTGCTATTAATTACCGCAGCTATTATTAGTTACGTCAGGTAGCTGAAGTATAGCAACTTAAGGAAACCCTAAATCCATCAACTTGGAATTCAAAATCACTATTTCCTAACTAAAGAAAGATGGATTCTACTTTCTAGGAAACTTGAATGATAAGCAAATAGACCAAATCTAGCACTTGAATTTATATATCCAAATTCTTGGTAAAGTCTTGAAATTGACTAAATAAGGACTAATTAAAATTTCATTCAGAAATTACGACGGGGGCGTTTGTATTTATAATTCATTTAAGGCCCGGCTACACAGTCCGACACATGTGTGCAAAATTTTAGGTAAAGTACATGGTGCACTGTGCAGTATTTACACGATAGCGTCTTGCATATGCAAACAGTTTGTGCAAAAAAATTGTGCAAAGAACATAATTTGTTTAGCGTCCATCTTGATCATTTATTTATTTATTTATTTTATTATAACATTTTACAAACAAAACCTTGAGCTAAGAACTATGCCCCGCAAAACCGTTTTCACGGTTTGTCTGTGGGAACGGTACAAACCGCTTGATAGAGAACCGCTTTGCGCATTATACATTTACGCCATCTTAACGTTGCATGCTTGTAATATAATCAGCCTATAATGTTCCCACTGTTGGAGCACATATTCTGTGAGAGAAGCAAACCACACTGAGCCACTGGGCCTTAACCCACAACGATGTTATAATATGTCTGATTTTTTGGTTCTAGGCCACGCCGGTTTTGTCATGATGGAGTTTCTCACAAAATAGATTTTGTGCAAATCTTGTAAGATTGACCGTGTAGCCGTGCCTTTACAAATAAATATGTTGGATATCAAGAGCTGTTAATTGGACGCTCAAAACACAATTCAGTCAGTAGGTTATAATTAGAGTTCCCTTTAAGAATACCACGTGGCCTTTTTGGAATGTGTCCAGGGACACTACTATGATTCTTGCTATTATTTGGAGAGTAAAGTATCTTATTTATTTAATTTTACTTTCGTACTGTTTATTCAATTAGAGCAAGCTATATTTGGCCATTGTTTACCTAGAAATTGCATTGCATTTGCTGTCAATGTTGGTAATATTATGTTCAAATAGGCTTGCAAGTTGCAATTGACCATTTAGGTTCGACAATATCATTAATACGTCATTATGTTGCACTCGACAATATCATTAATACTAGCTTTTGGCCGCGTGGAGGTCGGAAATTATCCCACGGGAACGTACAACCGGGACAAAAAGTATATCCTATGTCCTAATCCCGGTCCTGGTCTACCCATGTGCTAAATTTCATTTAAATGCAT
Source organism: Cosmia trapezina (assembly GCA_905163495.3). Taxonomy (NCBI): domain Eukaryota; kingdom Metazoa; phylum Arthropoda; class Insecta; order Lepidoptera; family Noctuidae; genus Cosmia; species Cosmia trapezina. Next base: position 23,799,538 of record LR991039.1, on the reverse strand, counting down.
TCAGCCGTTTTAGTGTGAAAACAAACGAACATACGCACTTTCGCATTTGTAATATTAGTTAGGATTTATTTTTCATACGGCAGCGCTAGAGTATTTTTAGGTGAACTGCTGATTTACCTCTTAAATCATAATCTTAAATCTATCTTAAAATAATCTTAAATCATAAACTCGCGTTAGTTTGAAACAAGAATCCTAGAATTTCTTTTATCCATGTGCATATTTTTTAATTTTCGGTCTTCAATAAGGAATTTAACGACGTGGTGATCGACGTGGTGTACACAGAATCACAGAGATTCTTAGGTATGGACTTTTTGAATCAAACTGTCCGTACATTAACATAAGATTTTCTCGACTGAGTTCGCAAACCCATAGTAGCGCAGTTCCATCATTACGAGTGTCATATTGGTTGTTTATAATGATAGAGATCCACTAATCCAACAGGACAGTTTCTTTGTCCGTCTGTACGTCTTTTGATCTTAACATTACTACTTACCACCCAAGATGGAAGTGTTTATTAATACTTTTATATGCTTTGTATTTATCAAGGACATTCATTTAATTGGATTCTGAATAATTAACATTTATTTATTTCGTAAAGTAACATCTCCGTTTAGTGGATTTTGGAGAATGTGTCATGTCAATGGGTCATTTGACATTGATGAATTCACACAGATACCTTCACATCTGGTTTTTGATCAGCCACCAGCAACTGAAAAAGGATCGGTGGTCATAACTCCTATTTTTGGAAGCCTGTATAGCCCACTCTAGGGAAAATTTTGATTCCGTTTTTCCATTTTTTCAATTTTCGCGATCTCACGCTTCCTCTTTCTAGTTTTCAAGGGAAATCATCCAACTCATTCCGTCATATTCTTCAAGCAAGCTCTGTGCTACTTGAGAGCAGTGGTGGTAACGGCCCCGACATAAGAGTTGTAGGTGAGTTCGCACCCAGGCAGGCCCTTTACTTTGTGTAAATATTTTCATCACCACTGCTCTCAAAACGGTGAAAGAAAACATCGTGAGGAAACCGGAAATGTGTCAACCCCCACTGGGCCCGCGTGGTAGATTACAGCCCACGCCCTCTCGAAGAGAAGAGGCTTGTGTCCCAGCAGTGGGAACATTATAGGCTGGTTATGCTGTTCTACCTGGGCACACAGCAGTACACCCTGCCTACTTCCATTGAAATTGGTCAGCCTTTGGAGCCACACCAAATGTCTTGGTTTTAGAGTGTAGTTTCAAACATACATACATCATCCGTCGTGCTCTTGTCACCGCCGGGGTGCCAGCTGTTTCAGAACCCAACGGTTTGGCACGCGACGATGGAAAGAGACCAGACGGAATGACCATAATGCCTTGGAAGTTAGGTGGGCCTTGGTTTGGTATGGGATGCAACGTGTGTCGATACCCTTGCGCCATCCTACCTTCCTAGAACAGTGGGCTGTGCTGGTGCGGCTGCTGCAGGTGTGGAAAACCTCAAACGGCTAAAATATTCAAATATTTTTGGGAGTTATATTTTCGAGCCGTTTGGGGTTGAAACACAGGGCCATGGGGTCCGAGTGCCCACTTAGTTTTCCAAGACATCGCTAAGCGGTTGGTCGACTCTACACGTGACCAGAGGGCTGGCCTATTTTTTGGCCAAAGAATCAGCATTGCCATACAACGTGGCAATGCCGCCAGCCTTTTGGGCACTTTTCCTGTTGACAGCGATGCGGACGAATTTTTTGATGCCCTATGTTTCCCCTCCTTTTTAAGGTTCCGTACCTCAAAAGGAAAATCGGAACCCTTATATGATCACTTAGTTGTCCGTACGTCTGTCTGTCTGTCCGTCTGTCTGTCTGTCAAGACCCTTTTTCTCAGGAACGCAAAATTAATATCAAATACGTAGGTCTTTAGTCCCTTAGAGTTCTAAAAAAATCAAGCTTCTATGTCAACGCAATAAAAAATACGGCCATTTATGCGACATATTTTGATACTCGCAAGTAAACCAAAACCTATAGGGTACTTCCCGTTGTCCTAGAATCATGAAATTTGGCAAGAAGCAAGGTCTCACAGCATAAGTAAAGGAAAAATTGTTAATTTATTATTCCATCACATAACATCACATTGGAGAAAATCCGCTAAGTAGGGTCACCAAATTCAAGTACCTGGGGCACTGGGTCACTGAGGACCTCTCCGATGTTTTGGATATTGAGAGGGAACGTAGGGCATTGGCAGTGAGATGCAATATGCTGGCGCGCAGGTTTGCAAGGTGCACAAGAAATGTTAAAATTACTTTGTTTAAGGCGTACTGCCAGACATTGTACACATGCAGCCTGTGGGTCCGCTATACGCAGAAGGCTTTCAATGCCCTACGGGTCCTCTACAATAATGGGTTTAGGATGTTGATGGGGTTGCCACGATACTGTAGTGCATCGGGGATGTTTGCGGAGGCCAACACCGACTGCTTTAGAGCAATAGTGCGCAAGAGAGTGGCCTCCTTGATGCGTCGTGTGCGGGGCAGCTCCAATGGGCTCCTAAACACCATAACAGAAAGGGTTGAGTGTCCTATTGTGGGACACTGGAATAAGGTACACAGTTCTGGTGGTGTCCTTTTTAATGTAAGATAATTGTTCAATAAATTATTAAAATTTGAATCAAGTAGGTTTAAGTTACTAACATAGTTTTAAGCTTTACTAACTATTTATATGGAATCGATTGCAATATTCTGAAATAAAATTATAAATAAATAAAAAAATCGTTTTTTGGGATTACAATGTTAATTTTGTTTTTGGGATAAATTCTTTTCAACTACAGAACCCATCATTGTGCGTGGTCCGACACGCACTTGGCCGGTTTTTTTATACAGGTGACTTTGAAAACATGCGACAAAATTTAAAGGGGTGTTCTACCCATCATTATGAACAACTTTTACTATGGGACCAAAACTGAAAGCGCGAAAAAAAAATCAGCTGTTCAGTACATTTTGACGAATTATGCGAACATAAATGTACTGAACAGCTGATTTTTTTTTCGCGATTTCAGGTTTGGTCCCATAGTAAAAGTTGTTCATAATGATGGGTAGAATACCCCTTTAAATTTTGTCGCATGTTTTCAAAGTCACCCTGTATACCATGTACATCAATCTGCCTAGCCTTTTCCCAACTATGTTGGGGTCGGCTTCCAGTCTAACCGGATGCAGCTGAATACCAGTATTTTACGTGGAGCGACTGCCTATCTGACCTCCACAACCCAGTTACTGGGTAATACGATACCCCTTGGTAAGACTGGTTGTCAGACTTTCGGGCTTCTGACGACCCGTAACGACTGTCAAAGATCCACGAATAACAGCCGGGACCAACGGCTTAACGTGCTTTCCGAGGCACGGAGGAGTCTCGGTATGTAAAGATGGTCACCCATCCACTGACCAACCCCGGCAAGCGTAGCTTAACCTGACGGATCAACCCGTGCGGCTGTTATTACTTAGCCACGAGCTCCTCATATACCATGTACATATTATTATTTTTAAATCTGTATGATTAACATGCTTAAATGTTGTAGTATCTCACCTATGTAAATATAGCAACATTCAGCAGAATATCTGCAAGCTATTCGAAGCCCGTGATCCCGATGTTAAGGCTTGTCCGTCGCAAAAAGCGCGGTCACTGTCTGACTGCATAGAAAAGAAAGAGAAGCGCGATGACATAACGCTTGCAAAATATGAAGTAATTATCGATTTACAAAAAATCTGTTGATTAAACTAAAAAAGTAATGACAAGAAATCATTCCTTATTAGTTTGTAAAGAACTGTATACATTTATGAACACTTTTAATGAAAACTGTAGGAGTAATATGGTAACAACTCGAAAAAATAGAGCGAAATATACCTGGATTTAGGATTTTTTTATTCCTTAGTTCTACAAAATAGATTTCAGGACACATGAAATTACTTCTTACGTATTGTACATTACTGTGTATTTTTTCTTATCAGAAAGATGCTAAGATCGCTTTTAGCGATAAGACCGCCCATTGTGTCGCCCTATGTTAAGTTCAACATTTATATCTGTAATTTTTATGGTGTGCATAATAAAGAGTATTCTATCTTCTATCTATCTATGCTATAGTTACTGTGAAAGATGGTTACAAAGTTACTTAGTTTCGCCGTATTTTAGGAAGGAGCAGCCTTAATTTTAATGTGTGCAACACAATTATCGCAGAACACTCGCTAATTTACGCAATCGCATGACTATTGCGCGCTTGCGCCGGTTTCTGTATTATTTTGTTGCAATTTGATTCTGTCCTTTATTATAGAGTCTAATTTACGAAGCTTCATGATGAGATTGGAGAAAGAAGCTGAGAAGCTTCACTTCTTCTTTGCTATGCTTCTTTTGCTTTCTTTAAATTATGCTGTATTAATTGTTTTTAGGGTTCCGTACCAAAATGGTAAAAAAGGAACCCTTTATGGCGTGACTCAGTCTGTCTGTCTGTCTGTCTGTCACAGCTAGATATCTCAAGAACTGCTAATGCTGTCAACTTGAAATTTGAAACAGATTTAGGTGATGTTTACCCAACTATTTTGCAAAGAAGAAAGAAATAAAAATATATGTATTTTTTTTTGCAACAAGGACTGAAAAGGGGGTCTTAAAAATTCATAGTGAGGCTATTAGGGCATGTGGGGTATCATATGAAAGAGCGCTGTTTGCAAATTCTCAAACATTTTTTAATTTTGTTTTACGCCGCACAGTTTTCGACTTTTGATGAAAAATGTAAAAAAAAATACCGATCCCGCCCTTATCTCGGAAGTTTGCAAAGAAAGTTTGCAAAAACTTCTATCACATAGAATAATTTCAGATTTTTATCTGAAATTATTCTATGTGATAGAAGTTTATGTAAAGATTACAAGAAAAATAAAACGATGTCTCTAAATAGCACACTTTTTCAGATATCGGAGCGGAACCCTCGGTGCGCGAGTCCGACTCGCACTTGACCCGTTTTTTATATCATGAATGAATGAAATAAAATGTTCTGTTATTACATTTTTCAATAGGCGTAATTTATTGAGGAACCATGACAGTCACTGGTGTTATTGTATTAGTAAAAAAGTAATGTAGTACCTAGCTAAGTTATCTTTGCCAGCGGAACATAAAATAAAAAATAAAATTAAAATAAAATTAAAATAAATAAAAATAAAATAAAAATATTTATTTGACACTAGGAAATACATGTTACAATCAAGTTATAATAATAGCACACTAATGTATTGTTGCAAATCAGATCCTAACCCCCAAACTAGGCCTGGACCTGTATTTTGGGGGTCAGCGTTCAGCCATGGGTTCTATTTCCAATCTAAAGAGTGCAGTAGAAGTTAACAGCCAAGGTTATTGCCATTTGGTAACACATATAGGTCAAAATAGCAATACCAATTAGGTGGTGATATTTTTCTTGCAATTTTTTGGGTTCCGTACGTCCATATAGAAAATGGAACCCTTATCGGATCACTCGTGTGTCCATCACAGCCAAATCTACTGAACCAATTACGTTGAAATATGGTACACGTCATATGGTACACGTCATATGAATTTCTGTGACCCAAACACGGACGTTTAACGTAAATTAATTAATTTCAAATATGGGGTCACTTTGGGGGGGTAAATTAAAAAATAGTTTTGCAAATTGTACCTTGTGACATATCAAATGTAAAGGCTTGTTGGGCTTGCAAGGCTCAAATGGAAATTACTTATGGAGGCCTATAGGTATCCGTCGAGGGGTCCTTAATTAATTAATTAATTTTGACGACACGGTTGGCGCAGTGGTTGAGCGATTGACTGCTGCGCAGCATGTCGCGGGTTCGATTCCCGCATGGAACAAATATTTGTACGACCTACAAGTATTTGTTCCGGGTCTGGGTGTTTTTCTATCTATAATATGTATGTATTTACAAAAAAAAAATGTATATAAGTAGTTTATCAGCCATCTCGTTACCATAACACAAGCATTAGGTTGCTTAGCTTGGGACTAGATGGCGTTGTGTGAAATGTCCAAGGATATTTATTTATTATTTATTTATTTAATTAGGATGTACTTATTTTACTAAAAACTTTAAGGTGGCCAGTGGGGATGACTGCTTAGAATACACTAGAGATACTAAGCTATCGTCACTCGACGTCACTTTTAAATATTCCTACAAAATTATTAATTGTTAAAGATATTAACGACATTTGCTAATAGTTTAACAGCGTTTTATGAACAAAGTGTTCCTTTTTGCGAGATCGCACGTAATAATAACATATGATACGTCGCGGCAACATTGTGACTCATATCAAAGTGACAAGGTTATTGGAACTGCTCCAATGGAGAGTTAGGGTTGTGATGCATTGATGTGTAAGCGAACGTTCGCATTGAAAGTTAAACTAAATGAAACTCTATTTTCTACTATACTGGATTGTTCCTGTTTTATGTAGGTACACGGGTTTTGATGTTCCGTGTCTCAAAAGGAAAAACGGAACCCTTGTAGGATCACTTCGTTGTCCGTCTGTCTGTCAAGACCCGTTTTTCTCAGGAACGCGTGGAGGTATCAAGTTGAAACTAATATCAAATACGTAGGTAGATAGGTTGACCTGGAATCATGAAATTTGGCAAGGTGCAAGGTTTTGCTGTGAAACAAAGAAATAAAAAAAAATTGTTATGTGAGAAAAGTATACTTTTGTCACTTTTTTTTTTTTTTTGCGATTACAATTTAGATTTGCAGTTGAAAAATTAAGCGTGACGTAGGTATATCAATGTATGGGAGAACATGTTTTTCAACTACTAACGAATTTATCCCAAAAACAAACTTAACATCCGTTTTTTTTGGGATAAATTCTTTCAAACTACGGAACCGTCCATTGTGCATGGTCCAACACGCACTTAGCTAGTTGTTACATAATAATTTGAGCCGTAAATTGTTCATCTGCCGGACATAGAGGGGTCCTCCAAAGACTTTCATGAAAGCCGGTTTTGTGACAGCCGAATTTCACGGATTTATTGTAAAAAAACGCTAGCAATTGAAAGTTATTTTAGCCACTCATAAACAGTAAGCAGATTTCAAGATTTTTCGGAAGGCTTACTTACAGCAGTGCTCGCTATCTTAATAAGTTGCAACCACATTAGTGTGTCCGAGGTTTATTAATATAATAATATTATAATAAAGACGTGTCCGTACATTGAATAGTCTTTGACAGAATCCGTGATATATGGCCAAATTATTTATCGCCAGAGAAAAATAAAAAAAATTGCTGTTATTCCTTGTGATTGAGAAAAGACTGAAAATATGCGTGGAAATAGGTCATTCTTTTGTTTTAAGGTGGATAACACTTGAACGTTTGCTTTTAAAATGAAATAAGAAACTGTTGTTCTAGAAAAATATTATTTAGTGTTAAATATTCCTTTTATTTTAGATGCTAAGTTAATTAGAAGAAATAAATGTATATGATTGAGCCTTTTATTTTTATACAGTAAAATCACAGGTTTTTTTTTCACATTATAATACTGTTTTACAATAGTGTTTCCGATCGAAATGAAAAACTAATCACGAAGATATTGGTGATAATCTTGAATTCATGACTATCCCTGTTCTTCTTTTTGCTCTCACATCTTTTTTCTCGTCCTAAAAGTACTATAAGTAATTTAAAATCGTAAATGTTTATCCTACTTAATCTGAGGTTTTAAAAATACTAGAAAGAAAACAAACTTCGTCGCTTGCACCAATAACTTCCAAAGATCATTGCCAACACTTTTGAGTCGACAATTCGCGATTCTAATAATATACAAGAAACACCCAGTAGCAAAGTTAGTATAACGCAATGCACTCGTTTTATTATTATTGCGAATAAATTGTTTTCATCTCATTGTAGGTCAGCCGTTTAATTTTATTTTCTTTAGGCTTCAGACAGATGCTACGATTATTTTGTCGCAATACTTTTTACAAATGTGATTGTTGAATTATTTGAATCACTTTTTGCAGTCACTCTATCTACAATCTTGTGACTATTAGATATTGAGGTAGTGTTTTTAAAACTAATATTTTATCAGCCTGAAGAGCTCGTGGCTAAGTAATAACAGTCGCACGGGACGATCCGTCGGGTTAAGCTACGCTTGCCGGGGTTGATCCGTGGATAGGTGACCATCTATACATACCGAGACTCCTCCGTGCCTCAGAAAGCAGCCGTTGGTCCCGGCTGTCATTCGTGGATCTTTGACAGTCGTTACGGGTCGTCAGAAGCCCGAAAGTCTGACAACCAGTCTTACCAAGGGGTATCGTATTACCTAGTAATTGGGTTGTGGAGGTCAGATAGGCCGTCGCTCCATATGAAATACTGGTATTCAGCTGCAAAAATAAATTAAAACATCATAATACGTAACATTGAAGCTAACTCAAAAACTACACAATCAAAGTTAATAAATATATTATGGGACCAATTTCGAGGTATACCCTACCGAATAAAATAAGAATCGTTCAAATCCGACTAGTCTGTGAAAAGTTATGCGTGGTCTAATTATATGTTGCACGCAAATTGAAGTTATTTTCTTGCATTTCCAAATAATCGTAACATCTAGTCGCAAGTTTGACTGAATCCAAATGTGTTTACTCGGATTAAAGCAAATTCTTTATGGATTTATAGCGCGCTAAAACTGATTCCCTGTACTATGCACTAGATTTACATGTAGGTGAGCAGAAATGTAGGTGGGAATGAAATAATCTCACTGAGATCCACCTACTGAATTATTTTGAAGCATTTATTACTTTGTCAGGTGTCAACGACTCGACATGTATGCATATTGTTCACATTTATTTAGTTATAGCTATAATATATCGCACACCTAGATCTAAACTGAGACAACTCAAAAATCGTTAATTTTGAGTTATGTTTGAAAAACAGTGATTATCGATAAAAATTATTGAATTTTAGACCCAGTTTGTATACAGTGACTGTGCCGGCGGCTGCCGCTGTGTTATTAAGGCTTCGAAATAATGGACTTTTGATATTATTAGTCTGGTTTAATATTTCTGATAATGATGATTTACAAGTATGTAAAAATTATTAATTACGATGAGCGACGTCTCATGGTCGGACGACACTGACGTGGGCGCGCTGCGCCCTGCGGCACGGCCACGCGCAGGCACGGCATTAGTATGTTCATGGCGGCGGGGCCGTAACAGTGACATTTTACAAGCTATTTATTATCTAGAATCAAATTAAATTGTATAACTTCCCTAACAAAAAATGTAGATATACCTACGTTTTTATCGTCTCCTGAAGAATGACCTTTTTTGAGTTGTCTCAGTTTAGATCCAGGTGTGCGATATAAAATATGTAAGCGGGCACGCCCTTTATGCCTGGAGGCTTTATATATTTAATCAAGTTCTGTTACTTTTTTAGTTTTAATTTTTTAATTCTACTTGAGTATAATTTTCGATGTTTTTAGGTTTTCGTACTTCAATAGAAAAAAAAACGGAACCCTTATAAGATCACTTGGATGTCCGTCTGTCTGTCTGTCTGTCTTTCAGTATGTCAACACTCTTTTTCTCAGGTACGCGTGGAGGTATCAAGTTGAAATTAATTTCAAATACGTAGGTCTTTATTTCCTTGAAGATATATTAAAATTATGGTTCTAAATCATCGCAAAAACGGCAATTTATGCGACATATTTTGACACTCGCAAGTAAATCAAAACCTATAGTGTACCTACTTCCCGTTGACCTAGAATCATGAAAGGCAGGAGGCAAGGTTTCACAGCACAAGTAAAGGAAAAAGTCTGAAACTAGTTAATTTGTCATTTTGTCATATTAATTTTTTTTTTTTTGGTATTAAAAACATTTTGTAGTTGGAGAATTTACCGTGACGTATATCGATGTATTATTTTGTATACTATTGTATAGAATCAAGTTTTCCTAACTGAAAATACAGCTGTGCTGCTGGACAGTTTGTTCCGCCACTTTTTCTTCCCAGCTAAAGCACTAGTAAGTGGTGAAGGGTGGGCGTTTTGTGGGACTGTCTTATGCTTAGATAATAAATCTAGATCGAGCCACCGCGTGGCCGGTCATGAGACAGCAATATAATACTTTTTCTAGGTTATGTAGTATGAGAAATGAAGTTTAACGTAAGAAATCTTCCATATTTTGGACTGAAACCCATGTCAATACATTCGCACAATGTAAAAACTGTCCAAAAAGTTGAATTAATGTAACAGTGAAAGCACTTTGTTTGGCTAACATTCAAAAGTTCGCCAAGCAAAAATACGGCACGCCGTAAGACAGAAGATGCTATGTCTCAATTTTCGTACTAATTTCGTATAAATGTGACTCACTTATACACTACACATTGTAATCATGGCAACGTCGAGAGGTTTAATGTCATTGGTCTTATGTAATTTTGACGTTCAGAAAGCGTTCTCAGCCTAGTTTGAATAAATGACTTTCGATTTTGATTATAACTTAGTAGATTATGATTATATTAGATTATATTATATTATTATTATATCACTGCATTAGGCTGAGCGTCAGCCGTTTCGCGCGTTAGTGACGCTTAATTAAGTATTTGTTGTTTTTCCTTTTAAGTTTGAATTTTAGCTACCCAATTGTTTTTTATTTTTTAGGATTATGTAAAAATTGAAAGTATGTGCGTCATTTTTCGCGGGAATAAATAGTTTTTCTTTCTTTCTTTCTTCTTTCTTTCTTTCTAGATCGATATAGCAATAAACGATGCCTGCCCGCCAACGAATTAAGAATGATACGCAGATAATAACTTTCAAATACCCTCATTAGTGCCGGATAATTAGCCACGAACTGTGTTTTTTAACTAATAAACATGTTAATGTTATTTTAACAGAATTCAATGACGAACGGAGATGAGTTCACAATGTTTTGTGTGTGTATTTTTGTGGGTTTATTTGTTACAATTTATGAGTTGTGTGGAACCTGAAAAGACTTCTAAGACTTCTACTTCAGTAAGTTAAGAGATCGCTTTCAAATTTTTAGTTTTTAAAATTTCAACATTAATATCTGTAATTTTTATGGTGTGCATAATAAAGAGTATTCTATCTATCTATCTAAGTTAAAAAAAGCCGGTCAAGTGCGAGTCGGACTCGCGCACGAAGGGTTCCGTACCATATTATATGTTTAACAATCGCAAAGATAACTTTTTATTTATTTTATAATGATACTGTGACTTACAAGGTTATTTTTTGCAGTTGCAGAAAATCACCCATGTTTAAACAAAATACCTTATGAATCGCCGTTTTCAGTATTGTTGATTACATACAGTATTCATGGTACCTACATGGTATAAAGAAGTTTCAAATTCCTAATTTGTTGAATTGTTGCGCTAGAGCTCGTACAAAAATGGTCTAAAATTTACAACTTTTGCGGCCCCCTATTTCTTAATTTTAAAAATAAAAAAAAAATGTTTGTACTCTACTCAATGAGTTCTAGACGATGACACCCCACATGCACAAAGCAAAACATGAACATGCATGATGCATGAACTTAAACAAATATTAACACCATACGTACCATGTAAAACAACATTCATACAAATAAAATTCTATTCTATTCTATTCTATTCTATTCTATGCTAGATTAAAATTTTAATTTTTTTTTCAAAATGAAAAGTTTATTGTATGGGGACCGACCCCTTACATTTTGCTTTATTTTTATTATTTGTTGTTATAGCCGTAATAGACAGCGGAGGCTTAGTAAGTTTGTACTGGACTGTACGTGGTTGTCTGATTTCATGGATTTTAATTTTCTTGCGCGGAACCCTTATTATTTTTCTAAAATAAAAATAGCCTAAGTTGGAGTAACTTAGGCTATTTTTATTTTAGAACATCAGCTATATGCCGTCAAAATCGGTGAAAATTCGTTTGGCAAGTTTCCTAACTTGACTCAAAGTACTATTTTTTTAATCGGACTGCGCTTTAAAATTCTTCTATACAAACTTTAACATCCCTAAACCTCATTTGAGGCGTAGTTTTGAAAAACTAATAATGACAAACATTATTACTTACTTATGCAAGTATTTGTGCCAAGTTTCAAGTTCATTAAGCAAATTAATAAGATTTTTCATATAAACTGTATCTCTGTTTTCACGAACACAGATAAAGAATTTCAAAAATCGTCTATTATGTTTCCGTAACTTGACTCAAACATTATTTACACCAATTTTAGAGTTAATCAAGCCCCCAATAAAATCCACCGCTATAAAATTAACTTTTCACCCCTTAGGGGTAGATTTTTGGAAAACCCTGATACACGTTAGTCTTAATTTTTGGTCTCAAGTATAAAAACTGAGTTTTGAGTTAATCGGACCGCGTGTTAAAGTTCCTCCATACAAACTTTGACACCCCCAATCCCTCCTTAGGGGGTAGTTTAGGAAAACTAAAAATGATAAACTTTATAATTTACTTAGATGAATATTCGTGCTAAGTTTCAAGTCTATTAACTCAAGGGATAGGATTTTTCATACAAACTTTCATCCCCTATTTTACCCCCTTAGGGATGGAATTTCCAAAAATCCTTCCTTAGTGGTTGTTTACACTATATAAGGTATCTATGTGCAAAATTTCAAGTCTCTAGGTCCATTGGTTTGGGCTGTGCGTTGATATATTAGTCAGTGACTCAGTCAGGACTTTGATTTTTTTTATATATATAGATTTACCATGTTATTTTAAGACCACAAACTTCTTATAGGTTTTCCTGTAATCTACAGGTATAGAACTATTTTGTATATTTTTTTCAAAATTTTAGGCTCAGTACTTTCGGAGATAAGGGGGGGGGGGGAATGGTCAATTTTCGTCAATTTTCTTAAATAACTTTAAAACAATATATTTTAAAATTATAAAAAAAATATATTTGAGACCCTCACAGTAAGCCCTTTCATTTGATGTGTCACACGGTACAGTTTACAAAACTTTTTTTTTTAATTTTCTTATTTTCCCCCTAAAAGTGACTCTCATATTCAAAATTCATATTATTATTTACTTTAGCTGTACGTGTTTGGGTCACAGAAATCCATATGTGTACCAAATTTTAAATTAATTGGTCAATAAGATTCGGAGCAAATTGGCTGTGACAGACGGACAGACGGACAGACAGACAGACACACGAGTGATCCTATAAGGGTTCGGTTTTTTCCTTTTGAGGTACGGAACCCTAAAAAACGACTTGTTTTCTTGGAATGGTTAAGTGACTCTATCGATTCCCAATTTCTGCAAGGCTTATATTTTATAACTAACAGTTTCTGCAGGCAACTTCCTCCGCGTGAAATTTCTTGTTCCCCCGACCCACCCCATCGCATCGCATTGCTTGCCCGCGCTATTGCTTCGTTTTCGCTTAGCGCACTTTCTGATTTTTTTTTATTTTTGTTCGGCACCTAGGGTCTGAAGGGAGTGATGTTAAATATGCCTATAGGCTTCCTTAAGACTTGGTGGATCCAAGTTGGTTGACTATTACTCGTAAACTTGAAAAGCCTACTTAGCTGTGATAGTTTTCCTTTTAACTTTGTTATATATACCGTGAATTTTTTCACGCATCCAAAACTAACCGTTTAGCTGGCAGGGGGGAGACACTTGACTCTAACAAAAATTAGCACTTTAAAACTTAATATTTCAGAAACGGATACCTAAATCAAAAACTGTTTTCACAAACCCGCAATATTTTTGAAAGACCTATCCAACAACACCCCACACTATGGGTTAGACTAGAAAAAAAAAACATCCCCTCTTTACGTGTACAGAAGGTACCACAAAAAATTTTGTTTTTCATAATTTTATTTTACCACTTTGTCGGCGTGATGAATATGTATATCCATGCCAAGTTATAGCTTTCTAATACTAAGAGTCTCTGAGCTAAGCTGCGGACGGACAGACAGACAGACAGACAGACAGGCAGACAGATGGACGGACATAGCAAAATTATAAGGGTTCCTTGTTGACTACGGAACCCTAAAAAGTGTGTGTGTTAGCTCCGCCGCACGACAGGAGTTTGCTTACCCCCTACCCTCCCACTACCCCTCACCGCAACCTCTTACCCCCTCCATAACCCTACCATCTCACCACCTTCACCGCATCACTTTTTCGCTAACCTACCCCAAACCCCTCTCACACCTCCTTCGCCGCGTCTCCCTCCTCCTCTTTCTCTCCCCTTCACCTCCATCTCAATAACACCTACCTCTCTCCCCTCACTCCCTCACCAACCCCTCCCCTAACCCTCTCCCCTCCCCACTCCCTCACCAACCCCTCCCCCTCTGCCTCCTCACCACTTCTGCTGCCAGAAAAAAGTCGCGTGGTCACCGCTCACCCCGCTCGGCTAGCTAGGGGTGAGCGGCGACCACGCGACTTTTTTCTAATACTTACATTTTTAAACTCGTGATATCTTTCGAATGGAATGTCCAAATTGAATAATACCAAGGGATAAATAAAGAGCCTTTTCTAACGCCATTTCAATTAAATTTTTAAAATAAAGGACACTTATTGTGACATAATAATAGCTAGCCATACCCTTTCGCGACATTTTTTGTAGATATTGTAAAGTCGTAGTATATTATTTTGTTTTATCATCAATAGTTTTCGCAGCGCACGCGATGTAAGGAATTTTTTAGGTAATTTCTTTACACCTCGGGTTACATTATTGGAGTTTTAGTAAGGATTCCTAATGTTTTTAAAATATTATATAGCCTATGTCAAATCAGGCCAGTAGTTTCGGAGCCTATTCAATGCAAACAAACAAAAAATCAAATCTTTCCTCTTTATAATTTTAGTATAGAAGTACGTATAGATAATTATAATAGACTAGCTGACCTATCATACGTTGTCATGTCAAAATTTCAGTTTTGATTTTTTAGCAGTTTTTTTTGGTTTTTCCTTATTTTCTTTTTTTTCTAAATCACCTTAATAAAGCGGCGGGCGTACAAAACAAAAAAACATCAAATCTTCTTCTTGAATTTTCTTCTTTTTGAGTTTTAGCGAGACTATCGAACAGCAATTAAATTTTATATTTAAGATAGATATGTAAACATACGTATATTATATGTATTTACCATACATAATTTGCTGACAGACTGTCAAACTCATTTTTTTTTTTTTCATTAAATGGCTGTAATAGACAAAAATAGTCTATTGCTAGTAGACCAAAATCCTCAACTCACAATGTTTCAGGGCCCTTTCAAGATTTCGATCATTAGCATCAAGGACTGCAGTAACCCTAGCAAGCGTTACGTGAGGAATCCCCCGGTTGTCCTCCAATCAACAACTCACAACGGCACACTGAGTGGAAGTATTACTTTCTTGAAGGATATGAAGTATATGAAGGTAAAGTTTTCATCAATATAAAGGTGCTTTACTCAACAGAAACTGAATCCAGAGGGCCTAGAGTAAAATTCGGTGGTGGCCGCAGTGACGGCTGTTGTGGAAATGATGGCAGCAGGTTTGGCTTTACGGTGTAAAAAAACATTTCAGTGACGTCATTTGATGGTAAATAGCGGACGCTATGTGGCGGCCACCGCAGTCTCAGGGCACTCTATCTTTAGCCCTGTCTTCTATCACCGATAACGATGATGGACAAGTCGAAATACTGCCACTAGACCAACGAGGCCATTAGCCACGAACTATTGTGAACTAATCTGATTATAAATGATAAATGATTTATTTTCTGTAAGTAGCTTTGTACAAACACTTACACGTCAATCATATTTAAAAAAAAAACTAGATGACGTCGGCGTTTCCTATCTGATTACTCTAAGAAGAAAAGTCGAAACAAACTCAGAGGTCACAGTCTCTTTTAAAGTCCAGACGTAATCTTGGTCAGATCATGTAAAGACCATGTAGATTGCTGTCTGAAATGGTCTTTTGAGGAAAGAACCACACAGATTGAGTAAACCTGTCCAGTCAGTGCCCGCATTTGTCAGTAATCATGCAGCTGAACTCAAAACTTAAGGGTATCAACGATTATACTGTATTGTATTACGAAACTTGGTATAGGTCACAAGGAGCAAAGTCGTCAACCCAAAAATCGACTTATGTTATGTAAGAGAACTGGAAATGTCAGAAACCGTATTTCAAAAGGATATTCTTATACTTATGATTGTTGTAATTCAGTTCAGACTCAGAGGTTACATACTACGCAATGGTAAATGGGAGCCTTCCTACCTAATAAATAATCTGGACTGCCACGGAATGGTTATGCACTTCATGTGTGCTGCTATGAGCATCAAGTATGACAGGAAGAACTGTCTCTACTTCAAGGTAAGACTAGATAATATATATATAACTACTTGACTCAAGAACCAAAGACTGCTCGTTGATGCAAAAATGTCGTTATTAACACCATGGCGTAGCTGAAAGTTAGATGCAGAGAATCCGCCGCTGGGGTCGCGGGTTGTTTGAAAAAGATACCGTGGCTTTGGCATACGCAACTGAAGGAACACGGGTGGGTTTTTGTCAGTAAAAGTCTGACACGCCCTTCCGCTCCACCCCGAGCAGGAGAAGTCATTTGGTGATTTCCCATGCACAAAAAAAAAAAAAAGATGCAGAGTATCCGTGTAGTTAAATGGTAATAGTCCCAAGAAAACGTATGCGTGGGAGCAGTTGAAAAAATAACCATAGTTATTGTGGATCTTGAATATTTCTACCTGTATAGAAAGAAAAATACTGGTGACAATACTGGAACCAAAGACACTGGTACAAATCTCAAAATAAGAAAAAGAGAGTTAGTGAACCAACAAAAGTGTTAGTAGTTGTAACAAGTAACTAAGGGCATTTAGAATATTTCTGTTTGCTAAGAACAAACTAAGTAAAAGTATTTTATCTCCCAGTAATTTTTGCGATGTTTATTTCCCTCTCCCACTTAAATTGTTATATTGACTACGTTTTTCTTTCAGGGATCCTACTCCTTTGAAAACTTGGACGTGAATGAATTATTTCATTTTTGGATTTCTAAATTAAAGTATGGGCATATCCTGTGGCGATCAGAAACATATTCACAAGCTGGAACGTTCACCTGCAAGGAATATGACACTATGGCTGAACCTGCTCTTAGATGATATATCATCATTATTTTCCTCCTACGCTTATTACAATTTATGTAGACTGCACATCATGCCTTTTCCTTCCATTCATCTCTATTAACCGTCATCTCTGTTCTCATCCTCTTTCTAACTCTATCATCGTTCACAAGATCATGCTTTGGTCATTCTCTACTCTAAAAATATTTCTCATGATATGTCATTCCTTCCATGACCATACTTAGATGTAATCATGTAGGAAATATAATTTACATGAAAAATATTATAATCGTTTTATGCCTCATTATTTGCCTCATTTGTTTGACTAATTATTAGCTGCACTGATATCCAACAAAAGTTAGTGTGATTTTAACTGACTAGATTCTATGTTGGACGGACATGATTCTTCAATGTTTTCTTTTTATATTTTTGTTTTCATCATTTTTATTACCAATATGCTATTCCGGAACTGAACCAACTCCAACATCGGTGAGTTGATTATTTTTTACTAAGTTTTTATATATTACATTACGCTTGTGAATTGATGATCGCTGGAAGCCATGATTCTTCATATATAAATAAGTTATTTATAGCATAGCAAAGCATAATCAGCCTATAATGTCCCCACTGCTGGAAACAGACCTCCTGTCTTCAAGAGGGAGTGGGCTGACAGTCCACCACACGGACCCAGTGCGGGCCAAGTTTCAAAGACGTGTGACATCTACCAAGATGTCAGACGTCTTTGAATTTTTCGTTCTGGGACATTACACGGTTTCCTCACGATGTTTTCCTTCACCGATTCGGGAGCAGTGGTTATGAATTAACTTTCACAAAGTAAAAGTACGCACCTAGGGCTAAATTTAGAATTTTCAGCTATAGAGGCATGAGGAACAGGGTGTAAAGTTCACTCATTCTTCATAGAAAAAGAAGCATCCTCCTACCAGACCGCTGTAGTCTGGTGGGCAACTGCCCGACGACGGTTGATGTCGGGATGTTATATAATGTAGACTCTGATTGCGCAATGCAAGATTTTGTATGACGTCTATGAGATGCTTAGTTCATACATGGCGATGTAGATGCCGCCACACAGATTACTGTACGTTTCCAGGGCCCGTTTAAATCTTCGATCGTCAGTATCAAGGACTGCAGTAATCCTCGCAGGCCATACTTGAAGAACCCGCCAATGATCTACCATCCATCGGTCCTAAATATCGACGGAAAGAACATGCTGGGAGGGAATCTTACGGTTTTGAAAGACACTAAGGATGTCAAGGTATATAGTCTAGTCATTATAGGATCATATAGGAGTTCTAGAGTGCGTGAGCTGAGATCTAAACGATGTTCATGGTTCGGATGTTTAGGGAGTGAACGTACTAAAAGTCCTGAAGTCTAGGAGGCGAGCCAAAGTAGGGGAAGGAGACAAAGTTCCAACTTTTGGGTTTTTCGCTATTATCTTAAAAAAAAGGGTCTACCAAATGAAAGCTTATAAAATTTTCTACAGCTTTCACTTTGTACACTTTTTCCTAATTCCCAACGGTTTGCGAGTTACATGCTCCGGAAAAATGAAATAAATAGTCAATCTAAAGTATTATCTATATTGTATACATATTCCAATTACGTTTTCATTATTCATCCTCTTAAGCCATGAGGGTCCTGGCAAGGGTTCTTTCTACATGGCATCCTTACCCTAAGTGGTAAGTGGTTCTTGCTGAAGCCCGCTCTACGTCGTCTTCTTCTTCGTCCTCGTCAACAGAAACGTCGATCCCTTGGAAGTAGAGGGACGCCGCAGAACAGTTCAGCGTTGCTTTCATCATTAATTCGCATCCACGTTTGCCACTACCACAATCCTTGAATTCTTTTTTTGACATCAGACGTCCAGGGAATTTTCATTGCGGAAACTGAATTGTTTGATTTGCAGTGTAGCATGGCGCACCATCTTGTTGAAACCAGTAACCGTCAAGACCTTTTTCACGCTTTAGCGGGCAGACATGACGAGCCTTTCGAACAAATCATAATTAAACGAATATTTTTAATGTACTGCGTCACTATTTCGGAGCGTTGTTACGGTGTGAAGCGATTCATGGTTAAAATTGTACTGAATGGAAGTTTCAAAAACATGTCTAATGAAGTCAATCGGTTGACAAATGCCAAAGTTATTCAATGTTTACATACCGACATAAAAGATGGCGCCACCCATATGTTCATTGTTTAGAAAACGCTACACTTGAGCACATTCACCTCATAGGTGCTAGTTTTAATGCACACCAAACTGCGCAAATTATTCATAAAAGTGAAAGTATTTTGCATTGATTTACTGCAAAAATCCAAATTAAACACTGATTAATTTAAACTTTTTTCAGATCAAATTCAAAGCCTTTGCCTGGCGCGATGGCGAATGGCACCAAACGCATAGTATTAACAACCTGAACTGCCACGGTACAATACTACAGTTCACCTTCGCTACCACCGGGGTCAAGTATGACAAAAGGAACTGTATGTTCTTGAAGGTAAGGTTGAGTTTTAATACCACTCACTGGTATAAACCAAATAAGGCTTTTGCTGGATTGGTCTACTTAGAGACGGCTTTCTTCAAGATCATCAACATACAGTCCTTACATTCGATTGCTGGTCATGGGCCACCAATGGCTTGTCATTCAGATACTCTCATTCAGCTGCTACCAGTGACTTAGTTTCTAGATAGAAAACTGGTACTGCTTGAAATCTGAAGTCCTCATTATCGTATGAGGGACTAGCGATTATTATTATTTATAGAATTTACTGTATGTTATACAACGTGTAACGTTAAATGCGCAAAACCTCTTAAGGGGTCATTGTAATCATCATTATGAACAACTTTTACTATGGGACCAAACCTGAAATCGCGAAAAAAAATCAGCTGTTCAGTACATTTATGTTCGCATAATTCGTCAAAATGTACTGAACAGCTGTTTTTTTTTTTCGCGATTTCAGGTTTGGTCCCATAGTAAAAGTTGTTCATAATGATGAGTACAATGACCCCTTAAGAAGTTTTGCGCATTTAACGTTACACGTTGTATAGTGACTGGTGTACCCAACGTCTTGTTTTCACGTTTCAGTGTCCAACTTCAGTCAGAAGTTGGACACCGAAACGATGAAATGGATGGGATTCTACTTCACTGAGAGGTCTCCTTTTCCTAACGAAAACATTAGGAAGTGGTGAGGGCTGGGCGTTTGAGACCCGTAACTTTTAATGTTTGGAATTTTCTGATCCTCAGCTAAATAATAAATATTTTTTTCTTTTGATTTAAATTTTAAAGGCAACTACCCACACTTTAATCTGTTGTCTTTTTCCAGGGTTTTCACATCTATCAGAATTTGGACGTGAATCAGCTGGCGCATATCTGGTTTCCAACCATGCCGTACGGACGCGTGATGTTGCGATCAGAAATCTTCTCCAAGGATGGAATGTTCATCTGCAAGGAATTTGAGTCTGTCGCAGAACCTGCAGCCTAGCATAGCATAGCCCTAGCATAATCAGCCTATAAAGTGGGAACCTACTGCTGGGATATAGGCAGAACAAGCTGATTATGGTTGAATTATAAGGAAATATTTGAAAGTTTTTATTGTTTTGATATCCACAAGTACATATAACGTTCCCGATGCTGGGATACAGGCCTTCTCTCTGTGGGAGGGAAATAGTTCAACTTCGTAGAGCATTGTCTCTGTCACTAATATCTTTCTCAACATCATGTGACATGTTTGCGTCCAGGTACTGCGTGTACAGTTATCAGCTCCCTATTTATTAGTGGTACTCTTTGGTCATCATGTTGTGGTTCATGCGGCTGTTGCATCCGGTTAGACTGGAAACCGACCACAGCTTAGTTGGGAAAAGACTAGGTAGATTGATTGACTCTTTGGTCATCAGTTCACATCATCTATATAAATAAAAAACCGGCCAAGTGCGAGACGGACTCGCACACAAAGGGTTCCGTACCATATTATATGTTTAACAATCGCAAAGATAACTTTGTATTTCGTAATGATATTGTGAATTACAAGGTTATTTTTGGCAGTTGCAGAAAATCGCCCATATTTAAATAAAATACCTCACGAATCGCCGTTTTTAGTATTTCTTGATTAAGTACAGTATAAGGTACATTATATTATTATAATAGAGCTTGTACAAAAATGGTATAAAATTAACAACTTTTACGGCCCCCTATTTCTTCATTTTAGAAGATTAAAAAAAGTAAAAATATCTTTGTACTCTACTCGACGAGTTCTACACAATAACATCCCCACACACAGGTTAGTTTTCTGTATGGGGAAAAAAAAGTAAAGTTAAAATTAAAGGGGCCGGCCCCTTTAATTTTAACTTTACTTTATTTTTATTATTTGTTGTTATAGTCGTAATAGAAATACCTACACAATCTGTGAAAATTTCAACTCTCTACCTATTAAGGTTCATGAGATACAGCCCTGTGACAGACGGACGGACGGACGGACGGACAGCGGAGGCTTAGTAAGTTTGTACGCACAATATTGAGATACTAGCTAGACTGCCCGTGGCTTTGCCCGGCGTGGATGTCTGATTTCATGGGTTTTCATTTTCTTATTATTGTTTATTTTTCATCAAAAGTATAAAATACTGAATACTGAATACTGAGTTTCAAGTTAATCGGACTGCGTTTTAAAAATCTTCCGTACAAACTTTAACATCCCTAAACCCCCTTTGAGGGGTAGTTTTGGAAAACTAATAATGACAAACTTTACATAAGCAAGTATTTGTGCTAAGTTTCAAGTTCATTAACCAAAACAATAAGATTTTTCATATAAACTGTATCCCCGTTTTTACCCCCACAGGGGTAGAATTTCAAAAATCGTCTGGGATGTTTCCATAACTTGGGTCAAACATTATTTACACCAATTTTCGAGTTAATCAATCCCCAATAAAATCCTCCGCTGTAAAATTTGCTACCCCTTTTCACCCCTTAGGGGTAGATTTTTGGAAAACCCCGATACTCGTTAGTTAGTCTCTATTTTTGGTCTCAAGTACAAAAACTGAGTTTTGAGTAAATCGGACCGCGTGTTAAAATTCCTCCATACAAACTTTGACATCCACCAATCCCGTCTTCTGGGGTCGCGGGTTGTTCGAAAGAGATACCGTGGCCCTGCCATAGGCAACTGAAGAAACACGGGTGGGTTTTAGTCAGTAAAAGTATGACACGCCCTTCCGCTCCACCCAGAGCGGGAGAAGTCATTTGATGAATTCCCTTCCACAAAAAAGGGGGTAGTTTAGGAAAACTAAAAATGATTAATTTTATAATTAACTTAGATGAATATTCGTCCTAAGTTTCAAGTCTAATAACTCAAGAAATAAGATTTTTCATACAAACATTCATCCCCTATTTTATTCCCGTAGGGATGGAATTTTCAAAAATTCTTCCTTAATGGATGTTTACACTATATAAGTTATCTATGTGCAAAATTTCATGTCTCTAGGTCCAGTGGTTTGGACTGTGCGTTGATTATAATCAGTCAATGAGTCAGTCAGGACTTTGAATTTTTTATATATAGATTTACAAGACCACAAACTTCTAATAGGTTTTCCTGTAATCTATAGGTAAAGAACTATTTTCTGTATTTTTTTCAAAATTTTAGGCTCATTAGTTTCGGAGATAAGGGGGGGGGAATGGTCAATTTTCGTCTATTTTCTTAAATAACTTCAAAACTATTTATTTTAAAATTATAAAAAAATATATTTGAGACCCTCACAGTAAGACCTTTCATTTGATATGTCACACAGTACAGTTTGCAAAACTTTTTTTCTTATTCTACTTATTTTCCCCCAAAATCCCACCCCCATATTCAAAATTCATTTATTTACGTTACATGTCCGTGTTTGGGTTACCAAAATACATATGTGTACCAAGTTTCAACTTAATCTGTTCTATAAATTCGGAGCAAATTGGCTGTGACAGACGGACAGACAGACAGACAGACACACGAGTGATCCTATAAGGGTTCCGTTTTTTCCTTTTGAGGTACGGAACCCTAAAAAGAGAAGTCCTGACTGACTGACTGACTGATTGACTGACTCATCAACGCCCAGCCCAGACACTTGGACCTAGGAAGCTGAAATTTTGCTCGCAGGTTCCCTTTTTATTGTAGACAAGGAATAAGGAATTCCCGTTAGTACGTTCCCGTGGGATATTTACCGACATCCACGCGAGTGAAGCCGCTGGCAATCACCGTGTTCACATCATCTATATAAATAAAAAGAGAAGTCCTGACTGACTGACTGATTGACTGACTCATCAACGCCCAGCCCAGACACTTGGACCTAGGAAGCTGAAATTTTGCTCGGAGGTTCCCTTTTTATTGTAGACAAGGAATAAGGAATTCCCGTTAGTACGTTCCCGTGGGATATTTACCGACATCCACGCGAGCGAAGCCGCTGGCAATCATCGTTACATATTTAATTATGAGCATTAATTTATTCATCATCAGTGATTCAAAGGTGCAATCAACGTTAAAATCGACATATGCCCAAAGGTGCAAACAAAATGTAGTGGTAGGAAAAAATGCTTGGCATGACAAAAAACATATTTATATTGAAGAAGCGAACCACCCATTCGACCAAGTAAAGTTAACAACTACAGACCTGACAAAAATCGCGTCTCCGGATTATGACAAGAAGAACTGCTTCTACTTCAAGATAAGTCTGAGAAAGATCTACTTGAGTGTGACGTCACTAATTTGGTGCCTCAAGTACTGCTCGTTAATGCAAAAATAAATGTACCTAGTTCTAAACACTCATGGTAGTAGCTGGAAGTGAGAAGCCGAGAATACGTGTAGTCAAATGGCAATGTTCATAAGACAAGTTCAGCCTCGGAGCAGCTGAAAAAATAATAATAATACAAAAATTATATACCACGTTTTATACACAATTTATGTACTTAATGCTAATATTTGACAATTGTGGAAGCACAAGCAGCTAACTTAGTATGAAAAACCTAACTAAATTAACTATACTAACTTAAACTTAACTGT
Source organism: Cosmia trapezina (assembly GCA_905163495.3). Taxonomy (NCBI): domain Eukaryota; kingdom Metazoa; phylum Arthropoda; class Insecta; order Lepidoptera; family Noctuidae; genus Cosmia; species Cosmia trapezina. Next base: position 23,775,497 of record LR991039.1, on the reverse strand, counting down.
AACTTTGTAATTAACCAAAGTGTTTGTAAATCTCAAATATTTCTAGATGGATAAAAAAAAACTGAAGACAATGAGAACTTGGAACCAAGGAAACTGGTACAGACCTTAAAATAAAAAAAAAAGATAATTAAAGAGAGCCAACAAAAAGTAAAGAGATAAACCAAGTAATTAAGCGCATTATGAATATTTCTGTTTGCTAAAAACAAACAAAGTAAAATCATGAATCTATCTCTCAGTAATTTTTGAGATGTCAATTTCCCTTTCCCACTTTAATTGTTAGCAGTAACTGACTACGACGTAAATCAATTACTGCATTTTTAGTTTTCCATAATAAATTATGGGAACATCCTGTGGACGATCACCTGCGAAGACTATGACACTACGACTGAACCTGCTTAGATGATGACATATCATCATTATCCTCCCGCGCTTATCCTAATTTATTTGTAGTCTGCACAGCATGTTTTCTCCTTCCATTCATCTCTATTAACCGTCATCTCTGTTTGCATCCCCTTTCTAACTGTAGCATCGTTCACACAACCTTACTTTGGTCATTATGTACTCTAAAAATATTCCTTACGATATATCCTTCCTTCCATGAACCTGATTAAATGTAATCTTTTAGGAAATGTAATTTACATGAAATAGATTAGAATCGTTTTATGGCTCATTATTTGCCTCATTTGCTTTACTATCTCCCATACCTAAATATTAGATACACAGGTACTCAACAAAACCTAATGTTATTTTAACTGACTAGATTTTATGTCGGACTAATAATGTTCATTCAATGTTTTATTTTTACATTATTGTTTTCTTCATTTTTATTACCAATATGCTATTCCGGAACTGAACCGACTCCAACATCGGTGAGTTGATTATTTTTTACTACGTTTTATATGTTTTTTACGCTTGTGAATATCGATGATCGCTAGAAGCCATGATTTTGCATAAATATAAATTACAGTTTAGATAAAATACAATTTTCAGCCATTAATTTCAACATAATGTTTTCAGGGCCCTTTTAAAAATTCGATCGTTAGTGCTACGGACTGCAGTGATCCTCGCAGGCCATACATTAAGAATCCGCCAATGTTCTACCATCCATCAGTTCTGAATGTCAACGGGAAGAACATGCTGGGAGGGAATCTTACCATTTTGAAAGACACTAAGGATGTTAAGGTATCATTGACATAAGGATGTTCTTGAAAGCTCTGGGTATCTCATGAAATTTTACAAGATGACGTGATAAAAATATAGAAAATTAATGCTCATTGTTCAGAATACGCTACACTTAAATATGCATTCACTTCGTCGGTGCTAGTTTTTATGCACACCAAACGGCTCAAAATATTCATGATAGTGAAAGTATTTACATTGATTTACTGCGAAAATCCGAATAAAACACTGATATATTTAAACTTTTTTTTTGAGGGGCTTGTAGCTAAGTAATAACAGCTGCACGGGTCGATCAATCAGGTTAAGCTTCGCTTGTCGCGGCTACTACGTTGATGGGTGACCATCTTTACATACCAAGACCCCTCCGTGCCTCGGAAAGTACGTTAAGCCGTTGGTCTCGGCTTTCATTTGTAGATGTTTCACAGTTGTTACGGGTCGTCAGAAACCCGAAAGTCTGACAATCAGTCTTACCAAAGGGGTATCGTGTTACCCAGTAACTGGGTTGTGGAGGTCACAGGCAGTCGCTCCATGTAAAATACTGGTATTCAGCTGCATCCGGTTAGACTGGAAGCCGACCCGAACAAAGTTAGGAAACAGGCTAGGCAGATGACCATTTAAACTTTTTTCAGTTGAAAATGAAACGCTTTGCCTGGCGCAATGGCAAATGGCACCAAACGCAAAGTATTAACAACCTGAACTGCCACGGTACAATGCTACGGTTCGCCTTCGCAGCCGCAGGAATCAAGTATGACAAAAATAACTGTATGTTCTTGAAGGTGAGGTTGAGTTTTAAATACCACTTGTATAAACTAAATAAGGCTCTGCTGGATTGGTCTACTTAGGAACCACTTTCTTCACAGTCAAAAACGTATGATCCAATTTTAAAGCAAGTTTAGTAGCAAGCACTTTAATCTCTTGTCTTTTTCCAGGGTTTTTATATCTTTCAGAATTTGGACGTGAATCCGTTGGCGCATATCTGGTTTGCAACCATGCCGTACGGTCACGTGCTGTGGCGATTAGAAACCTTTTCTAAGGATGGAATGTTCATCTGCAAGGAGTTTGACACTGTCGCAGAACCTGCTTAGCATAATCAGCCTATAACGTTGCCACTGCTGGGACACAGGCAGAACCTGTTTATTGTGGTTGAATTATAATTATGGAAATATTTGAAAGTTTTTATTGTTTTGATACTCATAAGTCAGCACAGCATACGCATAATCAGCCTATAACGTTCCCGCTGCTGGGACACAGGCCCAGCAGAGCTCTGTGAGAGGGAAAAAGTTCCGCTTCGTAGAACATTGTCTCTGTCACTCATGTGACAGTTACTTTCTCAACATCATGTGACAGGTACTGTGTGTACAGTCATCGAAAAAATCGACATATGCCCACGGTTGCAAACAATGCAGGTAAGTAGTGGTAGGAGGAAAAGGGTTGGGATGATTAAAAAAATATTATTATTAAAAAAGTGGACCCATCCATATAACCAAGCAAAATTAACAACTGCAGACCTGATGAAAATCGCGTTACCGGAGTATGACAGGAAGAACTGCTTCTACTTCAAGGTAAGTCTGAGAAAGATCGACTTGAGTGTGACGTCACTAATTTGGTGACTCAAGTACTGCTTGTTGATGCAAAATGTACCTAGTTCTAAACACTCATGGCAGTAGCTGGAAGTGAGAAGCCGAGAATACGTGTAGTCAAATGGCAATGGTCCCAAGACAAGTTCGGCCTCGGAGCAGCTGACAAAGTAACCAAAGTGTTTGTAGATCTAGAATATTTGTGGCTTGATAGAAAGAAACATACTGAAGACAATTATACTGGAACCAAGGACACTAGTACAGATCTTAAAGTAAAAAAAAAATAGTTAAAGTGAACCAACAAAAAAGTAAAGAGTTGTAACAGAAACATATTCATAAGCTGGAACGTTCACGTGCAAGGATTATGACACTATGACTGCAACTGTTTAGATGACATATCATCATCAACGTCCTCCTGCGTTTATCCCAGTTTATTTGTAGTCTGCGCAGCATGCCTCCTCCTATGCTCCTTCTATTCATCTCTATTAACCGTCGTCTCTATTATCATCCTCTTTCTAGCTCTGTCGTCTTTCACATGACATTTCTTTGGTCTTTGTCTGCCTATTCTAAAAATATTTCTCATAATATGTCCTTCCTTCCATGAACTGATTAGATGTAACCTTGTAGGAAATGTAATTTACACGAAATAGATTAGAATCGTTTTATGACTCATTATTTGCCTCATTTGCTCTAGTACCACCCTACCTAAATATTAGCTGCACAGATACTCAAAAAAACTTAATGTGATTTTAACTGACTAGATTCTATGTCGGACGGACATGTTCTTTCAATGTTTTCTTTTTATATTTTTGTTTTCATCATTTTTATTACCAATATGCTATTCCGGAACTGAGCCGACTCCAACTTCGGTAAGTCATTATTTTTGACTAAGTTTTATATTTTTTTATTACGCTTGTGGATTGGCGATCGCTAGAAGCCATGATTTTTCATATAATAATATTTTTAGATAAAATAAATTTGTCAGCCATTAATTTCACCACTTTACGTTTTCAGGGCCCTTTTAAAACTTCGATCGTCAGTGTCAAGGACTGCAGTAATCCTCGCAGACCATACTTGAAGAACCCGCCAATGTTCTTTCATCCATCAGTCCGGAATGTTGACGGGAAGAACATGCTGGGAGGGAATTTTACCGTTTTGAAAGACACTAAGGATGTTAAGGTATAGCCATCATTGAGTTATGAGAGTTCTTGAAAACATTGTTCGTGCAAATTCTTCTTCTCTGGGTATCTCATGAACTTTTACAAGATGACGTGATAAAAATATAGTAAATAAATGCTTATTGTTCAGACTACGTTGTAAAACAATTAAGTATACATTCACCTCGTGGATGCTAGATAGAATGCACACTAAACGGTTCAAAATATTCATTACAATGAAAGTACTGCAAAAATCCAAATAAACCATTGTTTTATTTAAACTTTTGTCAGAACAGATTAAAATCAAATGCTTTGCCTGGCGCAATGATAAATGGCACCAAACGCATAGTTTTAACAACCTGAAATGCCACGGTGCAATGCTACACTTCACTTTCGCAGCAACCGGGATCAAGTATGATAAAATGAACTGTATGTTCTTGAAGGTAAGGTTGAGTTTTAAATACCCCTGATAGAAACCAAATAAAGCTCTTGCTGGATTGGTCTGCTTAGGGACGACTTTCATCATGATCATCAACCTATAGTCTTATAGTTGACTACTGGTCATGGGCCACCTTGTTAGCTAGCTTGTCATTCAGATACTCTCATTCAGCTGCGACCAGTGACTTGTATTCTAGACAGAAAATTGGAAAAGTCCTCAATAATTGTTGTATGAGAGACCAGTAGATTATTATTTATTTATAAAGTCTACAGTAGACTTGCTTCGCTCGTAGTTATTGGTGTATCCAACCTCCTTTTGTCACGTTTCGGAGACCAACTTATGACTGAACGTTCTACCTCACTGAGAGGTCTTTTTATGCCCAATTATAACACCAGGAAGTGGTGACGGCTGGTCATTTTAGGTAAGAATTTGCTGATCCTGATGAATTGAAAGCAAATCAATTTTAATAAAAATGATTTGCTTTCAATTTCAATTTTAAAGCTTACTTTAATCTCTTGTCTTTTTCCAGGGTTTTTACATGTTTCAGAATTTGGACGTGAATCAGCTGCAGCATATCTGGGTTCCCTCCATGCCGTACGGACGGCTGCTGTGGCGTTCGGAAACCTTCTCCAAGGACGGAATGTTAATCTGCAAGGAGTTTGACACTGTCACTGAACCTGCTTATTATGGTTGAATTATACGGAAATATTTTTTTTTTAATTATTATTTTCATACCCACAAGTACAGCATATCATACACGCATAATCAGCCTATAACTTTTTGGACAAACAGCTAAATTGGGCAAAATATACCATCTACATCATTACAAAAGCCAGCGTATCCCTGTGGCTGTGCAAGCGTCTGCTTGGCTGGAATTGGGGAACTAGGCCCAAGGTTACTTAATGGCTGTGCACCACAGTCATCCGACCAATCATCACATACAGCTCACTAGTCTGGTATCCCAGGACAGACCAGAGAACAGCCCAAAGAGATCTCGAAAAACTGCAAAGGTTAACTTGTGTAAAAAACTACATCCACTGTCGCTCTACAGACAATGCTTGGACTGCCACCTATACACCTCATTGTGCGAGAGGAGGCGGCCCTGGTCACCTTTAGGCTCAATATGGCAGGAACCCTGAGCAAAAACCTAGAGTCAAGAACTGAGGATGCGATCAAACGACTACAAATAATGGCATCATCGAGCACGTCAGTTCAGGTCCATACCCCTCAACCAGCTACGCAGGTGGCTACAGGAGTTCACCCGCACACAAGTGGAGAGTTGTTGGTCCTCGACACAGGACTGCAGGCAGTTCAAGGAGGCTATTCCATCTTGAGATGGTAGGCTACCCAGGCCGGCGGCCTAAGGCGGTATAAGGCGGGAGAAAACGCCCGGGTGTCACCATTGTGTGGATAGCCCGGAGGATACGGTGGAGCATACAGTGGAGGTCTGCCCGGCTTGGGCAGAACACTGCCGTGTTCTCACGGAGGCGATCGGCGGCGGCGATCTCTCGCGTCCGAGCCTGGTCCAGGCCATGGTGCTGAGCGAGAGTGCATGGGAGGCCGTCACCTCCTTCTGCGAAGCAGTAATGCTCGCGAAGGTGGAGGTGGAACGCGTGAGGGAAATCCTCGGCGCACTCAGATCTTTCACAGATGTTGGACTAAGTGCGGAAACCAAACCTTCTAACAAAGAACATAGATGTAGATATTAATCAGTTTCAAGTACTCTCATTATTGACGGCTCATTTGCCATAAACTCTGTGTTTTTTTTACAAACGATCAAGTTAATGTTATTTTAACGGATTTCAATGAGAACGGAGATGAGCTCTCAATATTTTGTGTGTATTTTTTTATGGGTTTATGTATTACAATTTATGTGCTGTGTGGACCCTGAACAAAGGTCTAAGACTCCTACTTCGGTAAGTTAGGGAAGAATCATTGTGTTTTTTTTCTTGATTTATTTGACTGGTTTATTTGACTGACCAACTATGGGTCAATTAAGAAAAACTGTAGTAAAACATGAGTTTACATCCTCTTCATATGCACGAACTATACAAGAATAGCTTGCCCAGGTTAAAATATTAGTCACTTGAACATGGTAGTAGGACTAACCACCCTAGGTACATAGGTTGCTCGTGGAAGCTATTTCTATCTAACTTCTAAGTACAACTTTTGGGTTTTTTCTGGTCATTGCTTTTTATTTTTATTCGCTGGTCTGTTTTGTGAAAAAAGTCAAAATGCATTTGTAATTCAACTATGTTTCAGGGCCCTTTCAAGACTTCGATCATCAGCATCAGGGACTGCAGTAACCCTAGCAAGCCTTACGTGAAGAATCCTCCGGTAGTCTTCCAACCAACAACTCACAACGGCACGCTGAGTGGAAGCATTACCTTCTTGAAGGATACGAAGAATATGAAGGTAAAGTTTCATAAAATAGAATCCAGAGACTAAAACTACTACTACTGTGGTGGCCTTAATATAACGGCCGCAGTTACGCCGGTTATGAAATTGATGGCAGCAGGTTCGGTGACGTCTTTTGATGGTAAATAGCGGACGATAGATAAATGTTTGAAGCGACTAATTGTGGTGGCAGAACAAATAGTGACTAAAGTCCCTATAGGCCGCTCAACGGAAAATATGTTTAATGACTTCAGTCACTATTGGCGCTCAAGCGGCTATTGTACCAGAAGTTGACATACTAAAACAAACCAAACATTTGTAACAAGTTATAATCATTATTTTCCAGATCAGACTCAGAGGTTTCATACTACGCAATGGTAAATGGGAGCCTTCCTACCTAATAAACAACCTGGACTGTCATGGAATGGTACTCCACTTCATGTGTGTTACCATGAACATTAAGTACGACAGGAAGAACTGCCTATACTTCAAGGTAAGAGATGCATGTGTGCAATGTGCATGTTTTTCCTCAAAGAGTGCTTGTTGATGCAAAAATGTGGTTTCAAACACTCGTGGTAGCAGCTGGATGGAAGAGTCGTTATGGATGGTATGCAATTTGAGATGCCCATGTGTAAGAGAAGACTGCTGTAGATATATGAAGAAACGCATGGTAATGTTGTGTGCTATTCTAAGTGAATCTCGGTCAAAGAGCTTTATAAAGAATACCCAATATGTTTGTGGGCTCTCGTAGAGTCTGACTCAGTAAAAAAAAAAGCTAGCGTATCTTCGCAGACGTGATGGGTATATACAGGGTGTAACGGACAGCCCTCCGCAAACTGATAGGGTGAATTCAGTATGTCATACTAAGATGACCGGTACATGAAATTTTTTCAGGAACGTTAAGGGAATCCAATAAACCTGATTTGTTTGTGTTTTTGTGCACAAATTGGAGCGTCTATTACTGGTTGGGAGGGGTAGGTAATAGGTATGCGATGAGTTCGATGAACTCTGTAGCTAGACAGAAAGTGAACAGCTGATTTCATGCGTCGTTGGTTAGAGTATTTCAACATCCATTGCTGGTTTTTTTTTTGCCGTTTTTTTGCAGTTTTTTTTACATAAATGGAGTGCTGCGAACACACAATGCAATTTTACATTGAAATAATGAAAATGTAAATGAAAAAAAAATTGAAAAAATGAAAATTTTCCTGAGAAAATTTCCGGTGGAATATGATTCAAAATGAGGAGCTGAATGCACCCTTTGAGTTTTCGGAGGGCTGTCCCTTACACCCTGTATTTAAACACGACAAAATAAAAATATATACAGGATATTTTTTTAAGCAGTGCGCAAATTTTCACATGTTTTTCTTCCCACTACTTTCACTATAATAGGACTAACTCTGAAATCGCGAAAAAAAAATCAGCTGTTCAGTACATTTATCTACACCAAACTCGTCAAAATGTAGGGAGCAGTTGATTTTTTTTCGCGTTTTCAGGTTAAATACTGCTCATATAGGATGTATCTGTAGTGTACAGCCTGTTGTACACGGTGCGATTGAATTTTATTTGGCTTACCATAACTTGAAGCAACAATAAAAGAGCACCGTCCAAACAGTGTCGACGCAAGTCATTTGTTGCTTTAATTTTATTGTGTGCCACGTCAAGAAACATGCATCGTGTGAATGTGGCTTTAGTTGCAGTCATGGCAGTTTTCTCTATGTCTTTCAATAATGTTAGTAGCCTCAGCACCATTAGAAGCAATTAGATGTTTCTGTTGATTTATTTTACGAAATTCTCAGGGATCCTTCTCCTTCGAAAACTTGGACGTGAATCAATTACTGCACTTTTGGATTTCTAAAGTAAAGTATGGACATATCCTGTGGCGATCAGAAACATATTCACAAGCTGGGACGTTCACCTGCAAGGAATATGATACTATGACAGAACCTGCTTAGATGACATAATTATCTTCATCATCCTCACCTTTATCCCAATTTATTTGTAGTCTGCACAGCATGTTTTCTCCTTCCATTCATCTCTATTATTCGTCATATCTGTTCTCATCCTCTTTCTAGATCTATCATCTTTCACACGACCTTTCTTTGGTCATTCTCTACTCTAAAAATATTTCTTTTCTCACGATATGTCCTTCTTTCCATGAACCTGCTTAGACGTAATCATGTAGAAAATGTAATTTACATGAAATAGATTATTCTACGCCAGTGGTAACAGCCTCGACTTACGAGTTGTAGGACGTGAGTTTGAACCCAGGCAGGCGCTTTACTTTGTGTAAATAATTTCATCACCACTGCTCTAAAAACGGTGAAGGAAAACATCGTGTGGAATCCTGCATGTCCTAGAACCAAAAATTCGAAGACATGAAGAAACATGATGAACAAGATGTGACATCTTTCAACCCGCATTGGGTCCGCGTAGTAGATTACAGCCCACTCCCTATCGCAGAGAGGAGACGTGTGTCTCAGCAGTGGAAACATTATAGGCTGATTATATATAGGGTGACTGGTAATTAGTGACCGATACTTAAATACATGATTGTGCTCATGATAACAAACAACTTTTACTATGGGACCAAACATGAAATCGCGAAAAAAAAATCAGCTGCTCCCTATATTTTGACGAGATATGCGAACATGAATGTATGAGGCAGCTGATTTTTTTTCGCGATTTCAGGTTTGGTCCCATAGTAAAAGTATTATCATGAGTATAATCATGTGTTTAAGTATCGGTTACTAATTACCAGTCACCCTATATATGATGATTATGAGATTATAATCGTGTTATGCCTCATTGTTTGCCTCATTTGCTTTAGTACCTCTCTACCTGAATATTAGCTGCACAGAAAACTTATTGTGATTTGTCCGATTGTCCTTCTTTTCATGAACCTACTTGGATGTAATCATGGAGGAAATGTAATTTACATGAAGTAGATTATACTTAATCGTTTTATACCTCATTATTTGCCTCATTTGCTATAGTACATCCAAGTTCCTCCCTTAATATCAGCTGCACAGGTACTCAACAAAACTTAATATGATTTTAACTGATTCTGACTTAGATTCTATGTCGCACGGACATGTTTATTCAATGTTTTCTTTTTATATTTTTGTTTTCATCATTTTTATTACCAATATCCTATTGTGGAACTGAACCGACTCCATCTTCGGTGAGTTGATTATTATTTACTAACTTTTTATATTTTTTCATTACGCTTGTGAATTGGTGATCGCTGGAAGCCATGTTTTTTTTTATTTATAATTATAAATTAAAGTTTACATAAAATTAAATTTTCGTCCATTAATGTCACCACTGTACGTTTTCAGGGCCCTTTTAAAACTTTGATCGTCAGTATCAAGGACTGCATTAACCCTCGCAGGCCATATTTGAAGAACCCGCTTATTATCTACCACCTATCTATCCTGAATATCGACGGGAAGAACATGCTGGGAGGGAATCTTACCGTTTTAAAAGACACTAAGGATGTTAAGGTATAGCCATCATTGATATAAGGACGTTCTTGAAAGCATTATTTGTGCAAATTCTTCTTGTCTGGGTATCTCACGAACTTTTACAAGATGACGTGATAACAATATAATAAATCAATGCTCATTATTCAGAATACGCTACACTTAAGTATATATCCACCTCGTGGGTGCTAGTTTTAATGCTCACCAAATGGCCCAAAATATTCATGACAGTGGAAGTATTTACATTGATTTACTGCAAAAATCCAAATAAAACACTGCTATATTCAATTTATTTCAGTTGAAAATGAAACGTTTTGCCTGGTGCAATGGCAAATGGCACCAAACGCATAGTATTAGCAACCTGAACTGCCACGGTACAATGCTACAGTTTACCTTTGCAGCCACAGGGGTCAAGTATGACAAAAAGAATTGTATGTTCTTGAAGGTAAGGTTGAGTTTTAAATACCACTGGTATAAACCAAGTAAGGCTTTTGCTGGATTGGTCTACTTAGGGACGATTTTCTTCATAGACCATTCGTTCGACGCTAAATATTATCGACGTTAGGTTGATTAAGATCGTGTCGCTGTCACCCATGTACTGACTTTTTGGCCCATTCTGTGATTTTAGTCTGTCGGTCAGCCTGTTATTCATTACTCTGGTTTGTCTTCTCAAACATGTTTAAAGGGGTAAGTTTTTTTATCATTAAACGCTATTACTTTATGTAGAGTGGAATAAAAGCATTTTATAAAGTATGTTCTTAAAATAGTTATTTGTGTAGGTTAGTGATATCTAATATTCCCCTGCCTCATTCGCTCCTTAGCAGTGGGAGCCTCTCTAGGGTCGTATGAATAGAATGTTTAGACAGAGTGGTAATTATAATCCGTTGCAAATGTTTGAGCTCAGTCTTGTTCCAGTTTATAATACCAAAAGTATAGGTAAGAACAGGGATGGCATAACTGTTTATGGTTTTTGTAGTGTCTCGAGCGTTTATTTGTAATAAACGCGCTTTGTGTTTTTTGTGTTTGTTTGAAATATAGTTTGTAACCTGTTTTTTAATTGTTTAGTGAGTGAAGCTTTAATTTCCAGATGGGTCTGATCTTTGTAAGTACCGTTTTTATTTAACGAGTCTATGGTGTCACCTGTCTGCATGTTGTATGAATGTGAACAAGTTTGGCCTGCTTTGATCCAATTCATTTTACATTTGTCAATACCAAACTCCATACAGATATCTTTTGAAAATTGTACAGTAGCATTAGCTAGTTCATGTAAGTCGACTGGTGATGATGCGTATAATTTGTTATATCGTCCATATAGAGTAGGTGTAGGTAGGGGGTGGTGGTAGGGGTTTTACAATTTTGCTGGTCAGTCAGTATGTCAGTCATTATGTCACTGCATTCAAGTTGATTCCCGGGCTTTAAGGCATTGAGTTTATTTGAAAGCGGATTTAATGCGAGACGGAACCACAGTGGGCTGAGTGAGTCTCCTATTAGTATATTTGAGTGCTGGTTATGGGCTACAAATAGCTTGTCATTCAGCTACTTTCGTTCAGCTACTACCAGTGACTTGTTTTGTAGACAGAAAACTGGTACTGCTTGAAATCTGAAGTCCTTTATCATTGTTGTATGAAAGACTAGTCGATTATTATGTATGTATTTTTTTTAAAGACTATATACAGTAGACTTGAGTATAGTGATTGGTGTACCCAACGTCCTTTTGTCACGTTTCGGTGACCAACTTATGACTGAGGTTTCTACCTCAATGAGAGGTCTTCTTTATCTCAACTAAAACACTAGGAAGTGGTGAGAGTTGGTCGTTTTAGGAGCCGTAACTTTTTATGTTTGGAATGTGCTGATCCTCAGCAAAATTTTAATGAAGAACTTTTGCTTTTGATTTCAATTTTGAAGCAAATACCCATACTTTAATCTCTTGTCTTTTTCCAGGGTTTTCACATCTTTCAGAATTTGGACGTGAATCTGCTGGCGCATATTTGGTTTGCAACCATGCCATACGGGCGCGTGCTGTGGCGATCAGAAACCTTCTCCAAGGATGGAATGTTCATCTGCAAGGAGTTTGACACTGTCGCAGAACCTGCTTAGCATAATCAGCCTATAATGTTGCCACTGCTGGGACACATACAGAATTTCCTTATTATGATTGAATTATAAGAAAATATTTGTTTTTTTTTATTATTTTGATTTGATACCCACAAGTACAGCACAGCATACGCATAAAGTCAGACTATAACGTTCCCGCTACTGGGACACAGGCCTTTACTCTGTGAGAGGAAAAATTTTCCGCTTTGTAGAACATTGTTTTTTTTCTCAACAATCAATCAATCAATCTGCCTAGCCTTTTCCCAACTATGTTGGGGTCGGCTTCCAGTCTAACCGGATGCAGCTGAATACCAGTATTTGACATGGAGCGACTGCCTATCTGACTTCCACAACCCAGTTACTGGGTAATACGATACCCCTTGGTAAGACTGGTTGTCAGACTTTCGGGCTTCTGACGACCCGTAACGACTGTCAAAGATCCACGAATAACAGCCGGGACCAACGGCTTAACGTGCTTTCCGAGGCACGGATGTTTTTTTTCTCAACATCATGTGATATTAATTTACGTCTAGTTACTGTGTGTACAGTCATCAGTTCAAATTATGAGCATATATTCAATTTTGCATTCATTGAAAAAGTCGACATATTATGCCCACGGGTGCAAACAATGTAGGTACGTAGTGGTAGGAGAAATAGGCTTGAGATGACTAACAGAATATTGTTATTAAATAATCGGATCCACCCATTCGACCAAGCAAAATTAACAACTGCAGACCTGATGAAAATCGCGTCACCAAAGTATGACAGGAGCAACTGCTTCTACTTCAAAAAGAGTCTGAGAAAGACCCCACTGGAACGCCATACAGCAATGACACCAACGGAGCAAAAAATTACTTCATGTGCTACTTTCCATGCATCCTTTGCGCGGTATCGTCATCGAATCATGCACGCTCACGCAGCGTCAAGGTATTTCTCCATAACTCCTAGCTCCATCCATATTGCACACATCATTTGCCATTTTTGAGACTCAATGAATTTTTTTAAATATTTTATGTACAATAAAATTGAATAAACGGAAAATTCTGCTTGACAGATGACAAAAAAAAATGATGATGCAAAAATGTCGTTCTAAACACCCATGGCAGTAGCTGGTAGTGAGATACCGATAATACGTGTTGTTAAATGGCAGTAATCCCACGAAAAGGTCTGCCGGGAAGCAGCTGAAAAAATAACCATAGTGTTTGTAGATCTATAATATTTATAGCCGATAGAAAGAAAAATACTGAAGACATTACTGGAATCCAGGACACTAGTACAGATATGAAAATAAGAAAAATATAGTTTTAACTATATTTTTCAACCTCTTGAGGAACAATATATTATTGGTTGAAATGTAAACTGCAGGATTATCTCAGATAAAATTTAATTTTGTTTCACATAACTAACAAAAAAGTAAAGAGTTGTAACACACACTTGCACATGAAGAATATATCTGTTTGCTAAGAAAAACTAAAGAAAAAGCACGAATCCATCTTCAAGCATTTTTTGCGATGTCAATTTCCCTCTCATATTTAAATTGTTAGCAGTGAACTGACTACGATTTTTTTCAGGGATTTTACTCCTTCGAAAACTTAGACGTGAATCAATTATTATTATTAAATTTCTAAAGTATCTGTGGCGATCAGAAACATATTCACAAGCTAGGACGTTCACCTGCAAGGAATATGACACTATGACTGAACCTGCTTAGTTGATATATCATCATCATTGTCGTCCTGCGCTTATACCAATTTATTTGTAGTCTGCACAGCATGTTTTCTCCTTCCATTCATCTCTATTAACCGTCATCTCTGTTCTCATTCCTTTTCTAGCTGTGTCATCGTTCACACGATATTGCTTTGGTCATTTTCTACTCTAAAAATAATCCTTACGATATGTCCTTCCTTCCATGAACCTGCTTAGACGTAATCATGTAGGAAATGTAATTTATATGAAATAGATTATAATCTGGCCCAGTGGTAACAGCCTCGACTTACGAGTTGTAGTTCGTGAGTTCGAACCCAGGCAGGCGCTTTACTTTGTCTAATTTATTTCATTACAAAACCATCGTGAGGAAACCGGCATGTCCTAGAACCAAAAATTCGAAGGCATGTGACATCTTTCAACCCGCACTGGACCCGCGTGGTATTCCCTGTCATAGAGAGGAGGCGTGTGTCTCAGCAGTGGGAACATTAGACTGATTATGAATATGATTTTATGAGATTGTAATCGTTTTATGCCTCATGATTTGCATCAATTGCTTTAGTACCTCCCTACCTTAATTAATATTTAAGTAGCACAGAACAGTTAATGTGACTTTAACTGACTAGATTCTATGTCGAACGGCCATGTTTATTCAATGTTTTCTGTTTATATTTTTGGTTTCATCATTTTTATTACCAATATGCTATTCCGGAACTGAACCAACTACAACTTCGGTCAGTTGATTATTTTTTACTAAGTTTTTAAATTTTTCCATTACGTTTGTGAATTGTGATCGCTGGAAGCCATGATTTTTCATAAATATAAATTAAAGTTTAGATAAAATAAAATTTTTAGCCATTAATTTCAACATGACGTTTTCAGGGCCCTTTTAAAAATTCGATCATCAGTGTTAAGGACTGCAGTAATCCTCGCAGGCCGTACTTGAAGAACCCGCTAATTATCTACCATCCATCTGTCCTGAATATCGACGGGAAGAACATGCTGGGAGGGAATCTTACCGTTTTGAAAGACACTAAGGATGTTAAGGTATAGCCATCATTGAGATAAAATGAGTTCTTGAAAGATTGTTCGTGCAAATTCTTCTTCTCTGGGTATCTCATGAGCTTTTACAAGATGACGTGATAAAAATATAATAATTAAATGCTCATTGTTCAGAATACGCTACACTGAAGTATACATCCACCTCGTGGTTGCTAGTTTTAATACACAACAAACGCCCCAAAATGTGCATGACAGTGAAAGTATTTGCATTGATTTACTGCGAAAATCCAAATAAAACACTGCTATATTCAAACTTTTTTCAGTTGAAAATGAAACGCTTTGCCTGGTGCAATGGCAAATGGCATAAAACGCATAGTATTAGCAACCTGAACTGCCACGGTGCAATGCTGCAGTTCGCCTTCACAGCCACAGGGGTCAAGTATGACAAAAATAACTGTATGTTCTTAAAGGTATGGTTGAGTTTTAAATACCACAGGTATAAACCAAATAAGGCTCTTGCTGGATTGATCTACTTAGGGACGACTTTCTTTATTTATATTATGCTACAGGTGGTGTAGGAATTAATTTATTTTTTACTAGTCGACCCGACAGACGTTGTCCTGTCCAAGTTACAATACCTAATTCGTAGAAAATACCACTATAAAATGCACTTTAAGTTTTCCAATTTTCTCGGAAACTTTTCTAATTTTTCTTTTCGATATTTTGACGCCTGACTGGTGGCATTTGCTTAATAATGAAATAAACCAAGACTAAAGGAAACTGAGTGATAGATAACACAACGATAACACACCGAGTTCTATAAACTACTATTGCTTGTATTTTTAAAAATAGCAGGTTCTAAAACTTATAAAATACTTTTTTCACAAAACAACAATTTTTTTTTCCGAAGGTATGTGATGAAACCAATGTATGAAACTGAACTGTAACAACTCATTTTTATATTGAGATTTTTTAACCAAAATTTCTCACTTTTCCGTACAATTTTTCAAATATTCTCATTCATACAACCCTTGTACAAAATCAACAATACAAGAATTAGCCAAATAGGTGTAACCGTTCTGAAGTGATGCGCGAACATACATTTTGACAATTGATTTTTATTTATATATTATAGTTTACTAATTTTTGGTGGATTTGATTCGCTATCTGGTCATATCTGTATTTGTAATCAGTCTGAATTATTGCTTTACATGCACCCGTGATGTGTTGAATGGTTTCGGAGAAACTATTGCATCGCCTACATCGGCCTATTGTTTGAGGAACTCTCATTATGTGTTTCTGGTAATTGCGAGTTTCTATTACTTAGTCCTGAATAGCTATCATGAACCCTTTTGTCTCAGGGAACAGTTCTCCACGTTCAGTCTCCAGTTCTTAGTCATTCGTTCGACGCTAAATTGTCGACGGTAGATTGATTTAGATCGTGTCGATGTCGCCCATGCAGTGACCTTTGGGTCCATTCTGTGATTTTGGTCTGTCGGTCAGTCTGTTGATTATTACTCTGGGTTGTCTTCTCAAACATGTATATAGGGGTAAGTTTTTTTTATCATTATACGCTAATGCTTTATGTATAGTGAAAGTAATACTTTTAGCATGTGTATGTTTTAAAAATAGTTATTTGTTTGTTGTGTAGGTTAGTGATATCTATTATTCCCCTGCCACCTTCGTTCCTCAGCAGTGTGAACCTCTGGACACATGACCTAGAGTGGTGCCTTTTGTTTTAGTCAAAATGGTATTTATGCAAATGTTTGATTTCGGTCTTGCTCCAATTTATGATTCCAAAAGAATAGGTGAGAACAGGTATGGCATATGTGTTTATGGCTTTTATATTTTCTCGAGCATTGCTTTGTGTAGGTATAACATATTGTTTGTAACATGTGTTTAAATTGTTTTGTGAGTTTAGCTTTAATTTCCTTTTGATGAGTCTGTTTAGGCTGTATGTAACCTAAATATTTGTAAGTCCCGTTTTCGTCTAAAGATTCTATAGTGTCACCTGCCTGCATTTGTGATATGAATATGAACAAGTTTGTCCCGCTCTGGTTGAATTAATTTTACATTTCTCAATCCCAAATTCCTGGTATCATTTGAAAATTGTTCAGTAGCATTAGCTAGTTCATGTAAGTCGTCTGGTAATGATGCATATAATTTGATATAGTCCATATAGAGCTGGTAGTTGATTTTACGACATTTGACAAATCGTGGAAACAGGCGTATACGTGTATATACGTATACGCGTGTTTCCTCGATTTGTCAAAAGCATTTGACCTGGTTGCATATGACATGCTGTGGGGCAAGTTGAGGGATGCGGGTGAGGCGGCGGAGTACACTTCCCTTCTCAAATATTTGTAATCTAACCAAAAGAACCGCGTGAGGTGAGTGAGTACATTGTCGGAGGAGTACTGGATAGAATGCGGAGTCAGACAGGCGGGGTTAAGCTCGCCTCTGCTATTTAACCTTTATGTCAACCTGATATCGATTGACTGAGTGGTACCACATGTCGGCTGCCACGTCCATGGAACCTGTGTCAACAATATAAGCTATGCAGACTATATGGTACTTGTCAGTCCATCGATAAGTGGGTTGAAGAAGTTGATATCAACCTGCGAGACCTAATATGCGAAGGAGCATAGCTTAATATACAACTCGAAAAAGAGTGAGCTTCTTGTATTTAAAGCACCTAGGTAGCAGCCGCGTAGTGTTCCGCCCATAAGTCTCAACGGTGTAGCATTAAAGGTTGTCTATAGTTGTAGGTACTTTGGCCACACTGTCAAAAGCGACCTGAGGGACGACGTAGACATAGAAAAGGAGCACAGGGCGTTGTCTGTGAGGAGCAATATGTTTGCCCGCAGGTTCGCTCGCTGTCCTACAGACGTCAATGTTACCCTTTTTAAGGCGTTTTGTCCATTGTTTTACACAAGTGGCCTGTGGGTATCATACACGCGCCGAGCCTACAACGTCCTGCATGTTCAATTTAATATTGCTTTTAGGATGCTGTTGGGACTGCTATGGTGTTGTAGTATTTCTAGAATGTTCGCAGAGGCTCGTATAGATGGTTTCCAAACCATTATGCGAAAAAAAGCGGCCTCCTTACTACACGTCTGCATGGTAGTAACAACAGCATTATAAAAATAATCGCTGCCAGAGCGGACTGACTATATTCGAGTTTATTGCCGTGCTTAAAGTCATTGAGTTTACTTGAAAGCGGATTTAATGCGAGACGGAACCACAGTGGGCTGTGTGAGTCTCCTGTTATTATAGTCGACTGCTGGTTCTGGACCACAAATAGCTTGTCATTCAGCACTTTTGTTCAGCTACTACCAGCGACTTGTATTATAGACAGTAAACTATTACTGCTTGAAATCTGAAGTCCTCAATCATTTTTGTGTGAAATACTAGTAAATGATTGTTTTTTTTATATAAAGAAAAGTAAACTTCAGTATAGTGATTGGTGTACCCAACCTCCTTTTGTCACGTTTCGGTGAGCAAATTTTGACTGCGGGTGTGAACCCCCGCAGTAAAGAAGATAGAACCCGCAGGGAGCTGACTCCCTGCGGGTTCTATCTTCTTTATCCCAACTAAAACACTAGGAACTTGTGAGGGCTGGTTGTTTTCGGAGCCGTAACTTTTAACTTTTGAAATGTGCTGATCCTCAGTAAAATTTTAATAAATATTTTTTGCTTTTAATTACGATTTTAAAGCAAATACCCACACTTTAATCTCTTTTTTTTTCCAGGGTTTTTACATCTTTCAGAATTTGGACGTGAATCCGCTGGCACATATCTGGTATGCAACCATGCCGTACGGGCGCGTGCTATGGCGATTTGAATCCTACTCCAAGGATGGAATGTTCATCTGCAAGGAGTTTGACACTGTCGCAGAACCAGTTTAGCATAATCAGCCTTTATTGTTGCCACTGCTGGGATACAGGCAGAACTTGCTTGTTATGGTTGAATTATACTATGAAAATATTTGAATGTTTTTATTGTTTTGATACCCAGTAGAGCATACGTATAATCAGCCTATAACGTTCCCGCTGCTTGGACATAGGCCTTCTCTCTGTGAGAGGGAAAAAGTTCCGCTTCATAGAACATTGTCTCTGCCACTCATGTGACAGTTTCTTTCCCTACATCATGTGACATAATTTCAGGGCTATTGCGTATCTCTGTTGACAGTTCATAGTAATGATCATTTGGCAATGATCGATCGATCTTGTTTGATCGATTAACTGTCAAACACTTAGTTTCGTATTGGCTATCTTCTGTGACCAACTAGGATGACGTCATAGGCACCGAGTATTGCTGATAGCCACCGTAAAACATTTTGACAGATGCTTTTGTATCGATACATAAAACATTGCGACTGTCTAAGTTTTTTTATTTTCTTAGCATAACAGTCGATAAAAAATAGAGGCGTCAAGTGCTTGGACGAAGAGCACCGTTCGCTACCGTCACGTGATGTCCACTTACTGTGATACGCACAACGAATTAAGAAGTAAGTGTTGGTCGACTGGCAATTAAAATCCCTTTGATATTGCTTTGAAGCATCAGTTTGTGGGAGTCTAACGGACGTAGATAAAGCTGTCCATTCACGAGAGTTGGATACGCAATACCAATGTTATGAAATTCTCAGTTGTCATCAAAGATCGGTGTACAACTGGAAGCCAGTTAGTCACTGACAATGAAAAAGATAGCCAATAGCCCGTAAGTTGTACAGTCATCAGTTAAAATTATGAGCATTTTTATTCATCATCAGTGACTCAATGGTGCGTTCATCGAAAAATCGACTTAAATTATGCCAACGGGTGCAAACAATGTAGGTACAGTCAACGGCCAGAAGTCCACTTACACCGCAATGACCATTATCGGCTGCGCTATACGGGCTGCGTCGCCGAAGAAGGTCATAAGTTAACTAATATTGCTATGCCATTGTTTCGTGAGATTGCTAGGCGACTTCTGGCTGTTACTGTACGTAAAGGTAGGAGAAAAAGGCTTGGGATGACTAACAAAATATTGTTATTATACAAGCGTACCCATTCGACCAAGCAAAATTAACAACTGCAGACCTGATGAAAATCGCGTCACCAGAGTATGACAGGAAGAACTGCTTTAAGGTAAGTCTGAGGAAGATCGACTTGAGTGTGACGTCACTAATTTGGTTCCTCAAAGACTGCTCGTTGATGAAAAATTGTGAGAAGCTGAGAGTACATTTAGTTAAATGACAATGGTCCCAAGACAAAGTCTGCCTGGGAGCAGCTGAAAAAATAAACAGTGTTTGTAGACCTCAAACATTTGTAGCTGGATTTAAAGAAAAATACTGAAGACAATACTGGAACCAAGGACACTAGTACAGATCTTAAGGTAAGAAAAATGTTGGTAAAGTGAACCAGCAAAAAGTAAAGAGTTGTAACTAAGGGCATTAAGAATATTTCTGTTTGCTAAGAACAAACAAAGTAAAAGCACAAATCTATCCCTTTCCCACTTATATTGTTAGCAGTAATCACCAGTGAAGGTTCATACTGACAACTTTTTTTATATTAGGGATCCTACTCCGTCAAAATGGCCCAAAATCTTATTATGGCTTCGTATCGATCCTCGCATCAGAAACCACTACTACAAACGGTACAGTCCTCTACAGAGCCGTGGGCCCTAGACATGTGCGGAGCCATGAAGTTTGGCCAAATACTGGCTTTTGACTACTAGGTCTACGCGGCAGACTTATTATCGGACAAGGCTATATAGGTAACTGGTTTATAATAGGTCTTTACCTATGAAATTGCCGTTTTGTATGAAAAAATTTAAACGAATTTTTTTCATGTATTTTTTATTTGTATTAATCGAAGTAATCACCCATGCAATCAAGGCATCTTTGCCAACGCAGTGGCAGTTTATTTATGCCCTTCTTAAAGAAATCAGCTGGTCGGGAGGCAACAAATTCTTCAAAGGCATTTTGTACTGCCTCTCGGGTATTGAATTTTTTTCCCGCCAAGAAGTTATCCAAATTCTGGAAAAAGTAGTAGTCTGTAGGCGCAAGGTCTGGTGAGTAGGGCGGATGACGAAGAGCTTCCAACCCCAGTTCTTGCAACTTGGAGACCGTCTGCTGTGCAGTATGAGGTCGCGCGTTGTCGTGCAGGAGCAGCGGAGACGAGCGATTGACCAATGCTGGTTGGAGATGTGCCAGCTTCTCCATCATTGTGTTCAGTTCTTCACAGTACACATCTGCAGTAATGCTCACCCCGTTTGGTAAGAAGCTGTGATGAATCACACCGGCGCTAGACCACCAAACAGTGACCATCACTTTTCTAGGGGTAAGTTTTCGTTTAGGGCATTGTTTAGGTGCTGAACCAGGATCCAACCAACTTGCTGAGCGCTTGCGGTTATCAAACAGAATCCATTTTTCATCGCAGGTAACAATGCGGTTCAAAATTCCTTCATTTGTGTGTCTGTTGAGCAGTGCAAGGCACGTCTCGACGCGTACTTCGCGCTGGCGATCATTGAGTTCGTGGGGCACCCATTTGTCAAGCTTTTTTACCTTGCTAATTTGACGCAAATGGACCAATATTGTTTTGACACTATCGTCGAAAGCTGCTGCTAATTCAGCCGTAGATTGTGTATCATCAGCTTCCACAATCGCCTTTAATTCGTAATTGTCGACCAAAGTCTTCGGACGACCGCGAGGTTCATTTTTCAGGTCGAAATTTCCAGAACGGAAGCGAGCAAACCAATAACAGGTGGTGCGTTGGTTTGTAGTGTTAGCTCCGTAAACGTCGTTGAAGTTGCGTGCCGCTTGTGCCGCGTTGCTGCCACGACGGTACTCATATTCCATAATTACTCGAATTTTTAACGTATCCATGATGACGAAAAAGATTGAAATGCGATGAAAATGTAACACTAATCAATAAACAAATGACTACTTTTGGAAAAAAAATCCATGTTTTTAAAATAAAATTAATTTGAAATTAGAATTCTTAGCCAAACAAAAATTATTTTGATTTGAAATGGCCAGTACTGCAGAACGGCAATTTCATAGGTAAAGACCTATTATCATTGGCCTTATGACTATTAAGGTGATGGTCAGATGCTACTGCTACTCCGTCTCCTTCAAAAACTTAGAACGTGAATCAATTACTGCACTTTTGGATCTCCAAAGGAAGTATAGACACATCCTGTCCTGACAATCCTTATTTACAAGCTGGAACGTTCACCTGCAAGGAATATGACAATAGGATTGAACCTGGTCTTAGATGATAATATCTTCATTATTGTCCTCCTGCACTTTCCCAATTTACTTGGAGTTTGCACAGCATGCCTTCTCCTTCCATTCATCTCTATTAATCGTCATCTCTGTTCTCATCCCATTTCTAGCTCTATCATCTTTCACACAATCTTTCTTTGGTCGTCTTCTACTAAAAATTTCTCTCACGATATGTCCTTCCTTTCATGAACCTACTTAGATGTAATCATGGAGGAAATGTAAGTTACATGAAATAGATTATATCAAATCGTTTTATGCCTCATTATTTGCCTCATTTGCTATTTATAGTACCTCCAAGTTCCTCCCTAAATATTAGCTGCGCAGATACTCAACAAAACTTAATATGAGTTTAACTGACTAGATTATATAACGAACGGACATGTTTATTCAATGTTTTCTTTTAATATTTTTGTTTTTATCATTTTTAGTATCAATATGCTATTCTGGAACCGAGCCGACTCCTACTTCGGTTAATTATTTTTCACTAACTTTGTATATTATTTCATTACGATTTTGAATTGTTGATCGTTGGAAGCCTTAATTTTTCTTAAATGTAAATTAAATTTTAAATAAAATAAAATTTTCAGCCATTAATTTCAATACTACGTTTTCAGGGCCCTTTTAAAAATATGATCATCAGTGCCAAGGATTGCAGTAATCCTCACAGGCCATACTTGAAGAACCCCCCAATGTTGTACCACACATCAGTCCTGAATATCGACGGGAAGAACATGCTGAGAGGAAATCTTACCATTTTGAAAGACACTAAGGATGTTAAGGTACAGTCATCATTGACATAAGGAAGTTCTTAAAAGCATTGTTCGTGCAAAATCTTCTTCACTGGGTATCTCATGAAGTTTTACAAGATGACGTTAAAAATATATTTTATCATAAATAAATAACGAAACACACCAAACGGCCTAAAATATTCATGACAGTGAAAGTATTTACATTGATTTACTACGAAAATCTAAATTAAACAGTGCTTAATTTAAACTTTTTTCAGATAAAAATCAAGTGCTTCGCTTGGCGCAGTGGCAAATGGCACCAAATGCATAGTACCAACAACCCGAACTGCCACGGTGCCCTGCTACACTTCACCTTCGCAGCCACCGGGGTCAAGTATGACAAAAAGAACTGTATGTTCTTGAAGGTAAGCTGAAGTTTTATCACTGGTACAAAAAACAAAAAGCAAAAAAATAACAATAAAAAAACAGTACTTAAGGACAACTTTCTTTATAATGATCAGCTTGTATTGTAGAAAGGAAACTGGTACTGCTTGAAATCTGAAGTCCTCAATCATTGTTGTATGAGAGACTAGTCGATTAATATTTATTTATTTATACCATTACCCCTCTAAAAAGCTTATTTTATTCACTGAAAACAGTGAATAAAAAGCACTTTTACTCACTGTTTTGATGTTTGAAAATGGAACACACCAATGTATTCGACCACAGATTTAGAGTACCTAGATACCGCATGTTATTAGATAGTATGAAAACCGAGCGTGTCATCTTTTTTATACCTACGATAACTTCACCCCAGCCATTTAGTGATGTGCTCAACGTAAACAGGATTGTTTCATTCGCTAAGCGTCACTGAGCTAACAGACTTTTTTTAGTACGAACATGCAGGGCCCGCTTGGTCGGATGGCTTGCCGTATCTAGTGTAAGTGTAATCTGTGTATTAGACCTATATTGATGTATTCTAAATTCAATTTGATTGGTCGACATTTTCGACAAGGAGTTTAGAATTAGAATAAAAACTGTTTTGTGTTCTTTGAAATTGGCGCTATTTTGAATACTGTAAGTTGTACGAACACAAAGTTTAGTGTTACTTTAATCTTTAATTTTGTGTTTGTTTAGTGTTGTTCTGCGGCCGATATAGTGGAAAACTTGCTACCCAAAAAATCACGGCTGGTTAACATCAAAGCCAATTTAACTTTCCTTTTTCTTCATTATATGTCTATTTTCACTTAAATATTTCTTTTTCTCGTAGTCATGGTATAAAGTATAGTATGCAACTCTTGAATAAAACGGATTTATATCGAGGGCCATGAATCACTCGCGTCGCTCAGGATTCTAATGGGTGAATTCATCATGAATCACTCCTTACGGTCGTGATTCATTCGTTAGAGTCCTTCACTAGCTCGTGATGAAATCCGTCCTTTATTCACTAATTGCATAATATACTATTATAAAGACTTTATAGTAGACTTGAGAATTGTGTATAGTGATTGGTGTACCCAACCTCCTTTTGTCATGTTTCGGTGACCAACTTATGACTGAGGGTCCTACATCACTGAAAGGTCTTCTATATCTCAACTAAACCACCAGGAAGTGGCGAGGGATGGGTTGTTATAGCAGCTGTAACTTTTTACGTTTGAAATGTGCTGATCCTCAGCGAAATTTTGCTTTTGATTTCACTTAAGCAAGTCCCCAACCTTTAATCTCTTGTCTTTTTCCAGGGTTTTTACATCTTTCGGAATTTGGATGTGAATCAGCTGACGCATATCTGGTTTCCAACCATGCCGTACGGGCGCTTGCTGTGGCGATCAGAAACCTTCTCCAAGGATGGAATGTTCATCTGCAAGGAGTTTGAAACTGTCTCAGAACCTGCTTAGCATAATCAGCCTATAACGTTCTCGTTGCTGGGACACAGGCCTCTTCTCTGTGAGAGGGAGACAAGGTTCTACAAAGCGGAAATTTTTGTTCCGCTTTGTAGAACCTTGTCTCTGTCACTCATGTGAAAGTTTCTTTCTCAAAATCATGTGACATAATTTCAATCCAGCACGGTTAGCATGACCACCATAGAAAGAAAGAAAAGAAATAAAGGGTTTTTTCGACGGAAGAAAAGATAAAAATGACGTTTCCGTGTAGACAGTAGTAAGATGGCAACAAAGTAGAAACAGTCTAATGCACTTTTTAGGAATGAAGTTCTTTAATGCGACTTTTTGTAGGGGTCGACTGGTAGAAAGTGTAAGTGCCTTTTCATACTTCCCCGTTGCCGGGTAGACGATGCCGGGTACGCGGTGGCAAGTGTATGGGCATGCCGGACAAATTACGCCGGTACGTGTGAAAGATAACGTACATGTCCATACACTTAGCCGTGGGGTACCCGGCATCGGCTATCCGGCAACCGAGACGTGTGAAAAGGCACTAACACTCGCTTTGATTTTAGTGACTTATAAATCTATTATTACGCCTTCAAATAATGCAAGTAAAAAAAACTAGTAAAAAAAATATGTTAAACTGGAACGCGTACACATCAATACTATGGTCAGACTGCTTTAGTTATTGTTCAGAGGGTCTGACTTTTAATGAGCTGCAATAAAATGACACTGCTACTGTAATTTTTGCTGTCATTTCGCTATCAAATGGTAACATTTTTTTTAAAAAATGACGGTTTAGAAGTGTCATTTTACTGCAGCTAATTAAAAGTCCGAGTATAGATTTATAATATCTAAGCATTATAGTAAAATTTTTATGAATTTTTATGATTAACATTAAATAAATTGATTCAATTGGAGATTTTTGAAAAAAATTTAATCAACTGGCGAACTAATAAATAACATTATTTTAATAGGTAATTATTAAAAACACAGTTTGGTTGTGGCATTTATTTAAGTCATCTCAAAAACAAATCATAATACATAATGAGCTGAGTTTATTAGGTAACACATAACCACTTAAATTTTTAGCAGTAAGCACAAGTTAAGGTGTAGGCTGACAACGCTTTTCTTTTAGGGATCCTACTTCTTCGAATGGCCCAACCTCTTATTAGGGCCTTGTGTCGATCCTCGCATCAGCCGTGGACCCCAGACATGTTCGAAGACATGAAGTTTGGCCAAACACTGTTCTTTGACTACCAGGTCTACACAGCAGACTTATTTATTTATTTATTTTATTCATCAACAAATTTACATTTGTGTCGAACAGTGGTTTTAACAATAAATACACGAATAATAACAGACGAAGTGGTTTTAACATAAATGTTACACAAAAATTAAACTTTACATTCCATACATTGGTCATAACATCCAAGACAACGGACAACGCTATATCCCTGGTTTATAACATTAGCCTTATGACTATCAAGGTTACGCGCCTACTCCTTCTCCTTCGAAAACTTAGGATGTAAATCAATAACTGCATTTTTGGATCTGCAGAGTACGGATAAGCACATCCTGTAGCGAGCAGAAACATATTTACAAGCTGGAACCTTCACCTGCACGGAATATGATACTATGACTGAATCTGCTCTTAAATGATTTATAATTATCATCATCGTTGTCCTCCCGCGCTTATCCAATTTATTTGGAGTTTGCATAGGATGCCTTCTCCTTCCATCTCATCCCATTTCTAGCTCTATATGTTTCACACGATTCTTTGTTTGGTCTTTCTCTACTTAAAAATATTCCTAACGATATGTATGTAGGTACATGAAGTAAGTTATAATCGTTTTATGCCTCATTATCTGCCTCATTTGCTTTAGTTTAGTAGTTTGTTGTTTATCTAAATATTGGCTGCACAGGTACTCAACAAAACTTAATGTGATTTTAACGTGACTAGATTGTATGTCGAACGAACATGATTATTCAATGTTTTCTTTTTATATTTTTATCATATTTATTACCAATATGCTATTCCGGGACTGAACCGACTCCAATTTCGGTGAGTTGATTATTTTTTTATTCTTTTTAGAAAATATTACACCTTGCTTTATTAATTTGGCAGTGATTTCTATAATCGAATTCTTTTTTTGTTTATAACTGTGGAATACATATGCTATTACGTGCAAATAACATTTTAAGTGTAGTTTTAAAATTATGAAAAAAATATGCTCAATCATGGGGGATGTCTAAAACAAGATGTTTTAAAGGAACGTATCACTTCTGACTTCTGTTAAATGAGAATTATTTAATTTAAAAATTTAAAAAAATATGATTGAGCTTGTTTTTCTTTTCTCTAATAACTGCAAATTTAAAAAAAAAAACTTCTTTTTTGACCTATAGAAAAAATAAAATGGGTCAAATTGTAGTACCTGGCTGAATATACGGTGTTTCGAACCTCAACGTATAAGCTGTTGTTTACATAAAACAAAATTTTCAGCCATTAATTTAACACTGTACCTTTTCAGGGCCCTTTTAAAAGTTCGATCGTCAGCATCAACGACTGCAGTAACCCTCGCAGACCACACTTGAAGAACCCTCCAATGTTCTACTATCCATCAGTCCAAAATGTCGACGGGAAGAACATGCTGGGAGGGAATCTTACCGTTTTGAAAGACACTAAGGATGTTAAGGTATAGCCATAATTGAGATAAGAGAGTTCTTGAAAGCATTGTTCGTGCAAATTCTTCTTCTTTGGGTATCTCATGAACTTTTACAAGATGACGTGATAAAAATATAATAAATGAACGCTCATTGTTTAGATTACGCTACACTTAAGTATACATCGAACTAGTAGGTGCTAGTTTTAATGCAAACCAAACGGCCCAAATGATTCATGACAGTGAAAGAGTGCATAGATTTACTGCAAAATTCAAATAAAACACTGCTTAATTTAAACTTTTTCAGTTTAAATTGAAAGGCTTTGCCTGGCGCGATGGCAAATGGCACCAAACGCATAGTATTAACAACCTGAACTGCCACGGTACAATAATTCACTTCACCTTCGCAATCACCGGGGTCAAGTATGACAAAAAGAACTGCATGTTCATGAAGGTAAGGTTGAGTTTTAAATACTACTTGTATAAAGCAAATAAGGCTAAAGAATTTTTGCTTTTGATTTCAATTCAAAAGCAAGTTCCTAGACTTCAATCTCTTGCCATTTTTCAGGGTGTTTACATCTTTCAAAATTTGGACGTGAATCAGCTGCAGCATATCTGGTTTCCAACCATGCCGTACGGACGCGTGATGTTGCGATTAGAAACCTTCTCCAAGGATGCAATGTTCATCTGCAAGGAGTTTGACACTGTCGCAGAACCTGCTTAGCATTATGAGCCCATAATGTTGCCTCCTCCGTTACCACTGCTGGGACACAAAGAGAACCTGCTTATTATGATTGAATTATAAGGAAATATTTGAAAGTTTTTATTGTTTTGATACTTACCCATAAGTCAGCACAACATACGCATAATCAGCCTATAACGTTCCCGCTGCTAGGATATAGACCTCCTCTCTATGAGAGGAGGCCTGTTCCGCTTCATAGAATATTGTCCCTGTCACACATGTGCCAGTTTCATTATCAACATCATGAGACATATTTGCATCCAGGAACAAACCGTAACTGGACGCAAATATGTCACAATATGTTGTACATAGTCGTCAGTTCATATAATAAATTATG
The DNA here is from genome assembly GCA_905163495.3 of Cosmia trapezina. NCBI lineage: Eukaryota > Metazoa > Arthropoda > Insecta > Lepidoptera > Noctuidae > Cosmia > Cosmia trapezina. Next base: position 23,746,847 of record LR991039.1, on the reverse strand, counting down.
AGCATTTATTCATCAGTGATTAAATGGTGCATTCATCGAAAAAATCGACGTATGCCCACGGGTGGGCATGCACTTACTGCTTACTGGCATTTTTTATGGCAGCTATTTTTATAGAATATACCCTTATTAGTGTGTTTTTGAAATTCCCAAAACCAGCAAAACCATAGGTGATAACAAAAAAATCGCCAAAGTTTCTTTTGAAAGTTGTAGGATAATAATCCAAGCAATAATAATAAGGCGCAGTCGACGGAGCCCCACAACACGGGGCTCAATGGTTTGATAAAAAAAATTACCACGAAGGGAATTGCGCCATCCCCTTCGAACCTAACCTGTCTGAGACGGAAGTGTCCCAAGACCCGAGCTCGCTTCGCTCGCTCTTGCATCCAAAGTTCTCGTAGTAACAGTAGTAGTAACACTGAGTAACACTAGTAAGATTGCCTTGCCGTTTGACAGTTCTCACTCATCGTATTTACTAAAAAATACGATGAGTGAGAACTGTCGCGTTAGCGTCACGGTCACTTATATTCAAATAAGAAAGGTTTATACTGACTACGCTTTTCTTTCCGGGATCCTACTCCATCCAAAACCGTAGAAATGAATGAATGACTGCATTTTTGGATTTCCAAAATAAAGTATACTGCATATACTATATACTTTATACCGGATGACTTTTTTTACCGTCTCGAAAAAAATTGGGTATATTAGGTGAACGGAGTAGAAGCTTATGGCATACCTAACTTTTTTTTTTTTTGAATCCAAAATTCAAATCATATGCAGCCTGCATATGATTTGAATTTCGGTATTTTAAAACCATTTATTATTTTTTTTCATAATTTCTGTTTTTATGGTTCAAATATGCAAAGTTTACATCGAATTTGTAGTATTTATTGGTACTTAGATATTTTTTTCTGTCTAAGCTATGGCTTCTACTCCGTTTACCTAATAAAATTCATCCGGTATATACTTATATACTTTATTTTGGAAATCCAAAACATCCTGTGGCGATCAGAAACATGTTCACCTGCAAGGAATATGACACTATGGCTGAACCTGCTCTTATATGATATATCATCAATATCGTCCTCTTGCGCTTATTCAAATTTTTTTGTAGTGTGCACAGCATGACCTCTCCTTCCATTCATCTCTATTAACCGTCATATCTGTTCTCATTCGCTTTCTAGCTCTATCATCGTTCACACGGTCTTTCTTTGGTCATTCTCTACTCTAAAAATATGCCTCACGATACGTCCTTCCTTCCATGAACCTGTTTAGATGTACTTAATCCAGTAGGAAATGTAATTTACGTGAACAAGATTATAATCGTTGTATGCCTCATTATTTGCCTCATTTGCTTTACTACCTACTTATCCAAATATTAGCAGCACTGATACCCAACAAAAATTAGTGTTATTTTAACTGACTAGATTCCATGTCGGGCGGAAATGATTATTCAATGTTTTCTTTTTATTTTTTCATTTTTATTTTTATTTTTAACATGTTTACTACCAATATGTTATTCTGGAACTGAACCGACTCCAGCGTCGGTGAGTATTGTTTTTTTTTACAATGTCTTTCAATTTTTCATTAACGTTTTTGAATTGGTGAGAGTTATAAGCCCTCATTTTTCATATATAAATAACTAGCGGACCCGACAGATGTCTGAACGAACCAAGAACCCGACTGCAGCGCCACCTACTGGGTCCAATTGTGTTTCCAAACCATCCAGGAACCCATTCAAATATACACACACAATTTAATCTAAATCAGTCCAGCCGTTGTTGAGTTATAAATAGTGTAACTAACACGACTTTCTTATATATAAAGATTATGTTTAGACAAAGTAAATTTTCAGCCACTAATTTCAACACTGTAAACTTTCAGGGCTCTTTTAAAGCTATGATCGTCAGTGTCAAGGACTGCAGTAATCCTAGCAGACCATACTTGAAGAACCCGCCAATGGTCTACTATCCATCGGTCCTGAATGTCGACGGGAAGAACATGCTCGGAGGCAATCTTACGGTTTTGAAAGACGCTAAGGATGTTAAGGTTTTTTTTCTCGTAGACCACTTGCCATGTTTTTCTGGTTTTGATAGACCCCCAAGTTAGCTTACATTGCAATTTTACGAATTCATCAATTATAAATGTGATTTTAACTGATTTCCGACTGTAGTGAAGTGTAGAACGAAAATACAAAAAAAAACACACGTTAAGTGTCATACATTTAACACTTCATGAAATTCAAATTAATACGAACCAAAATTAAATTTAGTATGCACAATTTATGCACCTATCTATAACGTCACAGCTGTAAACCCATTGGGGATTAGCCACAATGGCCAAGGTGCTTGACGGTGTGCTGATCGGTTATCTTGCTCAATGTGTGCCACTTGAAGATGCTCAATTTGGTTTTAGGGCGGGTCTCTCGAGTGAAAGTGCATCAGTTCCTAAGCAGACCGTAAAACACTGGTTTATCCCGCCTTTTTGGACTTTTCAAAGGCATTTGATCTGGTCAACTATGACAAACTGTGGGACTAATTTTGTAAGATATGGAGGTTGTCTGTCTGATTCACATCAATTAAAGTATGGAGTTTGCCAGGGGGGACTGAGCTCTCTTGCGTTATTTAATATATATGTGAGGGGGCTGGTTCTTGAGCTCAACAAACACCTGTGTAGGTTGCTCCATAGGTGGTCATAAAGTCAACAACGTTAGTTACGCCGATGACATGGTGTTGTTGAGCCGTCGATAAGTGCCCTGCAAAGCCTACGCACTTAAGTGTGTGAAAAAAGCAATTGGGAGGTCCAATTACTTTTTACACTCACATGGACCCGGTTTGACTTGACTCAGAGGTCAACGTTGACCTCTGAGGGTCGATATAGACCACTTTGGGTACCCATTATATGATACTCATAAGTCGAAGTATTTTGAAAAGTATTTACCTAGATTTACTGCAAAAAATCAAAACAAAACACTATATTTAAACTTTTTTCAGTTAAAAATGAAATGCTTTGCCTGGCGCAATGGAAAATGGCGCCAAATCCATAGTTTTAACAACCTGAACTGTCACGGTCCAATGGTACACTTTACCTTCGCCGCCATCGGGGTCAAGTATGACAAAAACAACTGTATGTTCTTGAAGGTAAGGTTAGGTTTTAAGTACCACTATATTTAAATCGGGCCTGTAGTAAAGTCGACCGCTAGTCATGCCGTGATAGCAAGGTATTTAGTCAATCCTCAGCTATTCTTACGGTGTGTCCTAATAAAAGGTTTTCTATTGTCATCCAGCGACTACCAGAGACATTCTAGACAATAAACTGGTACCTGCTATTAGCCATCTTAAGTTCTCAATCATTTCTGTATGAAAAACTGCAGGAATCCGATATACCGATTCCTGCAGTTTTTTTTTCAAGACAGCGCTCAACTGACTGAAGGCTCCACTTGAGTTCAAAACGAGGAAAGTGTCAAACTATGAAATGTCGAATAAGAGTGCAACACGGGTAAAAAAAATCTTCCCGTGGTACTACTGGATCGCTTGGTAGTTCTACGGGAGTTTTTTTTACCCGTGGTACTACTAGTAGTAATACTGGTAGTACCACGGCCAACAAACGAAGTATTCTTAGGCACAAGGTCCCGTGTCAGGAAATATATCTTCTTAATATATATAATTAGCTTTTGCCCTCGGCTTCGCCCGCGCATGTATTATACATAAATATAAACTTTCCTCTTGAATCACTATATCTATTTAAAAAAAAACGGTCAAGAGCGAGTCGGACTCGATACTCCAAAATTGTAACAGTAACACCACAAGCACTTGTAACTTTATAAAAGGATAAAGACCAGAAAAAAAAACAAAAGAGGAGAGAAAAAAAAAGGGGGATCGGACTGTTTCTCCGTAACTCTTCAAACGGCGATTGACACCCAGGTGTGCAGATAACAATAAAAAATCTATTGTGTCTGCTAATTGGCGTGCGACGGGTTAGCACAGGTTGTCATAACCTAGCTAGGAGAGCAGTGGTGCACACTCACACGATTGTAGACTTGGTACTTATAAATATTAATAGTTCATCGCAGACTGTTCAGACCACCGCATCGACGAGAATTCTGTCAAACAAACAACTATACTCCATTTAAAATAAGATTATAAATTTAAACAAAACTTTTTATAGTCCGTTCAACCGATTTTGACTTCTATTCCGTAGGCATAAGGATGGCATTAAAAGCAGAAACGTGATTATAATACCAACTGTTTACTGCAGCCGCCATTTGTCATGCCACCAACGCAATAGAAGTCAAAATCGGTTGTAAGGACTGTAAAAAACGTTGTTTTTTTTGTCTAATCTTATTGTAAATGGAGTATAGGTTTTAGTTGCTAGCTCTACTCGCTTCTCGCTAATTGCCGGGGGCCGTTGCCTAAATTCTCTTGACTTTTTCCAGGGTTTTTACATCTTCCAGAATTTGGACGTGAATCAGCTGCAGCATATCTGGGTTCCAAGTATGTCGTACGGACGCCTGTTGTGGCGAACGGAAACCTTCTCCAAGGATGGACTGTTCTTCTGCAAGGATTTTGACACTGTCACAGAACCTGCTTAGAAATTATGGTTGAATTATAAGAAGAAGAAAAAAGTTTTTATTGTTTTGATACCCATAAGTAAAGCACAGTATACGCATAATCAGCCTATAACGTTCCCACTGCTCGGATACAGGCCTCCTCCCTGTGAGGGGGAAAAAGTTCCACTTCGTAGAACATTGTCACTGTCACTTATGAAGTTATGACAGTTTCTTTCTCAACGTAATATTGATGTTGAGAAATAAACTGTCACTGACAATCAATTACTTCAGATCAGATATTAAAATTATGAGTATCCAGTCATCAGTGCTTCAATGGCGATTTATCGAAAAAATCAACATATACCACCACGGGTGTGCACTGTGCAAACAATGTACGTACTTTCTGGCAGGAAGAAAAAGCTTGCGATTACATTTTTTTTTTTTTTCGCCTACATTGTGGCAAAAGCTTCCCCTTTTTCCTTCCAAACCTCCCTGTCTTGTGCGATCTCTGGCCATGTTGGCCCTGCAAACCTTATCAGATCGTGACGCCACCTTCGCCGTGGCCTGCCTCGACGGCGATGTCCCTCAGGCGTCCAGTGAGTGACGATCTTTCCCATCTCTCCGGGTGCATTCGTGCGACGTGTCCAACATTAATTAATAAAAAAAAAAGAACCATTCATAGAAGGAAATTGGTAACTACAGACCCCGTGAACTTTAGTGATCGTCACCGGAGAGCAAAGTCTCGTTTTGGGTAATCATTTCTCTAACGCGTTTGTAGTGTTGTTAATTGGAAACGACACTACTGGTAGTGCGGCTGGTAGTGTCATTGCCAATAAACGGTTTTGTTTGTGAATAACCAAGTAAAAATTAGACGCTGCTGTGGCTAATTTCAAGCTGAATAACTTAGAAAAAGAGATTTTTCAACAATGATCCAAGAACAGGTATATTTCCATAAAAAACGCTTTTTTTAGCAGAAAAGGCTGCTTTTTGTCCTTGTGGACCCATACAATCAATCTTTTTCATAGTCTTTTCCCAACTATGTTGGGGTCGGCTTCCAGTCTAACCGGATGCAGCTGAACACCAGTATTTTACATGGAGTGACTGCCTTTCTGACGTCCACAACCCAGTAACTGGGTAATACGACCCCAAAGATCCACGAATGATAGCCGGGACCAACGGCTTAACGTGTTTTCCGAGGCATGGAGTAGTCTCGGTATAGGTATGCAAAGATGGTGTCCCATCCAGTGACCAACCCCGGCAAGCGTAGCTTAACATTATGGGTCGACCCGTGCGACTGTTAATACTTAGCCACGAGCTCCTCCTCCTCTTCTCGTGGATCCATACGACCAAGCTAAATAAACAACTGCAGATCTGATGAAAATCGCGTCACCAGATACCCAAAGTACTTTGTTTTATGTTTAAGAAACCAATTTACGATCATGCACTACGACGATTTTCGAGCTGTATAACATTAAAAGAAGAGCTTTTTCTGCTATATACATCTATATCACTAAGCTCTCATAACACGGTAGCTGCTCAAAATAATCCTCTATATCTAAAAATACTCCATAACAAAACCCAATAACCAACACATAGTCAAAACAATCCTATTTGTATAATAATTCAATTATTACCAAACGCTTTCAAAGCCAAACAGGTTTTAAATCCCCGAAACTGTCAATCGATAGTACAAAGTAAACAAAAAATGTTTTCAAAACCTCTGAGGTTGTTCACAGGCGTCGATAAATCATAATTAGGAGCGATCTAAGTTTTCAACGGGTGCCGATACGGACATAATCCTTGGGAGGCACCATTGAGAGACCTTGCGGCCTTTGACTCGACAGACCATATTTTATCGATACTGACAATATGGGGCTAAGATGCTGCTGTTTTTAAGGAAATGTTTTTTGAAGAAAGATGCTTTATTGGGTTGGATTTGTATAGCTTGTCCACTCTAAAATGACGCGCACCACTACCGCGTTTACGTATACAAATTTGAGCAGTGGGGCGCCTCATTTTAGAGTGGACAAGCCATAATGTAGGGTAGGTAATCAGGCATTTGCCTATCTTTAATTTTCTGTGCATATTGGTACCTAGTACATACATGTATGTCAACAAAACAAAACAAGCAAAGAAAAATTACTCTAACACTTTCTTTCACAATCTGTAGGATTTGGACGGAAATCCGTAATCCATTGCGTCATATGTTTGTCTCAAGAGGAAAGTCTCAGACCAGTGCGTGTTGCCAGTGATGGCACTGACAGGTGGTCGCTCACAATGGGCCTTATTAGAAGGCTAAAAGTCACTCAAAGGGCAATGGAGAGGACTATGCTTAGAGTTTTCATACGTGATCGAATCAGAAATGAAGAGATCCGCAGGAAAATCAAGGTAACCGACACAGCCCGAAGAATTGGCAAACTTAAGTGGCAGTGGGCAGGGCACAATGCTCGCAGTACTGATGGCCGATAGGTCCGAAAGGTTCTGGAGTGGCGGCCGCGTACCTGAAGACGTAAAGTTGGAAGGCCTCCCACAAGGTGGACCGATGACCTTGTAAAGGCCGCAGGAATTCGCTGGATGCGGAAAGCACAGAACCAGTAGAAGTGGCGGTGCTTGGGGGAGGCCAATGTCCAGCAGTAGACGTCTTTCGGCTGAAATGACATGTTTGAAAAATTCGTCTGCTCGACAACGAATGTTGTCGACTTGTCATAATGAAAGGCATTACAATTGTTAGTGTAACATAATCATCCCAAGGGATTCAGGAAGTTCAAAGATATTTGACACTAATAAAAGCAATCACGAGACTCCTCGGGTACTGTGCTTCAATCATGTTTAAAATTCTGGCCAAACCAAAAAAATATGAAACATTGAGGGACAATGAAACGAAATACTGAGTTCAAATGTTACATTTAGCGCCATTTTAGGGCCCAAAGAAGTCATCTTTTTGTATCAGTAATGTACTTTCGCGAGACAGTACGTGGGCGGCAGCGTCAACAAATGATAAGTATTCTTTTGAACGCGAAAATAACTGAGTTTTGATTTAAATAACTATGCAATAAGTATGACGAATATTTCACCGTGACAGCCCTTGATTTTATCATTGAATTTTATCGACATTCGAAATCATAGTAATATGTTTTTTTTGGAAGAGCTCGTGGCTAAGTAATAACAGCCGCACGGGTCGATCCATCAGATTAAGCTACGCTTTCCGGGGTTGGTCCGTGGATGGGTGACCATCTTTACTTTACCGAGACTCCTTCATGCCTCGAAAGCACGTTAAGCCGTTGGTCTCGGCTGTCATTCGTGGATCTTTGACAGTCGTTACGGGTCGTCAGAAGCCCGAAAGTCTGACAACCAGTCTTACCAAGGGGTATCGTATTACCCAGTTACTGGGTTGTGGAGGTCAGATAGGCAGTCGCTCCATGTAAAATATTGGTATTCAGCTGCATCCGGCTAGACTGGAAGCCAACGCCAACATAGTTGGGAAAAGGCTAGGCAGATTGATGTTTTTTTTTTGAGAAAACAGATTTTTAGGTATTTAAATTGTGGTGTGCAGTATATGTATGAACGTAAACGAGGCAAAAGGAGTATGTAAGGATCTATGTAGGTGAAATTTTAGTTTCTGCCTACCCCCATTGGAAATAGGCGTAAGTTTATGTGTATGTATGGAAATTGCATTATTCTCACTAAGATTTTTTATCTATGGTTTTGAAACCTAGCAGATGACTGCTGTCCATTGCTGTCCATATTTTTTTTTCAAAATCGTACAAATGCGATTGAACTAAGAATAGGAACGTTAATGACCTCGAACTGTCAACTGAAACTTGAAATATACGGCTTGCAAAGTTTTGTAGTGTTATTCTGATCCATTTTAGATATGTTATTGGAATTTGTTTTTGTTAAAATATGTCACTGACTTTGCAAATGTGTAAACGAGGTGATGTGTTGCTAAATTTTCACAATATGGCGCAAGGTCATTCCTATTCTTAGTTGAAACGCATCGTACATCTTTTCTTAAAACGTAGGGAAGCCTAGCAGTTTTTATTTGATTTGAAGTTTCTGCATTAGTTCAGGAAATAGAAAAAAAAGAATATAATATTATTGAGGAGGTTCCTGACCATTTTTTACCTTAGTGTTGTGTCGCAGTCGGGTATTAAAAAGAAAGCAATTTATATACAAACAAAAAAAAACTTTTAACGTTCGATCTAAAATTGACAAGCTTTACGTCACAGCTCCGATATCGCCCGATTCACGCCGAGCCGATAATGTCCGATTATTTTAAGCAGTTTACATTATTTTGACAGGAGTGACAAATTGAATGCCTCCCTGGCGGATGTCGAAGATTCATGGGGCGACGCTCCAGGACCGGATTCCGGATTCGAATTATTAATATTATTATTTGTGTGGTCGATCGGTAAATTGTATGTAAGTTAGAAACATGCAATTTGTTTATAGATCGGATTTGTTTACGAGTACTTAGTAACTTGTTTTGTATTTTTTTTTGTGAGAATAACGCATCCTACTTCCTACTATATAATATTGTAAATGTAAAAGTTTGTATGTTTGGATGTTTGCTACTCAATCACGCAAAAACGGCTGAACGGATTTGGATGAAATTTGGTATACATATAGTTTATAACCTGGATTAAGACATACTTTTCATCCCAGTAGAAGGTTCCCGTGGGATAATTTCTGACATTCACGCGGGCGAAGCCGCAGGCAAAAACTAGCATCATATAATTCTTTATTTATTTAAAAACATACAACTATCATCACAGGCGGGGCTATAATACAATGGTGCAATATCGTAAAACAATAAAATTATTGATTAAGAACTTACTAAAACTTTCTTGTTTTTATATTTTTCTCCAAGCAAAATCCCGTAATTGCTTTTAATATTTGAACTAATCCAAATACATGACTAAAGCTAATTGCAACACTCTTAGGATAGTAATGACAATTTGGCAAATTTCCAATATCCAGCATTGATCCATATTATTGGAGAGTTCGTCTTCTGGATAACTATATCGCTCTCTCTGCACGTTTTAATGCTTATAACTTGGGAATTCCTTTTTGAAATAAAAAAAAAATAAAAAAAAAAGTTGGTTGGTGGTTGGTTGGTTGGTTGGTTGGGTTGTTTGGTTGGGTTGGTGGTGGTTGGTTGGTTGGGTTGGTGGTGGTTAAGTTGTTGGTGGGTTAGTTGGTTTGGTTGGTTGGTTGGTTGTTGGTTGGACGTTGTTGTGGAAGAGCTTCTGCTGAGCATGAGGTCCTGGGTTCCATTGCCAGGCCGGGCAAAGTGTTTTTCTATTAGAAACTGAGTAGCAGCCCGGGGTCTGGAGTTATGCTGGTGAGAGCAATAGGCTCGTCCCCTTTCTTGGGATTTAAACATAACTGTTGAAATATGGGTGTACTATATAAGTACATCTCTGCCTAACCCTGCGGGGATTGTAGGCGTGATATTATGCGTTATTTAGCTGAGTTTTAGTGTGCATTTATTACACACTTACTTACTACTTTCTATCTTTCTTTCTTTCTTTTTTTTTCTTACTTTTTTTTATTTATTTCTTTCTTACTTACTTTTTTTTGTGTTGTTTTGTTTTATATTTAACTAGCTTTTTCCCGCGGCTTCGCCCGCGTGGAAGTTTCAAGTCTATTAACTCAAGGAATGAGATTTTTCATACAAAATTTGGAATTGGAAAAATCCTTTCTTACTGCACCCCTAGGCCTCATAAAGAACCTGTGCCAAATTTGGAATATCTAGACCCAGCGGTTTGGGCTGTGTATTGATATGTCAGTCAGTCAGTTTCTTCTTTTATATATTTAGAAGAAGAAGATAGCTTCTATACGGAGACGCAGGTAAAGTTAGTCTACGATTAATTTAAATTACATAGGTACATGATTCAAAGATAAGACCACCCTTCCACAATTTCCTCATCTTCCATACTTATGCCATTTCTGTGGCATCTATAAATAATATTTACCGACGATAAATAAGACGAGCCACACTAAATCAATTGATGGACGATGTGTCTGTATAATTGCTGCTTAGCCCCTTACTCATATGTAGTTAGCGTCGTGATGTTTGTATACTTTACAAAGGTAATAAATTGATTTGTATTATTTTAGTCGATATTATGAGTGGTTGGCTGTTTTAGTTAGATGTTACTTTGAATTTAGGAGGAGCTCGTGGCTAAGTAATAACAGCCTCACGAGTCGATCCGTCCGGTTACGCTACGCTTGCCGGGGTTAGTCCGTGGATGGGTGACCATCTTTACGTACCGAGACTCCTCCGTGCCTCGGAAAGCGCTAAGCCGTTGCTCCCGGCTGTCATTCGTGGATCTTTGACAGTCGTTACGGGTCGTCAGAAGCCCGAAAGTCTTACAACCAGTCTTACCAAGAGGCATCGTATTACCCAGTTACTGGGTTGTGGAGATCATATAGGCAGTCGCTCCATGTAAAATACTGATAGTCAGCTGTATCCAGTTAGACTGGAAGCAGACACCAACATGGTTGGGAAAAGGCTGGGCAGATTGATTGACTTTGAATTTAGTTACGAACACTGATGTTATTCGTAGATTTCATGCAATAGTAAATATGCTTTCTTATGATAGCGGTGGCCGCCACATTACGACCGCAGTCACGGCCGTCATGAAAATGAAGACAGCGTGGTTTGACTTTACGAAGTCAAAAAAAGCTCCCTAGGAAAACATACCAACTTACTTTCCTTATCCTCTTAAGGGGTCATTGTACAGTCGAGTTCATTAATATATTGGCCCTTTCAGGTTTCCAAAATATCAATCAATTTGCCAAGCCTTTTCCCAATTATGTTGGGGTCGGCTTCCAGTCTAACCGGATGCAGCTGAATAACCAGTATTTTACATGGAGCGACTGCCTGTCTGACCTCTTCAACCCAGTAACTGGGTAATACGGTACCCCTTGGTAAGACTGGTTGTCAGACTTTCGGGCTTCTGACGACCCGTAGCGACTGTCAAAGATCCACGAATGACAGCCGGGACCAACGGCTTAAAGTGCTTTCCGAGGCACGGAGGAGTCTCGGTATGAAAAGGTGGTCACCCATCCACGGAGCAACCCCGGCAAGCGTAGCTTAACCTGATGGATCGACCCGTGCGGCTGTTATTACTTAGCCACGAGCTCCTCTCGAGACTTCAAAAATATATGAACGTCAAAAAAGTTGATAATATTGTGACAACTATAGGTAAGCATCATTACATTGTGGTCAAGATTTAGATTAATTAAATATGTGACTGATTTTTCTCAGTAACATGAGTAATGCACAGCATATATTATTGAACCATTCACATGAGGACATATTTTTGAGCTATAGGTTCAATAGAATTTATTGAGTTTTCCAACGCGCACAATATTTTGAAACCTTGACAGTGCCAATATTTAATGAATTCGACTGTACTCATCATTGTGAACAACTTTTTGTATGAGACCAAACCTGAAATCGCGAAAAAAAATCAGCTGTAGGGATACATTGTGACGAGTTATGCGAACATAAATTAAATGTAGGGAACTGCTGTTTTTTTTCGCGATTTTAGGTTCAGTCCCATAGTAAAAGTTGTTCATAATGATGAGTACAATGACCCCTTAAGAGGATAACGGTGATTAAAATTACACCCTGTATAACGTTTCAGTGACGTCATTCGTCATTCACCGCTGTCTTAGAAAACCGTAGCTTTACGGCTACCTATGGCAATATTTTAATCTTTACTAAGCACTAAGAAGGATTTTTGCTCGACAGTTCATCTAACAAATATAAACTTTGAACCTTCACAAATAAAGCTTAAACCCACAGCAATATTAATTTTGTCGATTCTAAAAGAATTTGATTAATAGCTCAAGCGGACAGTAGCAGTAAACTTTTTATTTTTTTTTTTATATTTCGAACGTCCGGTGACTGGCCACCTTTGTATTCGATTCATTTATCAAACTCCCAAAGGATCAAATCGATTCGAATATTTTTAATATCGATACTTTTATTCGAATCGGTATGAATCGTTTATTTTTATGAATGGCATTAGTAAGAGCATTGGAATGTGTGAATGGAATCGTTGCTACTCGGTCCGAATGTGTTCATCACGATTTCAAATCTCCGGTGCAGGTAGGATAATTATTGTACTACGATGTTTTGTTACTATAGATGAGTTCATATTGGAAAAATCCAGACCGTATTTTATAAAGGGTTATCTAAAATTCGCTAGCTAAACTCCGTAGACTCGACGGTCATCAATATCTAAACACAGTAAAATCACACTATCACACTAATATTATAAAGGCGAAAGTTTGTGAGTGTTGACACGCCCTTCCGCTCCACCCAGAGCGGGAGAAGTCATTTGATGATTTCCCATCCACAAAAAAAACTGAGCTGACTGCCCATGGAATCGCCACTCGTAGAAGCTATAGCTACCTCATCATCAGCCTATAGCAGTTCACTGCTGGACACAGGCCTCTCCAACTGCGTGCCATTCAGCTCGATTCTCGGCAACTCTCATACAGCTGCTACCAGCCAGCCTGCAGAGATCGTCGCTCCACCAGCCTGAGCGCGCCTCACGCGTACCTTACGCTTGACGATTCGCGGTCTCCACTCAAGAACTCCTCTACACCAACGGTCATCGGTTCTACGGCTAATATGGCCGGCCCGTTGCCATTTCAGCTTGCTTATTCTGTGAGCTATGTCCACAACTTTGGTTCTGCTGAATCACCTCGTTCCGGATTCAATATCTCAGAGAGATTGGAGTCTCTCTGAGGTATTAGCATAGCCCGTTCCATAGCTCGCTGAGTGACCTTGAATTTATGGACAAATAAACAACGAGGAGCGGTCCCACCGCGTCCTGGACATTCTGCTGCTGGCAACGCATCAGGACGAAGAAGAAAAGAGTTAAAAAGGCAATTGAAACGCCAAAAGATGCAGCGGGGAAGCGGAACTTGAAACAACATGGCGGCGTCGTCTTAAAAAGAGCCCATCTATAATTATATCACCCGTCTCATCATCATCATCATCATTTCTTTATTCATAAAACAATTTTTACATTGTGTTGAATATTTATACACATATACAAAACAAAGAACTATGAATTATTAAAACATTCCAAGTAAGTATTAGATATTCGAAAAAAAAAAAAATAAAAATAATGTCAAAACTTTAAAAAATAATAATAATGTCAATCTGTAAACATAATGTCAGACATGTCTAAAAAATATAATGTCAAATAGTTTTCAATTTATATCATAATCTAAGTGTGAAACATTAATTATTGTGTGACGTTAGTTCCGATATATTATAAAGACATTTTTCTAATAAAAAGGCCTTTAATTTTGTTTTAAACAAGTGGGTGTTATAAATCAGGAGCTTTAGCTCAGAAGGCAACTTATTAAATATCTCTACAGCTTGGTACTTCGAGCAATGCTCTACTACATTTAATTTTGGTGCTATTTGTTGCTTAAGAATTTTTCTTCGCGTGTTCTCTCTAATCTCACGTTCTTCTTGTGATTCAAATTCATGTAGATACTTAGCAAAATGACTTAAGAGGACCATAGGCTAGGTACTGTTAAAATTCCCAATTTTTTAAAGTAATCCCTACATGAGACACTTTGTGCAATTCTGACCATTATCCTAATGGCTCGTTTCTGTAAGATGAACGCTCTGATCTCCACGATTCCATTGCGTATTTTCCGGTGCATACTGGATAGGCTGTATAATCCTTATCCATATCCTAAGGGCACGTCTTCCCCACCATTACCGCGCTCCCCGGTCTACTCCTTGACATGCAATGGTCTCTGTTGCACCATGTAACATGAGGCAACAGGGGCTAGTGTGAATCTCTGGGTTCATTCCAGTAATCGCGTCTGGTTAAGGCGCAGATTTCCTGAAAACGATAAAAAATGAGGTTTTTTAAAGCTGTGTATCTCATAAACCGTAAATAATTTTAACATGCAAAAAAATATGATATTTTCAAGTCCTTTTCGCATACAGTGATGGAAGCCAAAACATAATTAAACATATTTTAATGCACCAAAAAAATCTTTAAACATACCTCCTAATAATCTTTAAAAGCTGTTTATCCCTTCATTAGCAATTATAATTATCATTAAAAATATACCATGAAAAGTCAAATTCCAAACTGCATCCAGTGATGGATTACTTTTTATTAAATAGTTAATTTCTAATTTTATGCGATTTTATTTGCACTTTTACGACATAATTCCGGTGCGCGTGAGAATCTTCTATCTCGTGCGTCAAACTAGACAGCCATAATGCCATTTCACTTACACACCGAGCTAAACCAAGCTTGGAACCAGGGCCTTAAACCACGCTGGTATCGGTGCATTTAATTAATTCATTCATTCAGCCTTACCGTGAGAGCTACTAATAGCTACCTATACGTTCTAAATTACCCACAGCTTACAAGCAAAAGATACAAATATCGGTTCTCCCCAGTCATCCATCAGTGCTGTACTTCCGAGGGAAGCCAGATAGTTAGATAAAAATGATTATGCTCGCCTACTAGATCAAGATAATCGGTATATTGAGGTGATAGACGCGATCGGTATAAGCCGATCGGGTGCCACTGCGCATGGTGTACAGGGTGCTACGAAAACTATGAGAGAATAAAGAAAGTTACCTAATTAATTTAGCGTAACAAGTTTAATTTTCGCCACAGAATATCAAGTAGTAAGTATAAGTAGTAAGTTTAAGGAGGAGCTCGTGGCTAAGTAATAACAGCTGCATGGGTCGATCCGTCAGGTTAGGCTACGCTTGCCGGGGTTGGTTAGTGGATGGGTGACCATCTTTACATACCGAGATTCCTCCGTGCCTCGGAAAGCACGTTAAGCCGTTGGTCCGGCTGTCATTCGTGGATCTTTGACAGTCGTTACGGGTCGTCAGAAGCCCGAAAGTCTGACAACTAGTCTTACCAAGGGGTATCGTATTACCCAGTTACTGGGTTGTGGAGGTCAGATAGGCAGTCGCTCCATGTAAAATACTGGTATTCAGCTGCATCCGGTTAGACAGGAAGCCGACCCCAACATAGTTGGGAAAAGGCTAGGCAGATGATGAAGTTTAAGTAGTAGATTAAATAAATAAAAATAAAATAAAATTAAGATTTAAATTAATTACAATCGAGGAAAATTTAATTAGATACTAATTTATTTAGATTGCAGTTGTATTGCATAGCGTTGAGAATCCAGTGCCCGAAACAAAATCGCCGCGATATTTTTACGTTCGTGCGAACACACTAACTTACACTTAGTCGACCTACGTTGTAAATGTGCGTTAATTTGTACGCCCGAGTCGCGGACGCCACGAGAGAGCTCCAGCGGTCACGCACACATTCATAGCGTGTTGGTTACCACGAGTAAAGCGCGCGTTACTTCGTGAGATAGTACTGTACAGCATGTCGCTTTGTGACAAGTTTTCGGCTTCATTTACCTTCTGACTTAATCTGAAGCGTGTTTGTAATTTGCCATGTATTAATTACGTATAATTCAGGGGCGCTAAAACTGACATTTTGGCAGAATCATAATAGGATAATAGAGGTAGGTATCGGCGATTCCGCGGAAGGTTACGCGACACCACGCAGCGCAATACGACGCCGTCACTTCGTATGCAATAAGTAGTTTAGCTTTGTGTTTTTTATAAATATGTATGAGTCTGTAAGGTATTTATGTTATGGGTCTTAGTTACCCGAAATAAATGATATATTATATTATTATTATTATGAAATCGTAAAACGATCACAAACTGACAATTCTTTATCTGCGTACAATTCATAGCTCGAAATTCATCTGTTTGACAGTTTTTTATGGAGATTCGTAAAATGGTCCACAAATTATGAATTGCTTTGTTGAAGTTTAATGTCAAATACGTCAAAAATAGCACAATCATAATAAATTGCTGGGAATTCAGGAAATTAATCGCATTTAGAGGAATTTCTTAATGTGGCCGTTTTAGGCTCCCTGTTCTCTAGCATGATTTACCCGTAAAAAAATGAATTAATGTATTCCATTGTTCCAAGTTTAGATACAGCCAATTTTCTCCTAAATCGAAATCGATGAATACCCAAAATCAGAACATCCTGTAGAAGCAGTTGCGGCTCACGGAAGATCCCGGTGTCGCGATACTGTCGTAGTGATAGATAATCTTTGAAATCGAACATCGTTCGACGGCTGCACCAACTTAATGTGGCAGTAATTTATTGGGCAACCTGGACATCTTGCACAAGCTATATTGGCTTCAGCTTGTGTAGGTTCGTTTTGAAGGAAACAGGATATTGTGGTTGAGTGGTGAAAATTGTTAACTTTCTCGAAAGTGATTTATTGTTTCTCGGAGATAGTCCTACGTTAAACCATGAACCATCGTTTTCAGTTGTTGAACGTATCTATGACACTATGAAAGTTGTAAGGATATTATAGATTGATTACAAGAAATATCACAGGATTCATCACTAAAGACATAACTGACAGCCCTCACACTTCACACTTCGGTCCAATTGAAAACCAGCGTCAGGCACTAGTTGAACTAGGGTCCTACTCCCTAAGTCCGTCCGTTCATCCGTCCGTCTGACTTAACGATCCATCAATACAAGTGTAAAAGTTAAATTTTTCGGACGGGCAAAAACACATCGGGAGTAAGGACAACTGTCAAATCGTGTTGTCATTCATAGTTCGTTCGGCCTCCGAACCAATCATCTGTCCGTAGTTGATACGGAGTAGGAAACGCCCGTAACGAAGGCCGAAACTACGGGCTTCGTGCTTAGGGAGTAGACCTCCTGGGCCTTTGTGCCGCAGCCGTGAGGCACACATTACTGCATCGCTCTTGTTATTGTTGTCGCATATGTTGTTTTTTTTATATATTTTTTTTATTAAGTACCTATTGTTATACCTATTATATTGTGTGCCTTTTAGTCTGTGCGAAATAAATGTATTTCCTTTCTTTCTTTCTTTCTTTCTTTCCCTCTGTGCAGGGCTTGCATTTAGGCTGAGGAAACCGTTGCGCACGTGGTCTTTGAATGCACAGGCGTCACCCAGATTAGAACAGAAATACTCGGGGCACCCAGATCTTTCACAGATGTTCTGAACAGACCATAAGACGTGATCAACTTCTAGAGGGAGGTGGGCTGGTTGGAATAACCCCCGACGGCCAACTCTCCATCTAGCATTTTAATTCAGCCTCATCTCTGGTGAGGCGGTGTTTCGACCTCAATCTACCAATACCCAAACCCGTTGAAAGATAAAAAGGCATTTGTTTTTTTTTTGGCCGCAAAAAACCAATCTAATGTTAGGTTTTGAAATAATATTAATAAATCAGTAATATGTCTTAGTCGATTATTGAGACATTGTATTTATTCTGGCAACACTAGTGTTGGAAAATGACGTTTTGACATGACGGTTGAGAAGGGAGTTGACTCGGCCTATTTGCTCGGGGCCAGCATCGTCAGCGGACGATGTTGGCATATAATAAATAGTTGATCTACTGCAAATTAAGGTAACCTATTAGTTTTATTGTAATTATTAGAATACTAAATAAACAGTGATATTAAGTGGAGAATAGGAGATGTGATGGTATGGTGTAGTTATTGAATTTTATGTTGACAAAGATATTAAATGAATGACTGATTATCTTGGTGTTTCATATTATTTACCTATTCCCTGAGACATATTAAATGATTATTAGAGACAGTAACGACTTTAAGATCTATATAAACTGGCTGTTCTGAAGTAAGGGTATACCCTTCTTTACACTAATTACATCATAAAACGACTTTAAGTATGCCATAGATCTAGTTTAGCATATTATCAAACTACTAAAGCCTGAATCAAAAGGAGTATGTATGTAAGTATCGTAACAGGTGTAGTTCTGTGGTTTCTACCTACCCCTTAGAGAAGAAGGCGAGAGTTTATGAATGGTGGATGAACCAGAAGATTAAGATTTGTCTCAGTCTGAATAAGCTGGAAGCCAATACAAAGATAGTTCTAAGCCAGCAGTCCATAAAACGAGTCTTCAGTGCAAATGCCAGATCCTATTGATGCAATATTTCAAAGCTACATCGAAAAGTAGGCAACGGTCCGTTGTATACACCAATCAAATCAACCACATCGAATCGTCTCAATCGTAAAGGCCGACAACTCAATCGGAATCGACACAAACTAATGACAAACATATGTTTACGTCAAACGTCCAATGTATCCAAAATATAACAAATTTTGTATTACCACATTATTTCTATGCGATTTCTACGGCTATTTCTCTATATTACATCATCAAGCAACCATACCATTACCACATTATTGACAAACTCCTTTTCATTCAAAACTAGACTCTACGTCCTGGTTCTAAGAGTGAAGATGTTTCTAAGGAGGTGTTTATATAATTTGGTAGTTTCTCAATAAGGTGCGCTGTCCATCACAATCGATTTGTCCCGAACGCGAGCAAAGCTACAAAAAGTGTCAGATAGGACGTTCAATCAATATAATGACTTTATTTAACATTGACAATAAAATATAGCTGGTATTGTATGTGGTGTGGATGAGAAGTGGGGTGGAAGTCACTGTTGATGGCTGTAAGGTTTGAGAAGTTGAAATCTAATCTAGCTTTAGTCAAGCTGAAAAATTAAGTATAATCTTTCCAACCATTTAATTTACTTTAGCATCCATAAAGTATTGCATTTGTTCGTCTATGGTTGCCTGTCAATAAATGAGGAACATCGTAGGCATGCTTATGTCAAAAGTAAAATAAATGTTTAGAGTATGGTTGATACCTAACGTTAATTGATAATTTAAAAACAATAACAAATAAGGGATTTCTAAATAGACTTAATAATTACTACTGTGATCTTCTTGGCAAACAAACAATGGATAAGTTTATAGATTTATGACAGCACTCAGGTGCAAATTTGTTACTAATAATATTAAGAAACGTTGAATGAAACGTAATAAAGACCAATCGTGTTGAAAATAGTCCATCCAATAAAGTAATTGGCTTTTAAAAAATTGAAGTAGCTTAATTAATTAACTTACTTACTAGCTTTTTCCCGCGGCTTCGCCCACATTGTTGTCGGAAAATATCCCACAGGAACGTACCTACTACCGGGAAATCCTTCCTTGTCTACATTATAAAGGGAACCTGCAAAATTTCGGTTTTCTAGGTCCAAGAGTTTTGGCTGGGCGTTGATGAGTCCGTCAGTCAGAAGTTCTCTTTTTATTTATTTAGATAACAACCGGTACATCTACCCTACTTAAAATTATTCAAAGCCCAATCCAGATGGGCCAGCATAAGCCGACAATACTGATCGACTGCCATAAACCATCGTATTGAGATATCTGTCAGTCGCGAGACAATGGGTTCGATTCCAGTTTGATGCCAGATGACACGATTACTGCGTCGTGTACCTTAATTTGATTTATTGAAGGTGAGCAGAAAAGTCAATGAGTTGGTTACGGGGATTTGTTCGTCTTTCTAGTCTTGGAAAAAGTCTTGCTATCGTAAATCCTGATATGCCGAGAAAGCTGTGTGTTTGATTTAATATCTTCACAAATATAGAATTTATTACATTCGATATTTTCGAAAATTCTTAAAATTGTTTAGTTATAGTCAGACTGGAAAATCCTTGGAAAGTCAACAAAAATTTTGACAACATTTTGCAAATTCAACATTGTTGGTCCACAAAATTCAACTTTTTGCAAATTCAACATTTTGGGATTCAACATTATGCAAATTTAACATTTTGCTAATTCAACATTTTGCTAATTCAACATAGTAGGCCAGAAGGGCCATGACTAGTAGTGAGAAGCCCGACATTGTGAATTTAATCCTATGGTCAGATGGCAAAGAATCAGTATAAAATACTGGCGCTAAACTGTCCAGCTCGCTTTTGGAATAGGCTTAGCAGCACCCTGATTGCGTACCACACTATCGATCGGAATCTGATTCATTATGAAGCAAATTGACCATCCATTGCTTCACATGTTCGAAAAACATTATTGACCGTCAATCAATCTGCCTAGCCTTTTCCCAACTATGTTGGGGTTGGCGTTCAGTCTAAACCAGTATTTTACATCGAGCGACTGCCTATCTAACCTCCACAACCCAGTTACTGGGTAATACGATACCCTTTGGTAAGACTGGTTGTTAGACTTTCAGGCTTCTTTCTTCATCTTTGACAGTCGTTACGACCCGAAACGACTGACAAAGATTCACGAATGACAGCTGGGACCAACGGCTTCCGAGGCACGGAGGAGTTTTGGTATGTAAATATGGTCACCCATCCACTGACCGACCCCGGCAAGCGTAGCTTAACCTGATGGATCGACCCGTGCGGCTGTTATTACTTAGCCACGAGATCATTGACCGTCCATACAAAAAAAAAGCTATTTCCGAAAGAATATGTTTTTCTCTAGGCATTTTTTCTTTTATTTTTTTTTTTGAAAACAGTATTTTTCAATCTTGTTTATCAGTGCAGGGAATGGCCTACAGATTTGGTCCTTTAATGCAAAGTGAAAAGTATAACATGTTCTAACGATATTCCGTTAGAACATGTTATACTTTTCACTTTGCATTGCAACTTTTTTTTGTTTCGCCGACACTTTCATATATTTAGCCCAAAATGAATGATCTCTTTTTTCTACTTAACACCGTAAATAACGCAATGAATGTTGCTAAACGGTCAAAATTAAACCGATTCCGATTGATAGTGTGTTACGCAATAAGGGTGCAGATAATGTTTGATACACAACCATGGCATGTTCGTATCAAGTAAGATGCAGGCAAAGCAAGAGTTTAAGGTTGATGCGCCAGGGTAGCCCGCGAAATTCAAAATATCTTACGTTTTTTGCAATTTGTAGGTCAGTGTGAGCTTGTATGTTGATTAAAATATGATTCGCGGCCGTAGCTAATATGGCTTTACAGAATTATAATCATTAGAATCAGCAATACAACTCCATAAGTTAATATTTATCTCAAATCTAGCGATTTCATGAAATCATGAGGTTTGAGGTAAATGCTTACTTATGGAGTTGTATTGCTGATTTTAATGATTATAATTCTGTAAAGCCATATTAGCTACGGCCGCGAATCATATTTTAATCAACATACAAGCTCACACTGACCTACAAATTGCAAAAAACGTAAGAAATTTTGAATTTCGCGGGCTAGCCTGGCGCTTTCGCCTTAAGGAGTTTAACGCGAACAATTAATTCAAATTAAAATTCAAATTCAAAAAATTTATTTCGAGCAAAGACTCATATAGGGTTAGTAACATTGTCCCTTCAAACTAAGTGTTAGTAAGCAACACGAAACGACGGCACATGTAACTGACAGCAGTGGATTATACGAGGGCTGCTATTTATGTATCCGGAATAACAAAATAAAACAAACATTTATCATTTATTATGGTTTTAATGCTTTTCAAAACATTCGCCATGATGATCGATGCACTTTTGCATACGTTGGAACCAATTTTCGTAGCACTTTTTCCATTCGGATTGAGGTATTTCCAGAACTAGACAGCATTTGGCGCACCCTGACTTTACTTTTGCATATTTTTTTTACAACTATGCTCGTGTAATATTGTATATATACTCGTCATACTTATGCCCAGAGATGCCTCTATCTCGCGATATGTAACATGACGACCTTGCATTACTAGTTTCCGCACAGCATCAATATTTTGAGGTACAACAACCGATTTAGGGCGACCTTCTTTAAATTCGTCCGTGAGCACAGACCGCCCACAATTAAACTCACTAAACCAGTGATACACAGTAGTTTTCGATGGTGCTTCGTCCCCAAAAGTCGAAGTGAGTTGATCGATGCACATTTTTTGAGTTAGACCTCGGCGAAAATCGTAATAAATCATATCACGAAAATTTTCACGAGTTAAATCCATGGTGCTATAGACACGCAATTTTCAAAATGACGCCACAAAGTAAAAACAAATGACAGCTACATGAAACAAATTGTATTCTTCATCCAAAGAGTTCTAGTTTTAAATGTTATAATTACTTTTATACCATTCCCCCTCTAAAAAGCTTATTTTATTCACTGAAAACAGTGAATAAAAAGCACTTTTACTCACTGTTTTGATGTTTGAAAATGGAACACACCAATGTATTCGACCACAGATTTAGAGTCAAACTCAAAGCATTTATTTCAAATAAACCAATTACAGGCACTTTTGAATTGTCAAAGGGTCGGTCTTGGGTCGGTCAGTCAGAAAAATGAAGCTAGATTGCCCATTCCAAAGCGTAGATCCTATGGAGAAGAACGGGCAAGAAACTCCACGGACACTATTTTAAAATCAAATATTTTACAAAATATTGGTTACATCGTTCATATTGAAAATATACATGTGAGAACAATGTAGAAAGACGTGCACGTTAAAAGCGTCCGTAATAAAAAAAAAAAAGATAAAAACTAAAAACAACTAAATAAAAATAAGCCGAGGCAGCTAAGAGACGACCAGTCCCAACTGACGGCGCCCGTTCACGAACATACCTAGTACCTAGGCTAGATACGGCATGTTATTAGATAGTATGAAAACCGAATGTGTCATCTTTTTTATACACACGTTATCGTTCACCCCAGCCATTTAGTGATGTGCTCAAAGTAAACAGAATTGTTTCAATCGCTACGAGTCACTGAGCTAACAGACTTTTTTTAGTAAGAACAGTCGAACATGCAGGGCACGCTTGGTCGGATGGCTTGCCGTATCTAGTGTAAAGTGTAATCTATGTATTCGACCTATATTGATGTGTTCTAAATTCAATTTGATTGGTCGATATTTTCGACAAGGAGTTTAGCATTAGAATAAAAACTGTTTTGTGTTCTTTGCTGTCCTTAGTAAATTGGCGCTATTTTAAATACTGTAAGTTGTACGAACACAAAGTTTAGTGTTACTTTAATCTTTAATTTTGTGTTTGTTTAGTGTTGTTCTAATTGAATAAAAATGCATTCTAGTGATGAAGATGTGTTATCACCTGAGTTTATGAAAGAGAGGGCGGCCGATATAGTGGAAAACTTGCTACCCAAAAAATCACGGCTGGTTTACATCAAAGCCAATTTAACCTTCCTTTTTCTTCATTATATTATTATGTCTATTTTCACTTAAATCTTTCTTTTTCTCGTAGTCATGGTATAAAGTATAGTATGCAACTCTTGAATAAAACGGATTTATATCGAGGGCCATGAATCACTCGCGTCGCTCAGGATTCTAACACTTGAATCACTCGCTACGCTCGTGATTCATCTATGGCCCTCGCTTTAAATCCGTCCTTTATTCACTAATTGCATAATATACTATTTTAACATTGTTCTGTAACTGGCCAGTTCCGGATACATAAATAGCAGCCCTCGTATACGGACAGTCCACTCTGTCAGCAATCATTTTCAGAACCCTGTTAGGGCTAGCCATGACTCGAGCTACCATCGATGCTGCGCGCTTGCGCATTATTGTGTAAAAACAATCTACACGCGCCGCCGCAAACATCCCTGATGCACTACAACGCCATGGCAGCCCCAACAGTTTTCTGAACGCGTTATTAAATTGGACACAAAGGGCTCCATACGATGCCCGCGAATACATCTCCCACAAGCTGCACGTGTAGAAGGTTGTACAGAATGCTCTAAAGAGCATAACCTTTACGTCTGCAGTACAACGTGCAAACCTGCGGGCCATCTTCGCACGCACGGAAAGAGCCCTCCGTTCCCTTTTTATGTCAGCATTATCTCTAAGGTCGGTGGTGACCAAGTGACCAAGGTACTTCAATTGTTCCACTCGCTCAAGAGAAACACCGTTTAACCATATGGGAGGCACATCAAGATGGTACTTGGTCCCCCCCGCCTCAAAAACAATATACTGACTTTTTAGAACGTTATACAGTAACCCATGGTCATATTGGTCATGTTCAATTACCTTTCAATAAAGACCTATAGTGTGTCAGACTTCACACGTCAATTTCATGATAATTATATAATTATTTACAGGAGAAAAAAAGCTATCATAACTTATGAATATAACAACATAATCCACTACTAGCTACGGTTGTAAACCATAATATAAACATAACTTTAGCTATTTTTAGGGTTCCGTACCTCAAAAGGAAAAAACGGAACCCTTATAGGATCACTCGTGTGTCTGTCTGTCTGTCTGTCCGTCTGTCACAGCCAATTTGCTCCGAATCTTATGGACCGATTAAGTTCAAATTTGGTACACATATGGATTTCTGTGACCAAACACGTACAGCTAAAGTAAATATATGAATTTTGAATATGAGAGTCACTTTTAGGGGGAAAATAAGAAAATTAAAAAAAAAAGTTTTGTAAACTGTACCGTGTGATATACCAAATGAAAGGGCTTACTATGAGGGTCTCAAATATATTTTTTTTATAATTGTAAAATATATTGTTTTAAAGTTATTTAAGAAAATTGACGAAAATTGACCATTCCCCCCCCCTTATCTCCGAAACTACTGAGCCTAAAATTTTGAAACAAATATAGAAAATAGTTCTATACCTGTAGATTACAGGAAAACCTATAAGAAGTCTGTGGTCTTAAAATAACATGGTAAATCTATATATATAAAAAAATAAAAGTCCTGACTGAGTCACTGACTAATTATATCAACGCACAGCCTAAACCAATGGACCTAGAGACTTGAAATTTTGCACATAGATACCTTATATAGTGTAAACATCCACTAAGGAAGGATTTTTGGAAATTCCATACCTAAGGGGGTAAAATAGGGGATGAAAGTTGGTATGAAAAATCCTATCCCTTGAGTTAGACTTGAAACTTAGCACGAATATTCATCTAAGTAAATTATAAAGTTTATCATTTTTAGTTTTCCTAAACTATCCCCGAAGGAGGGATTGGGGGTGTCAAAGTTTGTATGGAAGAACTTTAACACGCGGTCCGATTAACTCAAAACTCAGTTTTTATACTTGACACCAAAAATTAAGACTAACGTGTATCAGGGTTTTCCAAAAATCTACCCCTAAGGGGTGAAAAGTTAATTTTATAGCGGAGGATTTTATTGGGGGCTTGATTAACTCTAAAATTGGTGTAAATAATGTTTGAGTCAAGCTATGGAAACATACCAGACGATTTTTGAAATTCTTTATTTGTGTTCGTGAAAACAGAGATACAGTTTATATGAAAAATCTTATTAATTTGGTTAATGAACTTGAAACTTAGCACAAATACTTGCATAAGTAATTAATAATGTTTGTCATTATTAGTTTTTCAAAACTACGCCTGAAATGAGGTTAGGGATGTTAAAGTTTGTATAGAATTTTAAAGCGCAGTCCGATTAAAAAAATGGTACTTTGAGTCAAGTTAGGAAACTTGCAAAACGAATTTTCACCGATTTTGACGACATATAGCTGATGTTTTAAGGAGTAACTTAGGCTATTTTTATTTTAGAAAAATAATTAGGGTTCCGCGCAAGAAAATTAAAATCCATGAAATCAGACAACCACGTACAGTCAAGTACAAACTTACTAAGCCTCCGCTGTCTATTACGGCTATAACAACAAATAATAAAAATAAAGCAAAGTTAAAAATGTAAGGGGTCGATCCCCATACAAAAAACTTTTCATTTTGAAAAAAAATAAAAAATTTAATCTAGCATGTGGGTGTCATCGTCTAGAACTCATTGAGTAGAGTACAAACATATTTTTATTAAATCTTTTAAAATTAAGAAATAGGGGGCCGCAAAAGTTGTAAATTTTAGACCATTTTTGTACGAGCTCTAGCGCAACAATTCAACAAATTAGGAATTTGAAACTTCTTTATACCATGTAGGTACCATGAATACTGTATTTAATCAACAATACTGAAAACGGCGATTCATAAGGTAGTTTGTTTAAACATGGGTGATTTTCTGCAACTGCAAAAAATAACCTTGTAATTCACAGTATCATTATAAAATAAGTAAAAAGTTATCTTTGCGATTGTTAAACATATAATATGGTACGGAACCATTCGTGCGCGAGTCCGACTCGCACTTGACCGGTTTTTTTTAATACCTATTTTTGAAACCAGATACGTATGAAAATCAAAAGTCATTTATTCACACTAGGCTGAGAATCAGCATACAAACATCAAAATGACATAAGACAGTCCCCCCGCACGCCCGCCCCTCACCACTTCCTAGTGCTTTAGCTGGGAAGAAGTGGCGCAACAAACTGTCCAGCAGCACAGCTGTCTGTTCAGTTAGAAGAACTTGATTCTATTATGTCGAAGTAAATCGATTATTTTTACTATCACACACCCACATGACACCCCCACACACACATACTAACTCTAGAATAAGAAATAATCATTAGTATGTCTTTTTGTGGTTTTATACAGGGTGAAATTTTAATCGTTTTAATCCTCTTATGGGGTCATTGTACTCATCATTATGAACAACTTTTACTATGGGACCAAACCTGAAATCGCGAAAAAAAAAATCAGCTGTTCAATACATTTATCTACATCAAACTCGTCAAAATGTAGGGAGCAGCTGATTTTTTTTTCGCGATTTCAGGTTTGGTCCCATAGTAAAAGTTATTCATAATGATGAGTACAATGACCCCTTAAGAGGATTAAAACGATTAAAATTTCACCTTGTATAACTTATCGCATTTGTTTATGAGTGCATAATTCTAATTAAATGTCCTCCAAAGGGGTGGAGACCTGGTGTTCTGAAATGCAGGCCTTACGCCTAGCTTAGGCACCAGTCTCCCACAATATAATTAAAAATATTATGTATTCTTGATCGTATTTTGAAAATCTACTTTTTTATTGTGGTGGGAAATAAATATTTTTCTTATCATATCTTAATTAAAAAATCCAATCCAATCTGAACAACTGAATCTGAATCTGATCAACTTCATGTCCCTGTCCCATATTACTTACGTTTTATTCTTCCATTCATAGATCGCCAATCTAAAATAAAAAAAAAAAGTTTAGGAATGTGCAAACAGCGCTCTTTCATTTGATACCCCAAATGCCCTAGTAGCCCCACTTCGATTTTTTTAAACCCCCTTTCAGTCGCTATTGCAAAAAAACAATGTTTTTATTTCTTTCTTATTTGCAAAATAGTTGGACAAACGTCATCTAAAACTGTTCCAAATTTCAAGTTGGTAGTTCTTGAGATATCCAGCTGTGACAGACAGACAGACTGAGTAACACCATAAGGGTTCTTTTTACCATTTTGGTACGGAACCCTAATTATCGAAAACTAAGCCCAAAATGAATCCTAATCAACACCAAAATATCCACATTCTAATCACTTCCTCCCAGTACTAAATACACCTCAGAGAGCAAACCATTCAGCACACACAACCACACACAATGATACAAAGAGCTCACACATGAACCCCATCAGCCATCACTCTGTACTCGTCGCGAGACAATCGGCAAATGATGACAGCTAATACCAAATGACGATTGGATGTAAATCAAGTAGCGGTAGAAGGGACATCATACCCGTATGCTGAGACGGGAATTCTACCTATGTATGGATTGATTCTGTGAGGACGCGATTCATAATATAGAAATGTGACGGCTAGTAGAAGTTTATGGAAGAAGAATAATTCCTGCGCCGAGAACAATTAAATTAGGAACGAATTTCAACATGGATGATTTATAACCAATATTTTTGTAAAAATATTTTTATTTAAAACAGTATTCATGGAGTTTCTTGTCCGTTCTTCTCCATAGGAATCTACTACGCTTTAGAATGAACAACTACTTTCTTACGAGTATTTCTGACTGACCGACTCCTTGACAATTTCAAAAATGCCAGTACATGGTTTAATTGAAATATTTTTTTTGAGTTTGAGTTTGGTTCAGGACAGCATGAGGATTATGGATGATACTCACTTAGTACCTAAAAATCTTTTCTTCTTCTTCGAACATGAAAAAACGGGCGTTTTGTAGTAATTTAGATAGGCCATGCGGTGCAAGACGGACGGTGAGCCATTGTCTGTGGAAAGAAGCCGCCTACACACATGAGATCTGAGTCATCCATGGACTTCCACTTGAGGAGGTTGTCCTTGCTAGTTCTTGCCAAAGATCACATCTTCCTGTGGAGGGGTTGCCATCGGCTGGACTGACGCACCCAGGGAATTTTTTACAGCTTTGCCTGTGTCACTGTGTTAAAGTTGTGCATTGAGTGGCGTGGGTCATCCTGTAGCTTCGCCCTCTCGATGTGGCTGACTATAGTCCTGCGAATTTATGGAGGCGAAACTTATGATGAAAGAGTTTCTATAGGAAACTGCTTCCAGATCCATTTCTGTTAGCTGCTTCCAGTAACTTAGGTAGAATGCACTGGTACTGTGGTGTCTGCGGTAATATTAAATTTCCAATAGGCGAAACGTCGGTCAGTTTTTATCTGTAACATAAAAATCATATAAAGTAACTTTGCATTTAAGTAGGTATAATCGTTTAAAATAATCAGACAAAGAAAAAAAATCAAGCTACTAAGGGCTAATTTGACCAAAGTCGAATATCTTTTATCCGAGGAATCAAATTGACGACTAACAGTTTTTGTGTCGAGAAACTGTCAAAAATTCAATTGGGTCAAAAAGTTTGGTGAAATTGACCCTTACTTACTAAGTTGTTAGTAATATTAGTATTACTGATTTCTCAGTCATCAACGTGACGTCATCATCGTAGAAATTCTCCAGTGTTGCTCTTGTTTTTAATCTTTGGCAAACCTCAGGATTGCACTCCAGGGCTGCGTCCATTAACGTAAGTGACTCTCAGTTCGATGTGCAGACGTTTTTTGTCTGTCTACGTGATTGATAAAGAAATGGGAGGGATACGACACTTTTTACTACAAACTCTTCTATGCCATCATTACTATCCAAGCCAAGCAACTTCAAACCTTCTGCATTTGACTTAAGGTTTACATGATTAGATGCTTTGAGGTTTTAAACTTTGCTAAAAACCAATCCTCCCTTACAATCTTTCGAACGCAATTTTTTTATAGTGCTGTTGGCAATATCTTTGCCATTACAATTTGACTCTCATGTAGTTTCTAATAGAGTTTACCGTACGTTGTTCAGAACCGTAAAATAAAGTTGGTTAATAAACAAATCATTCCGTAAAGAAATTGTTTGCAAGTGTTTTGTGTATTAATTTGTAAAATGGAAAGATACAATGGATTGATTATTATAGGATTTTCAATGGAAGATGTAATTCGGGTTAAACTTAGTAAAAGATACCTGATATAAACGAATATGTAGTAACAGTTTTGTCTGATTTTAAAGAAGATGATAATAATAATAATAGCCAAGATCTTACCCAATAAAATATGGCGTTAAGAGGAAATGTGGGTGCTCTTTTCTCCATACAAAAAGATACAAACGCTCTCGCCTGTTTTCTTTCTGGTTAATGACTATAAAGCAATGATTTTTTACGGTAATATAAATATCAGCTACTTGTATGCCCCTATGTTTTCCTTTTTGATGATATATTATTTTTATAAGAACTAGAACCCTCAAAAATGCTCAAAATTGCCTATTCAGACCGCTGTCAACAGACGCCTAGTGTACCAATTTGACAAATATTAACGAAAAAAGAAAAACATAGGGGCATAGTATATATCCTCCTTATTCAGTTTATGAAATATCTTTTAAATTGGTCCAATATTGGAGCAGGAAATAGGCGAGAGCCAAACCTCGAAATGTGACTTTTTACTTAGGCTATTTAGTCGGATCTGCAGTTGTCCTTATCGCACGAATTCGAGGACGGAGCGCTCGCAGAGCGACAGCAATACCTTCTTAAAATTCTTAATTTTCAAAAGTCTGGTCGTCCCCATTTCCTCTTAACAATTTGAAAAACCTTAACACAGATAAGATAGTACTGCAAACCAACACAAAAATACTACGAATATTTTTATTTGAGTTTTTTAACGTTATGAAACAAACGGTATCAAAGATTTCTCCACGAATAAACTTCAATAAGCCTGATACCCGATTATAATCCTCCTTTGAATAAAACTCACCAGACAAAGGGGACATCATCGACAATAGACTTTTTTTTTTGTTTGAACCTACAAGGAGGTTGACATTGCTTTTGATATTTAAAAAAATCGTGGGAGTCGTAAACAGGTATCGATTGTGACTTTTGTCGGTTCTTGTTATATCGATTCTTTGACTGTTTTTTTTTAGGGTTGGGATTTTTTATCGATATTTTTGTTTGGATCGAGTCAGATGTGAAATTGTTGCTTGAGATTTTGTTGGAATCTGCCAAACCGTGCCATAGAAGGTAGATGTTTGTCATCTATGCTTATGCTTGAGTTATTCTACGTGTTTTATTTTTATTTTCCATTTTTCTTTTTTTTGATGGTCTGTACCACACCCTTAAATTTCTCTAAGTGCAACTTTCTGATAAATCCTGTATACAAAGGACCTCTTAAGGGGTCATTGTACTCATCATTATGAACAACTTTTACTATGGGACCAAACCTGAAATCGAAAAAAAAATCAGCTGTTCCCAGTGCGTGGGCACAGCAGGAAAGCTAAAACAGACACTGCAGAATAAATTATTCTCAGTTATTATTTATTCTTCAATTGTTGTTCAAAATCAAAATCAAAGTCCGTCTTAAACTATTTCCTACTAATATTATAAATGTGAAAGTTTGTTTGTTATCTACTCAAAAACGTCTGAACGGATTTGGTTGAAATTTGGCACACAGATAGTTTCTAACCTGGATTAACACATAGGATACTTTTTATCCCGGTAGTGGGTTTCCGTGGTATAATTTCCGACATCCACGCGGGCGAAGCCGCGGGCAAAAGCTAGTTAATAATAATTGTGAGTACATAATAGAATTTCAATCTAAACTGGAAGTCAACCGTCCATTATCGGAGTCATTTCATTGTGAACGATCAAAAAAAAATGTAAAATCAATATTGTATGCAATCGCTATGATGATGCGCTTGTAAGCTATAAAAGTTCAATCTCGGAAGCTGAGGACGTATTCTGAGATGAAATATTACAAGATGTTGACGAATCAGCACTTAACATATTGATTTGTTTGTTTGAATATTTAATTCACGATTCACATCGCAAAATACCAATCCGTTTCAATCAAAAAAAGTATTAAGTATAATAATTTATCTTTATTTCAGACAACAGGGTCCATAAAAACAACACAGTGCATAAAATAGTACAAAGACAGCTTTAGTAGGGGTTGTTAGTAGTACACACAATAATACAAATAAAATAAAAAGGCCTTGCACATTTCACACAACGCCATCTAGTCCCAAGCTAAGCAACCTAATGCTTGTGGGGGGGGGACGGTATTTTTTTTTACATTTTCAATCAAAAGTCGAAAACTATGCGGCCTAAAAAAAAAATTGTTTGAGAATGTGCAAACAGCGTTCTTTCATATGATACCCCACATGCCCTAGTAACCCCACTTTAATTTTTTAAGATCCCCTTTCAGTCCCTGTTGCAAAAAAAAATGTAAATATTTTTATTTCCTTCTTATTTGCAAAATAGTTGGGTAAACGTCATCTAAAACTATTCTAAATTTCAAATTAATAGCATTAGTAGTTCTTGAGATATCCAGCTGTGACAGACACAGACAGACAGACAGACAGACTGAGTCACACCATAAGGGTTCCTTTTTTACCATTTTGGTACGGAACCCTAATAATCGCGCTTGCTGCCTACTTCACACGATAGCTGTCAAATACACGATAGCTGTCAAATTAGTACGCATTGGTAATGAAGTTCGCGAGTATTGCGTAACAAAATGGCGTCTTGACAGTACTGTTCCTATTTGGCACGCATAGTATCAATTTTGCATGCTAACGCTCTGAGGACAGTGTTAGTGCTACCACGGACCCTGCTCATCATCGACTCAGTATTATTCGTATTCCGATTTATTTTTTGAAATAATGAGAAAAGCATCGAAGTCTTTCTTGTCTACATTGGTCCTATTAACAGGCAAAACCTCCCAGAAGCCTAGTTGATTAAAACTGATGATTCTTGAATTTTTTAGGGTTCCGTACCTCAAAAGGAAAAAACCGAACCCTTATAGGATCACTTCGTTGTCCGTCTGTCTGTCAGTCTGTCAAGACCCTTTTTCTCAGGAACGCGTGGAGGTATCAAGTTGAAATTAATATCAAATACGTAAGTCTATAGTCCCTTGGAGCTCTAAAAAAATCAAGTTTCTAAGTCAACGCAATAAAAGAATATGGCCATTTATGCGCCATATTTTGATACTCGCAAGTAAATCAAAACCTATAGGGTACTTCCCGTTATTCTAGAATCATGAAATTTGGCAAGATGCAAGTTCTTACAGCACAAATAAAGGAAAAGTCCGAAAATTGTTAATTTATAATTTTTTCACACAAAAAAAAGTCGGTCAGCCTGTCTAAGAAACGTGAGGAGGTATCATGTTGAAATAAATATCAAATACGTAAGTCCCTTGCAGCTCTAAAAAAATCAAGCTTCTAAGTCATTGCGTTATAAAATACGGTCATTTATACGGCATATTTTGATACTCGCAAATAAATCAAAACCTACAGGGTACTTCCCGTTGACCTACAATTATGAAATTTGGCAAGAAGCAAGGTCTCACAGCACAAGTAAAGGAAAAAGTCCGAAAATTGTTAATTTGTAGTTATACCACATAAAAAAATTTTTTTTTTCGGTGACAATGTTCAATTTGTTTTTGGGATAAATTCTTTTCAACAACGGAACCCTTCATTGTGTGTGGTCCAACACGCACTTGGCCGGTTTTTTGTAGCTTGCTCGACTTTTACCACTCTCATCGTTTAATTGGACCTGCCTCGCTCAGACAATCAGTAAAAAAAACTACTAAGCCTCCAAATGCATAACTACTAAACTCTTTCTTTCTATCCGTTTTACTCATCGTTATTTTCCTAACAATCAATCTGCCTAGCCTTTTCCCAACTATGTTGGGGTCGACTTCCACTGTATTTTACATGGAGCGACTGCCTATCTGACCTCCACAATCCAGTAACTGGATAATAAGATACCTCTTGGTAAGACTGGTTGTCAGACTTTTGGGCTTCTGACGACCCGTAACGACTGTCAAAGATCCACGAATGACAGCCAGGACCAACGGCTTAACGTGCTTTCCGAGTCTCGGTATGGAAAGATATTCACCCATCCACTGACCAACCCCGACAAGCGTAGCTTAACCTGATGGATTGATCCGTGCGGCTGTTATTACTTATTTTTATAACAATTTCCATAATAAACTTCAAGCTCACTTTGATCAGAATACGGCCACCGCCACAGCGGCGGCAAGCGTGCGCGGGCGCTCTTTAATTTGTAAATTGAGCCGCGCCGCTAGCGCCATCTATTAGCCGCAGCGGCCACTCAGCTACTGTGCCACCTTTAGTCATTATGTTTTGTTGATTTATTTTACATTTGTTTCATTGCTAATGTTGATGGGAATTGATGTTTGATTCGTATTCAGGAATACGGAGTCTGTGGATAACTTTATTTAGTTGGACTCTTGTGTTGCAATTTTTATTTTTCTTGAATTTTTTAAGACATGTTTTTTTAATCGAACCTATAAATTCTAAAATATGATTGTACACTCTAATATAATGATTGCGCATCTTTTTGTAAACCTCACATTATTCGTTTCTTGCGATCTCATAAATATCATCTGTAATGTGACTAACTTGGATGAAGCGCTCGCCGGGGTATATTCCCGATGTCCACCACTTGTTTGGCCACCACTGGGGGACAGTGAAACAACTTTTAAAAATAATTCCCGCTGTCCACCACTTCATGGTTAAAATAAGTCGAATATGTTCCAAAACAGGGGCACCCCGACTTTACGTAGTATTTTGGCTGCTACCCCTAGAGTGTATATAAAAACCGAAGGCACGAAGGGAGAGCAACCACCGGCCGCTGTAACAAAACATAGGAACCCGTGCGAGCCGTAGCGGCTGAGGCTGGTCGCCAGAGGCGTCTAACAAGCCGAAACTGCAGAGGTGAGCACGGGTGCTTAACGTTTGTTACGTAAGGGCGAAGGGTATGCACTTCCCGCAGCGCCAGAGACGATGCAGAAGCAACTTTATTTATTTATTAATTTATTTATTTAAAGGCACTCCAACGACTTATTCACTAATACATATTACATTAAAAAAAAACTTATAAGCATATCTAATATTACGGTGAATTTGTCATTTAAAGAAGTACACAGCTTAATATGTATGTTACTTAGCAAATATACACAAATTAATAAAAAAAAAGTTTAAAATGATTATAGAAAAAAAACAAACCTATTTTTTTGCTACACTGGAAGACAAATTAAGAGCTATTTTAACATAGGAAGATATATATATTTTAAATACAACATCAGATTTTGAGAACTTTGAAGTGTTTTGAAGTTACACTCCTACCAACTTATCTGTGAAATGGCGAACATTGGAACTACAGCCGTCATGTTGAAATGTCATTCGATTATCATCAATATAATATTGAAATGTCATCAAACTGTAATTCTTATTAAACGATTATGTCTAATGTGAAATTTCCTTCTTGAAAACTTACTCAATTTTGGGCTCCTTATATTAATTAGCAACACTGAATCGACGGTGCCGTCCTCTTTCAGTTCACAGATAAGTTGGTAGGACTGTAGGTCTGTCCCCCGTGGTGGACACCGAGAATAATTTTAAAGGTTGTTTCGCACCACTGGGGGACAGCGAGAATAATCACTCGCCGCATCCGGTTAGACTGGAAGCCGACCCCAAACATAGTTGGTAAAAGGCTAGATTTTAGCTCTTTTATTACTAGCATTTTCTTATCTGTCGATTTTGAGATCCTACCACCACCTACAATCACCATTCATAAAAATAAACATGTATAAGTAGTCAATAAAATCGGAACTTCACCTGCAATATACCGATACCGATTATAACTCGATTTATAGAGTAATTACATACGATTGTAAATCGAGTGGAACGAGCATCGATGCCGCCTTTGATGAACACCGATGAATCGAATTAACTTATTTTAACGTGTTCGTTCACTGAGGTGAAAATAGTAGTCTTTTTATTTGAAAGGATTGCTTTTGGCCATTATCAACGGACTAGTTGCTGCCCGCGACGTCATCCACGTTAAATCAACTGTCACTAAAGTTGACCAATACACATCGCCTCTTTGCGAGAAAAACGTGACATTTCGGAAAAGGTATTTTTTATTATCATTCGATAATTTAATATTCGATTGTAAAACCCTTTTGTGTATTTTTTAAAAGTTTATCAGATAACTTGTTTAACATAAAAACACATTAATTTCCTTGGCATATTTTTTTTTAAAGTTTACATAAATTGCTTCCTGTAAAGTTGCATTTTTCGAGATACTTAAGCACGTTTTTCTCGCAAAGGTGCGACATTACAGAAACGATATTGTTATAACATAACATCACACCTGGTTTCCCCAAAGGGTTAGGCAGAGGCAGAGGTGGTGGTGGTGGGTGAGGTGGTGTGTAAGTACACCTACATATCACCAGTTACGTAATAGGGGGCGAGCCTATTGCCAACCCAATCAACTTGGCACAGATCCTGACTTCGGTCTGTTACTGAGAAATTTTTAATGGAAAAACCCAATAACACTTTGCTTGACCTGGATATTGAACCCAGGACTTCATGCCCAGCCAGTGCTTGCAACCACTACACCAACGAGGCAGTCAATACAATATTGTTAAATTTTAATGAAAAAAAAAATAAAAATCGTGATAAGGTTAAAGTAACAGAAATGAGTACTAACCATACTGTATCAAACTCAATCAAAAAGTCAATCTGCCTAGCCTTTTCCCAACTATGTTGGGGTCGGCTTCCAGTCTAACCGGATGCAGCTGAATACCAGTATTTTACATGGAGCGACTGCCTATCTGTCCTCCATAACCCAGTAACTGGGTAATACGATACCCCTTGGCAAGACTGGTTGTCAGACTTTCGGGCTTCTGACGACCCGTAACGACTGTCAAAGATCCACGAATGACAGCCGGGACCAACGGCTTAACGTGCTTTCCGAGGCACGGAGGAGTCTCGGTATGTAAAGATGGTAACCTATCCACTGACCAACCCCGGCAAGCGTAGCTTAACCTGATGGATCGACCCGTGCGGCTGTTATTAGGTACACTGTATCAAACTCAATCACGAGAAAAATTAAAAATCGAATTGATATTGCATATCATTACAAACAGTATCAGTGTATTATTACCTCAATAATCGACATGCAATCACATAATAGAAATTTTATCCGATATACGAAAAGCGAAACATTTGAAAATCAACCCAATCACCTCTACACAAAATCTAAAATCAAACAATCCGAATCAAATTCATAAGAGTTTTTGATTTCAGAATTGAATTTATAAATCTAAAAGTAGGAGAGAGATGGAAACAAAGTTTTGGATGAGAGTGAAAGTGATAGAAGATTAGTAAGACCGGTAGCTGAATGCTTGCAATTATAGTGATCATGGTGCCAAGGCAATTTCCTTCGTATTTCTATCGTGGTCTTAATTAGGTAGTTTTGCTAATCGAATCGTATGCGGTGGTCTGTCGTCATTATTTTGATTATTCCGAGTGCGATTCGCTAATAGAGAATGAGATTGGGATCCTTGTGTTCTATTTTTATCGTACAATGTGGGGTTGTGAAGTGTGGGATTTTATTTTGTTTTTGTTTGTTAGTTATACTTATTCTCACTGTGTTTTTACTATTTAGATAATTATGTTATATGTTTAGTACTTAATTAAAATTGAGTAAATTTTATAAATCTATACTAATATTATAAAGAGGTAAAATTTGTTTGTAAGTTTGTATGTAGGGGGTAATCTCTGCAACTACCAGTCTGATTTGAAAAATTCTTTTTGCATTTGATAGCCCAATTCTTGAGGAAGGTTATAGGCTATTTAACATCACGCTATGACGCTTAGGAGCTGAGTAAAATTAAAAACAAGTGGTAAACGAAGAAACAGCACGGGCAGGCGATGCGATTCGACAAGTGGGTCGGGGGAACAAGAAATTTCACGCAGACGAAGTCGCGGGCAGAAGCTAGTTGTAATATACAAGGTGTAAAATAAATAACCCACAACCTCTAAAGGGGTCATTGTACTCATTATTATGAACAACTTTTACTATAGGACCAAACCTGGAATCGCGAAAAAAAAATCAGCTGCTTCCTACATTTTGACGAGTTTGATGTAGATAAATGTACTGGTCAGCTGATTTTTTTTTCGCGATTTCAGGTTTGGTGCTATAGTAAAAGTTGTTCATAATTATGAGTACAATGACCCCTTAAGAGGTTGTGGGTTATTTATTTTACACCTTGTAGATATAGATAGATGAATTAATGAACGAATTAATGATTTATTCACATAACAAAATTCTTAAAGCTAATTACATAGATAGATAGATTATTAGATAGATACCTAGATAAGTACCTAATTATAGATTGAGAACAGTGATGTCTTAGTGGTAAAGACCGCAACTTGAAGATTATAGGTTCGAACCCAGATTGGTGTTTTACTATGTGTAGGTAAATGATTTCATCACCACTGTTCTCAAATCGGTGAAGGAAAACATCGTGAGGAAATCAGTATATCTTAGAACAAAAAAATTCGAATACAGGTGACATCTACCAACCCTGGTAGATGTCACTGGGCGCGTGGTGGAGTACAGCCCACTCCCTCTCACCAAGAGGAGGCCTGTGTCCCCGCAGTGGGAACATTATGGCTGATTCACTGGTCTACAAAATGTAACTTTATGTGTGCCTTTCAATTGAATACTTTATTTTTATATTGCTTTAAGGTTACTGAATAGAAAAACAAGAATATGTTTTTTTAATTAGCTCTTATTTTACCAGTGGTACCCACGATTTGTCTTGGTTTTTAATTTTAATTCCAAAATAATGGAAGTAAGCAGTTTCTAAACGTTGTGTTATTGAGCATCTTTGGTTAGTAAGGGTCACCTTACCACAAATGTAGCAATAATTGTCTGCACTATTAACACATTTACGCGACATAACGAAAACTGTAGATTTTTCACTAAAAATGTAAAAAAACGGTAACAATTTCACGTTTTAACTGTTGAACAAAACACAGTCAGCGTTAAACGCAACAAACAAATGTGAAATAATAAAATTTTTCCGCGGGTAATCACTAAATATTTTGAGTTATCATCATTAATGTGATATATCTGTCGCGCTACCCGCTATTATATTTATATGGCATAAATGCACAATAAGAGCTAACTATGAATTTTAACTTGTATATTTATGTTCAGCGAGTGGAATACAATCAATATAGTATATTTTCATGTAAAAGGCAATTTTGATGTAGACCAGTGTTATGTGTGTTGTTGCAATAGGTATTTGTATATTTGTAATCACGTCCTCGAAAACAGAGGGGCAATTCCCGTATTTTTAACAACGTTCGCAATCTTATCTCAATCTCAACCTGTCAAAAATTGTATAGAGTTTACCTACATTTTTGACATTTGACTGTCGCTGGCATGATATTGCGACTTCAATTTGAACGGTTTTAGGTACGAGAATTGGCCTTCTGCTTTAACGATTTCGATGAAAGTTTGTGAGTTTGTGGTTTACGGGGGCGAAACATCGATCTAGCTAGGTCTTGTATCTCTGAAAATTTGTTTTCTCTATTTTCACACGAGCAGAGCTCGGTCAACCACTACCTGTAATTATAAATTTAGTAATTGTTAATTTATTTTAATTAAATATTTAATTGTAATTTCATGGGAAAATCTTGTGAACTTCCCGAAGAGAGACGTTACCTAGCTTATAGTGCACGAAGTCAGGAAATTGCTCATTTGCTAAATTCTAAGAAAACTAAAATGTTTTGGCTGTTATACAAGGTATTCTGTAACCCAAAATATAAGTGATTTGGTCGTGCTTACGACCAAATTACTTAACTGTTTGTTAACTTATGTTTTAAATAAATAAAAACGCTTATTTTTAAAAAAATGTAATTTATTATTTAAATTTTTAGTTTATTCTTATTCTCTAACTGCTGGTACTCCTATCTGTGTAAGGGAGACTACACGTCTATGCTGGATAATAACAATAATAAAATAAAAGCAATGAATAGCTGTTTTTCCTGCCAAATGGTAATAAGGATTTACCGTTTGGATTGAACCAACTATCCGGCAAATTTAACACTAACATAACCTAACTAATTGTTTTTAAATCAATATTCCAGAACGAAGAACGTATGACTATCTTCTCCTAGATATTACCAGATGCAGCAAATTATCAGAATTTTACACTAACATCATTCTGACCTCCATTATCCAATTAAGAGGATACACTCGTCAGGTACTTCACTAACAAGTACATCAAAATCCTTGCACTAACCAGTACAAGTCAACGCCCTCGCTAACGCTTAACTCTATCCGCGCCGCCCGGAAAAAACAATAAGTATTCAAAACTTTAAAACTCATCTTTTATACCACATCACGCAAAGTGGAATCTTGTTCATCTAAAACAATGCTAAGAACACGACTGTGGACACTTTAGATTAAACCAACCGATAAATATAT
Organism: Cosmia trapezina; assembly: GCA_905163495.3. NCBI lineage: Eukaryota > Metazoa > Arthropoda > Insecta > Lepidoptera > Noctuidae > Cosmia > Cosmia trapezina. The sequence continues at coordinate 23,706,728 of LR991039.1, read as the reverse complement.
TGTGGTGTACCTACAGCTTTTGCCCGCGGCTTCGCGCTCGTGTACGGCGAAAATTACACGAAGGGAACGTTCTACTAACATAAAGATTATTCTATGTAATAATCCAGGTTATAGACTATCTGTGTGCCAAATTTCACTTAAATCTGATCAGCCGTTTTTGCTTGATTGAGTAATAAACATCCAAACATACAAACTTTCACACAACATTAGTAGGATTTTATTTAAATTTATGTCTTATTCTCATTTTCTGGGAATTTATTAATCGGCTAATATGAATTCCGTTTGTGTTTTACAACGTTGCGTTGAGAGAGGAATCTGATATGTTTTTTGTGTTTTTTTTTTTTTGTTTCTTGTTATCGTTTTATGGCCTGTATTGATTTAAGTGTTAGATTTGCAGTTATTTTTGTGATTTATGGCCGATTGGTTTTTGTGTTTGTTTGGAGGAGCTCGTGGCTAAGTAATAACAGCCGCAGGGGTCGATCCGTCAGGTTAAGCTACGCTTGCCGGGGTTGGTCACTGGATGGGTGACCATCTTTACATATCGAGATTCCTCCGTGCCTCGGAAAGAACGTTAAGCCGTTGGTCCCGGCTGTTATTCGTGGATCTTTGACAGTCGTTACGGGTCGTCAGAAGCCCGTCTGACAACCAGTTTTACCAAGGGGTATCGTATTACCCAGTTACTGGGTTGTGGAGGTCAGATAGGCAGTCGCTCCATGTAAAATACTGGTATTCAGCTGCATCCGGTTAGACTGGAAGCCGACCCCAACATAGTTGGGAAAAGGCTAGGCAGATTGATTGGTTTTTGTGTTTGTGTAAGAATTATTCATGCTGTACGTATGTTAGCTTGAAGTGCAAAAACTTGATAACGCGAAAAAGTGTGACTAACCGCGAATGTATTTTATTAAGTAATGTTTATTTTATTTTTATTATTAAATGGAATAGAACTTACAACTAACTTAATAAACAATATTAGTAATAATATAACCCACAACGCTGTCCACAGATGGACATAAAAGTTTAAAAATGAAACAAAAAAGTGTAAACGCTAGGAGTTATAGTAGCAGTACGTGCAATAATTAGCTGTATAAATAATGTTAATAAGCTTAAATTTAGCTAAAGATTATAAAATAAAACATGTCCTAATTAAGTATGATAACTACACAATGGATTTAATTTAATAGAGAGAATTAAGTGAGGCTTTTGAATTTACTCATTGAATAATTGAAGATGTCAATATTTTCAAAAGTTCTATTATAAGAGTCGACCATACGGCGGACAGGTGAGCGCTATGTTTGTTTATTTAGCAAAAGTGTTGATAGGAGAAAAGTGCTAAAAAACCAGATAACTTGTCTTTCTTCACACAATAATTAATGTTTATCTGTCCAAAGCCCGATTTCAAAGAAATGTTTTTCTAATTTAATTTAAAAAGATATTTAAAACGATGCATACCATTTAATACTTCAGTGTTTCTCCGACAAGCCGCCTCTATAAAAGCAGTGTTCACTCATTTGTCAAACCGTGTGGATATTTATTTATCACAGACCCTCCGCGAGTAAGAAATACCTGACTATAAAACTATTTATTTTCCTCTTAAAAACTAAATATACAAGCCTATGGAGAACGCAATAAGATATAAAATTGATTAACAAATTAGTTTTCAAACGCAAAAATTAAGTTTAAAATTGTTTATTTATTCACGTGACAACCTTTTTTTTACTTTTGAGAAATAAAACTTTAACTCTTATTGCCTTAAAAATAAACATTAAATTCGTGTATGCTTACTAAAATAAATGACATAATTAAAAAGTTTTGTCAAAGGTAAATAAATTCAAAATCTATACGCAGGTCGTTTCGACCGGGCCACTGTTTTTAAGTGTTAATAGATTACAACCTTTTTAGATTTTTACATTTTATGGCTTCATTCTTTACGGGTTAATAGATTAGTCGTTTATAATATTTATATTCTGGTAGGTCTGATAGGAAATCTCCGAAATACTTTGGCAATCTCTTTCCCATAGTTATTTATTGCATTATAAAAATATCAATGAAACAGCCGCGATAAAATTTACACACTTTACTTTATGTAAATCAGCACCGCTCTCAAAACGGTGAAGAAAACATCGTGAGGAAACCGGCATGTCCTAGAACCAAAAATTCGAAGACATGTGACATCTACCAACTCGCACTGAGCCCGCGTGGTGGCTTACGGCCCACTCCCTCTCACATTAAGGTCTGTGTCCCAGCAGTGGGAACATTATAGGCTAATTATGCAATGAATTGGATAACAGCAAGCGAAAGAGCATGACATAAAAGGGAGAAGGCTTATACTCAGCAGTGGATGGAACAAGGCTGCCAGTAATGATGATGATGAAAACAAAGAGCCATGCTACTCATTCTCTTGGCGCTTCATTGATTGGCTTTTAAAACACATAAAAAGTTACCAGATGAGAGCGTATAGTATACTCTTTAGCACAACATATATGCTGGTTTACGTCCTAAATAGTCCCTGCCAATACAATGCCAATAAATGTCAAAGTAATATCTCAAATACCCATTATAATATAAATATTTATCGGCTACCACAACAGCATAAATCTAAAAACGACAATAACCTCTCAAAAGTCGTCATAATACAATTTCTTGTTCATTTTCATTGTAGCATAATGCTCGAATGTTAATCAATCCTGGCACAATAGTTGTACAAACTAATAGCGGGCATAAAGCATAGACAAAGGATAAAGAGCGAGCGGTTTGACCACACGACGACCGACCACAGACTGGGAACCATAGACGTAGCGTTTCATGGAAGGTTTCATGGAATTTAGATATTGATTATTGAAGCGGATTGATTCATGCTAACAATTAAATGCAAAAGTGTGCCTTTGTATAAGTGTCTTTTCTACGCATATCTAAAAGTTCATCTATGTCGAGTTGAGCCGCTGATGTTTGGCATCTTTGGCCTTATTGCGAGTTTCTATACTTAACTCGATCGCGTGTCAATATGTATGGAATAATTGTGTTTCCCATTATAGCCACCAGATGGCGCTTATTCAGTTTTACAAATTGAAGTTAACGTAAAACTCGCACTAAGTGCACTGGTGTTAAAGATGAATACTATTTTCATTTCATGTCCAAGGATATTTATTATTTATTATTATTATTATTATTTTTAAGTGTCTTGACAATTCTCGGGACCCTGGGGGTCCCGGACCTTTAAAAGGCATACGAGGGGCCAAAGCCAACTCGCAGAGGCCCGTTAGACGCTTGCAATGAAATGAGACACCAACCGACGATTATCCCTGTACGCACCATGCAAGTGCACCCAAGGACAACCCCCGGTTGGTGTAGGACTATTGCAGTATATGGAAACAAAGACATTGGACTATGGATTTGAGTGGCTAAAGTGGACTGGTTGCCTAGAACTATGAAAGGACTATGGCCCCTGCCGGATCAATGTTTTATAATACACGGATAAAATGGCAGGGGGTGACTTGCACACTCAATAATGGGCCCCCAAAAACGGTCGCTAGCACATAGTGTCGTAGCGGCAAGGGGGCAACATGTCCTGAGGCGCTTGCGAGGAGTGGAGAGGTATTCCACGGTTCTCAGAACAATCCCAGAGCCCGGAAGATGGTCAAGATCCCTACAAACACTTACTGGAATACTTCCTTCCTCCGAGCACGTTTGCTCTTGCGAATCTCCACTCAAGCCAGCCAATAAAGGCAAGAATGAGGTGGGAGCTCTGTTCCCGTCATTGTTCACTCCAGCCGGCCAATAAAGGGAAGCGAGAGGTGAGGAACAAGACTTCTCCCGGGAGATAGGGTCCGTGGGGTCGCTACTGCCCAACAGCTCGCCACATGCTGCCCTGCGGGTTTCTGTATCTCTCTTGGTCTGGCTCCTCATCCTAGACCTATTCCGGCAGAGTAACTCTACAGGCACAGACCTAGAATTCGGAGCACGCAAGCCCCACCACGACGTCAACGTAGAGATACTGCGGTGGGGTTATTATTATTATTATTATTATTCTGGTATACAGAGTGGTTTTTTAAGGTCTCAAGCCAGTGCGAGCTGATAGCAGAGTACCATACCTATCGATTTAACCCCCATGTATGTTCTACGATTTTTTGTAGTTTTCGAGTTATTTTGGATACCTCATTTCATATCAATGATAGTGGTTAAGGATAGTAGTAGGTATAAAATTAATGATTTTATTATCAACTGAGCTCTGCTTAAACGTAGAGGAATAGTAAATATCAGGATTGACAAAAATATGCAAAGATAATAATAAATTATCAATCAATCAATCAAATCAAATAATTTATTTGCATAACACAGGTTCAGAAGATGTTTCAAAAGGTTCATAAGGTACGTACACTGTATTATAACCTTGTGAGGTGTGCAAATTATAAAATATAAAAATCACAAGATTTTAGATACACCACTTTCAACGACCGATTTGTACATTCATGTTCAAAGTTGAACCAAAAAACAGATAGCGGTTTCATAGATTTATGATAAGTAATTTGTAAATTTAACTGGATGGCCCTAGCCAAAAATAGAGAGCTATGGAAGAAGAAGGAGGAGGCCTTTACCCAAGAGGGATCAACATCTAAGAAAATTATGTAGCTAACAATACTAACACTAGATTTATAAGTTAAATGTACTAACACGACTAACAAACAAATATTGATTTTGATGTGGAAATAAAAGGCTTTTTATTTTTTATTTTTATTTATGATAAGTAATTTATAAGTTTTTTATTTTTATTTATGATAAGTAATTTATAAGTTTAGTTTTAGTTTTTTGTATATTCTGGAAAGTTTTGTAAAAACAGATACTTATAATTTGTTTAAAGCCATCATCTCTTTGAATCAGGAAAATTATCGAATAAAAATGATAACTCGAAAACTACAAAAATCGTAGGACATACCTATACGGGGGTTAAATCGATAGGTAGGTATGGTACTCTGCTATCAGCTCGCACTGGCTTCATACCTTAAAATAAACACCCTGTATACATCAACATTTAGAATAATAATATCATTGACTTAGAAAGAAAAAGAAAGAAAAATCGTTTATTTTGCACAAATAAAACGCACATTAGAAACTAAAAAATAACAAAGTACACACATTATGCAAAGTAAGCAAAAGCCTCGTATCCAAGTTGACTTTTAGACAATGACATTTTTGTTCTAAATTTCTTCGTTAAATATTCGTGCCTTAGCGTGTCACTTATCAATGAACAACATAGCCTTCTTTTACAGTCGGTTAAAGGATTCATCTGGCGATGACTTTCTGAGACCATAATGTTTGTTCCGATCAAAACCAAACCAGAAATTGCGAAAAAAAAATCAGATGTTTCCTATATTAATAATATGTCCGCATAAAGGCTCTTACAGACAGAGGCGATATCGCGTCGCGACGCGATATTTTTCTACGGATATAATATCGAAATATCGCGTCGCGACCGCGATATCGCCTCTGTCTGTAAGAGCCTTAACTCGTCAAAATGTAGAGAACAGCTGTTTTTTTTCGCGATTTTATGTTTTGTTAACCCTTAAGTTGCATCTTGTATATCATTCAGCACAGTTCAAATCTTTCTAGAAAGTTCCCAGCAACTAATTTGTGCACACATCTAGTAGCTTTCCCTTACATCTAGTGATATTAATATGTAACTTCTCTGTACGATGCAGGCGTGGGTGTCATACCGAGAATAAGATGCGAGCAAAACCGGGCATAACTAATAACTTGTCGCGCGAATAACATACATCTTAATCTATACCGTGATATGTATACATGTGTGGGGAAGAAATTGCTTTTGTTTGTCTACATCATGTATCAGGAAGGTGTGGTTATATTTAAGGCGAAGATTTCTTGAAAACGGTCAAAAAGGTGGTTTTTTAAAGCTGTGTGTCATAAACCGTAAATAATTTTGACAAATAAAAAAAATATATATTTTCAAGTCCTTTTCGCATACAGTGATGGAACTCAAAACATAATTAAACATATTTTAATGCACTATAAAAATCTTCAAACATACCTCTTAATAATCTTTGAAAGCTGTGTATCCCTTCATTAACAATTATAATTACAATTAAAAATATACCATGAAATGTCAAATGCCAAACTGCATCCAGTGATGGATTACTTTTTATTAAATAGTTAATTTCTAATTTTATGCGATTTTATTTGCAGTTTTACGACATCATTCCGGTGCGCGTGAGAGTCTTCTATCTCGTGCGTCAAACTAGACAGGCATAACGCCATTTCACTTACACACCGAGCTAAACCACGCTTGGATGTAGGGCCTTAAGGCGCTATGACTCGACATAGACCACGCTTACTAGTTTTTTGAATCAATAGGAAACATAAAAAAAAGTGTTACAAAATTCTGAAAAAAAGATATAGGTACCTATCTTATCTAAGGATCTGGCTGATAGCCAATCGCTTTTAATAACACGATTAGATTTACTTTGCTGGAGCTCGTGGCTAAGTAATAACAGCCGCACGGGTCAATCCATCAGGTTAAGCTACGCTTGCCGGGGTTGGTCCGTGGATGGGTGACCATCTTTACATACCGAGACTCCTCCGTGCTTCGGAAAGCACATTAAGCCGTTGGTCTTGGCTGTCAATCGTGGATCTTTGACAGTCGTTACGCGTCGTCAGAAGCCCGAAAGTCTGACAACCGGTCTTACCAAGAGGTATCGTATTACCCAGTTACTGGGTTGTGAAGGTCAGACAGGCAGTCGCTCCATGTAAAATACTGGTATTCAGCTGCATCCGGTTAGACTGGAAGCCGACCCCAACATAGTTGGGAAAAGGCTAGGCAGATTGATTTACTTTGCTGGATAGAAAAAATCCCAAAGTTACCACTTTTCATAATGTTTAGTCAATCTCATAGCTACAATCTATATTGGTTTCTTATTCTATAGATATATGAAAAGGTATTATGATTGTTTAAGTATCACAATGCGCTGAGTTTGTCGTGATAAAATTATTAAAATAATTACTATGTTTAAATACGTACCAAATGCGCGAGACAACCACTCGCGAGCCTTACTTCAGTTCAGCACGCGGCTTGAGCGCCGGATCGTAGAGCCTTAATGTCGAAGAAATTATGAACTATCCCATACAAAACTTTCACACCTACTCGACCCAAATATTATGGAAACGAACGACATCGCAGCAGGCCCAGACAGAGATGGCGGGATGAGCTAGCCTCCTATAAGGCGATTCCAAAATAAATTGGGTCGTTTTTCGTAACCATTTATTTCACTATTGCAGCATGTATGGATTTCATTTTTGGATATAATAATATGTTTATTGAATATTTGATTAACACTTTGACTGAAAGAAAAGATAATTGGGTTAAATTTCCTCGATAGAATTTAATTCCGAAAACACCTCTATTTTTTTTTTTCTGTAATTCTAAAATCCTAGTAATTTCAATACTTTTGATAGATAGCTTAATTTATTTTTAAACAATTTTTATTTGATTTGGCGCTGTTATTTTGGATCCAGCGCATTGTTGCGCTCTCTTTTTGTCGCACTCCGTCACTTTCTTATTTCCGGCCCAGTTAGCTTTTTACATATCACCTTAATAAAGATTAGTTCTTGGCGGCTTTGGACAGAGAGAAGTGGAACGAGAGTAGGGAGTCTTTTGTCCAACAGTGGGACTATAATGGACATGCTATAATCAGGAAAAAGGTGGCATCGCTCGTGGGGAGGATTCGAGGGAGTGGCAACAGCATCCTGAAAGTCGTGGCTGACGACCCGAGAGCTCCTGTGCTGAGGCATCTCATGCGGAATCATTGTCCGCACGAAGTGCCTCGTAGGTACATGAACCATTAACTTGTTTTAGTTTTAGTTACTAACCCTAGTGTATAAGTTGTGTACTAACAAAATTGGTTCCCATGTTGTTCCAAATAAAACAATTTGAATTTGAATTTGAATTTGAATAATGGCTAATTAAAAAAATTGTAAAACAAAGTGTAAGGAAAGGTGATAACTTTTTCGCGATTGCATTGTTGGTCCTATGGAGAAAGTTGTTCATTGACCAGTCGTTGGAAGTCCAAAAAAACTCTAGAAAGACGAACCTATTAAATCTTCCTAAATACTCATAAATCCTACGTTATTCGGTGAAAACCCATATAATAACCCTTTCTTTACCCATAAAGCAAGCACGTACGGTTCCCAATGTACCTGGAGGTCAGTCGGAGGCCTTCCGAGAACGAATGAACCCGGGCATCCGATGGAGTCGAGTGATACTCCTCATCTCGATGTCAACGTCACGTATAGAGGTGCACGAACTACCGCTGCAGGTTTTTGATTTTTGTTTTTGTTCAATTGTTTTTTGTTATAAGTTTAATTAGGTAGGTTTGTTGTAATTTGATGGGCGATTGTTTTGTAGCTTTGTGCCATGGTGCCATTAGTCCAGTCAACGAGGATATTCTTGTATGGAGATTTCCGAAAAATTCCCCCGCCTAAGAAATTCGGCATGTAAATAAATATCCTTGGAAATTTCACACAACGCCATCTAGTCCCAAGCTAAGCAACCTAATGCTTGTGTTATGGTAACGAGGTGGCTGATAAACTACTTATATACCTACATTTTTTTTTTGTAAATACATACATATTATAGGTAGAAAAACACCCAGACTCGGAACAAATACTTGCAGGTCGTACAAATATTTGTTCCGTGCGGGAATCGAACTCGCGACATGCTGCGCAGCAGTCAATCGCTCAACCACTGCGCCAAACGTGTCGTCAAATGTGATGAAGTTAGGTAATAGAAATTACAGAAATACAATAAGCCAACATTTTTTTTTACGAGAAGGAGTTTTACCTAAACATGAAAATCGTGAATATTTCCTCAGACTGAAATACTTTATGTTTACGTAAGTGAGTACTAGTTAGAATAAGTATGTAAAGGAATCCAATATTTTTTCAATTTCTGAGATGTCCCAAATTTAGCTGGTAATATTTTGCACTATAACTTCTACTGAAAAATTTGTCTGCTAATTGTTGTTTTTGAATATGTTTTTATATACTTAAATACATAGTTTTGTTTAGTTATCCAAAAGATTTTCCTTTTTAAACATATTTGTTCGATTTTTGCTTAACTACGTAATGTGAAAAATAACTTCGTCCATTTTTATAACTTTATTAGTCATATGCTTTTATATTAAAACAGAGGAGCTCGTGGCTAAGTAATAACAGCTGCACGGGTCAATCCGTCAGGTTAAGCTACGCTTGCCGGGGTTGGTCAGTGGATGGGTGACCATCTTTACATACCGAGATCCCTCCGTGCCTCGGAAAGCACGTAAAGCCGTTGGTCCCGGCTGTTATTCGTGGATCTTTGACAGTCGTTACGGGTCGTCAGAAGCCCGAAAGTCTGACAACCAGTCTTACCAAGGGGTATCGTATTACCCCGTAACTGGGTTGTGGAGGTCAGATAGGCAGTCGCTCCATGTAAAATACTGATATTCAGCTGCATCCGGTTAGACTGGAAGCCGACCCCAACATAGTTGGGAAAAGGCTAGGCAGATAGATAGCTTTTATATTAAAACAGATTTATCAATTATCCAACAAATTTTCGAACGTTCCATATTTTTTTATGATAATTATGGTATTATTATTATGTTGAGTTCTTTATTTTTCTTCTCTATTATGAGAGTTTAAAACCTTACACACGGGCCGGAACCAAGTGTGTAAGGGGCAAATTAAATTGAGAAGGTGGATGATAGTGTAGACGAAGTCAGGAACTTTCGGGTGATGCGACAGGTGTTGAGAATGGTGGCTTTTTGGAGCATGTAAAGTGTGTGAGAGGGCATGTGTAGAGTGTTAAGACTTTGTGTGAGAGCCTTCGGTACTACACCAGTAGATGAGAGTACTATAGGGACGATATGGACGGTTTGTGCTTTCCATTGGGTTTTTATTTCTATGGCGAGATCTTGGTACTTACTAAGTTTTTCGGATATTGTAGTTTGAATGTTGTGTGAGTTAGGTATAGCTATATCTATCAAGTAAACTGTTCTGTTTATCTTGTCGTGAACGGTGATATCAGGTCTATTGTAATGAATGGTTTTGTCTGTAATTATTGTTCGGTCCCAATAGATTTTCTGATTCCTGTTTTCTAAAATGATTTCAGGTTTGTATTTATAATATGGAATCATTTCACCTATAAGTTTATATTTGTGTGCTAAGTGTTGGTGTATAATTGCGGCAACCTGGTCATGTCGGTGTTTATAATCTGTCTGTGCGAGTGATTTACAGGCCCCTGTTATGTGTTGAATGGTCTCAGAGGCACTGTTGCAATGTCTGCATGTGTCAGTCGGCTGATTGGGATCTTTTATAATGTACTTTCTGTAGTTACGAGTTGCTATTATTTGATCCTGTATGGCCAGCATAAAACCCTCGGTCTCGGGAAACAATTCGCCTCGTTTAAGCCATTCGTTCGACTTAACTTTGTCGACGTGTGGCTGGCTCAGGAAGGCTCGGTGTCTTCCGTGTAGGGCTTTTGCAGACCAAGTTGCAATTTTTTGTTGTGTACTAACTATGTGTTCATTTATTTGCGTGTCCCTGTTTTGTAGGTTTAGTGGTGAGAGTTTTTTATCTGTTTCTGTTACCTGTTTGTGTAGTGATGAATGTTCTGATTTGTTATGGAAGTACGCTCTGAGTGAAAGTATCTGTTTGTTGTGTAAATTGTGTATGTCTATTAATCCTCTTCCTCCCTCTTGGCGTGGCAGTGTAAGTCGTTGTATGCATGATTTTGGATGGTGTTTTCTATGTTTGGTGAGGAGTGTATTGATAGTGCACTGTAGTTTTTTGATGTCAGTCTTTGACCATCGTATAATTCCGAAAGAGTATGTGAGAATAGGTATTGCAAATGTGTTGATGGCTTTAATTGTGTTTCTAGAGTTTAGGTTGCTTTTTAAGATAAGGTTGAGGCGGTGTGAGAATTTTTTTATCAATTCTTGTTTTGACATCTTTTGATGTATCTGCCTGGACTGTTTAAACCCTAAATATTTGTATGTACTCTGTTCATCCATTGGCTCGATCGATTCACCTGATGCGAGTGTGTAACTATTACTTTGGATTTTTCCTTTTAAAATTGATAAAATTTTGCACTTATCTACTCCGAATGACATGCAAATATCGTCAGAAAATTGTTGTGTTATGTCAGCTAGTTGGAAAAGCGCTTTATTGTCAGCTGCGTATAACTTTATGTCATCCATGTACATAAGGTGTGTAAGAGTGTATTGTGTGTCATTGTTTGCCAGGGTAAATCCTGCGTCTGTTTTATCAAGCAAGTGTGAAAGTGGATTGAGTGCCATACAAAACCAAAGAGGACTTAGAGCGTCTCCTTGAAAAATTCCACGTTTTATATTGATTGGCTCAGTAGCTACAGTCGAGGAGGATGAATTAATTTTAAGGACAGTTTGCCAATTCTGCATGGAAGTTTCTAAAAATTGTTTCACTGTTGGGTGAATTTTATACAAATTTAGGACGTGTAATAACCAGCTATGCGGAACTGAGTCGAAAGCCTTTTGGTAATCAATAAACATTGTGTGAATCTCCTTTCTGTTTTTAACAGCGCTGTTCATAGTAATTGCATCAATGGTAAGTTGCTCTTTACATCCTTGGCTATTCTTACGACATCCCTTTTGTTGTTCTGCTAGAATGTTATTTTTAGTTAAATGTTCATACACTACTTCACTTACGCAAGCTGTTAAGATTTTGTACAAGGTTTGTAAGCAAGTAATTGGTCGGTATTTCGCGGGGTTTTTAGTGTCATTCATGTCTTTAGGTATCATATAAGTTACTCCGTGTGTTATGTATGTTGGAAGTAAATTTGGTGATTGGATGAATGTATTTAAATGGTTATGTAAGAATGGATGTGTGTAAGAGAATTTCTTATACCAGTAGTTGTGGATGTTGTCAGTGCCAGGCGATTTCCAGTTGTGTGTACGTTTGATGACGTCTGTAAATGTATCTATAGGTATAAACTCAAATTCCATTTCGGGGATTTCTCGTGTTGTTTCGTTCACCCAGTCTGCGCGATTATTGTGATATACTGGATTTTCCCAAATGTTGCCCCAAAATTCTCTTAGTGTTTCGGATGAAGGTGTCTCTAGGGTTTGGTTAGTGGTATCTCTGTTATTAGATGCAAGGTTCCTATAAAATATTTTTTCATTGTTAGTAAATTTTCTGTTCTGTACTTTGCGGTTCGTGCATGTTAAATATCTTTTAAGTCTACTGGATGCTGCGCTTAATTTTTGTTTTAACGTATCCAAAAAGTGTTCTATTTGTGTATTTGAGTTTTCGTGTTGTGCGTGTAGTTGGTATTTTTTCTTTATTTCTTCTACTGATGCTATTAATTTTTGACTTCTACTACCTTTAATGAAATGTGTCAGCCTACCTATGTTTGCTCTTAGATTTTTAATTTTCTTTTCTAATCTGATTTGCCATTTTGGCTTATGCTGTATAAATGTGCGCGGTTCATTTTGTGTAGAATCTGATAGTATTTTAGCTCCGTTGCATGTAGCTGCCGTCCATGCTGCACAGTAAATTATGGTCTACAATTTGAGGAACTCAGTGTCAACATCTACGTGCTTCGGGAGAATGATAGTATTTATGTATGTAACTATGGCGGAAAACTTTCTAGATGTCTTTTGCTTGGGGATGTATGGCCTATTAGTGGGGAATGTGTCAGTAAAATTTTGTTGAGCTTGTTGAAATGTGTCTTCAATTTCTGTGTTGATTTCTGGGGCAGCATCATAGTTAGTTTGTGTAGGTCCAAGTTGACCAATATCTATGTTGTTCAAAAAATTGTCTTCATCTGTATTTACTAATGTCTGATATAATATGTCAGTATCTGTGCTATTGTTTAGTAACATATGAGTTGTGAGGGTATTTGTAGGTGTGTCAGTAAAGTAAGTATTTATATCAGGTTGTTCTAAGTCTGTCTGCGTTTGTGTATTCAAGTGATCGTTATTTATATAGTCAATATTTTGTGTATTGGTGTTACTTTCCCTTAATGTTGTTGCTACCTGGTTTTTAATTTCTTCTAATCTGTTGGGGTTTATATAATTGTTATTTAAAATCGCTCTCACTTGATCAGATAATCTTTGTTCTGTTAGATGTGTTAATTGCGGATATATATTTATGAATTCCTCATGTAAATATTTTCTATATGCTGTTTTATCTGTTTCTAATTTTGTGGCAGTATAATATATTTGTTATTATTGGCTTATTTCCCGTATATGCGCCGCCGCCCGAACCGCTGCGCAAGCGCCCCACACCCCTCTTCACACTTCACACCTCCGAACGGTCGTTGCTAAGCGACGGCAATGCTTGTACTTACCAATTATTGAGATTGTAAAAACTTTGGTATTAGGCCGAATTTCCATTGGATTATTGGAAAATCTATTAAAATACAGCAATTCACAACTATTATAAGTATTGAATTAATCTGAGCAATTATTCACATGACACAGTTACGTAAAAATGAAATAAATATTTTTTTCCGGTATAAATAAAAAGAGAAGTCCTGACTGACTGACTGATTGACTGACTCATCAACGCCCAGCCTAAACCCTTGGACCTAGAAAGCTGAAATTTTGCACAAGGTTCCTTTTATAATGTAGACAAGGAATAAGGAAGGAATTCCCGGTAGTACGTTCCCATGGGATATTTTCCAACATACACGCGGGTGAATCCGCGGTCAAAAGCTAGTTACTTACAATATCATTGAAGGTACCTACCTTCATCAGAAGGTTCAACCTTAATCAAAGATTATTTTTGAATCCAATCACGGATTAAATCGAATCTATAGGTAATATGGTAGTACCATTGTTTTGTTTTATTTATTGCATTCAAAAACATTTGTTATCCGCGTTGTTTCATCGGAATGTGTTTATAAGATATCTTTCCGATCGGTAGAACTTGCTACCGAACCCGTCGAACTCAAAAATGTATTTGCAGTCCTAATACAATATTCAATACAATTTAGAACTTTAACCCATTGATATAAAAACCATAGTCTACTCAAAATTGGTAAATAAAACCATGTAAATAAATATTTTTTCCAGTTGAACGCGCGTTGCCCATTCGGCCATGTTCGAACGCGTCAATCGAATTCCAATTTCAAAATCAAATGTGTCAATTCAACACTGGTTTTCTGATATAGGATTTAGATTATTTGAAAAGTATTTTTAAACACGCTTCTTTATTTCTGAGGAATGAGGATGATCCTACCCAAAGAAACATTATTTTTTGTTCATTCCCTAAAGGTCAAGTCAGAGGCTCATGGGCGACATAAAACTCTGACACCAAGTTAGTCACTAACCACACGAAGAAGAAAGAAAGAATACCTGAAAGGTCACCTAAAGATACTTGACCAAACTAAAATAATAAGTAAAAAGGTAACGATGCTTAAGTTCAACTTCGTAATCAAATAAAAAACACACCAATGAAAATATTCATCCAAATAAAAATGCAACTCTGACAAACGATCACAAATAAAATTTAATTACCCAAACATATATAGAAACGCAATAATCATTTAACAAAACAAAAAGCGACCATAATCGGAAACGCATTGGGGACACCAGTTAAAAAAAAAACACTTTTTTTCCAATATCGCAGCAGCGGGTCGGCCATCCATATTGTGACTTGACAACAAAAAATAGGGACACCCAATGCTTTAACTGAAGAAGACATACATTAAACGGGCAATAATTATAATTCAAAGTGGACATTACTGTTTGTGAAGGGTGAAGTGATGAGAGGGAGCGGAAAGAGTATTCATACGGATCTTAATATTGAAGTAGAACGTTTTTTAAATGTAGATTTCGGAGAGTATATCAACTATAAAAAGACAGGAAACGATGATGATGATGATGTAATGTAGCCAACATTTCTGAAGTACAGGTAGAGGTAAAGCGAGCCAGAAAAATTGAAGAAAGTTGAATTGAAAGAAAGTTGAAGAAGATTAAAAAAAATTAAGAAAGTTGAAGACGAAGAAGAGTACCTACACTTATATAAAAACGGTTGCTTATAAGTATGAGTAGAAAACACAAAACATCAAATTGATAAGCACAATTTACTTTCAAATAAAATGAATTATATTATAATACTAGCGCAGCGGACCCGACAGACGTCGTCCTGTCGGAACGATCCGAGTACCCGACTGCAGCGCCAGCTACCAGGTCCAATTGTGTTTTCAAACCATCCAGGAACCCATTGAAATATACACACAAAATGTCATCTAAATCGGTCCAGGCGTTTAGGAGGAGTTAGCTGACAACACACATACAGAAGTATAATATCATCAAGATATATTCCTAAATATGATTTAGAGCTGCAATTATGACACATGTTTGTGTAGTGTAATCTTCTGAACGTGTAAAGAATCTTATGGAGATATGGAAATTGTATGTTTGATTGAAAATATTAATACCCTCTGCTCTCTGATCCCTTGCACCATCTCCCGAAGGTCATTTAGGCTACAAACTGACGATTATTGCCTGAATGTGATATTGATGTTGTATTTGGTAATTTGTATTTCGCAATTTATTTTTAAAACTGTTTTAAATATAAAGTTATGTACGGACATAAGTTTGAAAGGAGACGCGACAATTTTCTTATGGACCTTTTTGTGATAATGTCTTGTACTTATGTTTCCTGTTAATTGTGTTTATAATTTTATTTGTGTTGTTTTTGCTAGTGTGGCATTTATATGATTTGATGGTGTTTGGTGTACTTCCTTTGTTTTTATGCTTGTTAAAATTGTTTACGCTTTAGAGTGAATTTCTCTCTGCTTTTCTAACGAAGCTTAAACGTTTTTGACTTTCCTAACTTTTGGGTGTTTTGGGTTTTTTTTTTATTTTGCTTGATGTTCTTTATACACATAATATTACGCCTCTATTCCCCAAAGGGTTAGGCAGAAGTGTATCTATAAAGAACCTATAATATAAAATTTTATTTCGAATGACAGATTTTCAACACAAACCCAGGTTACCTGTGTTGATTGTTAGAGAAAGTTAGTCTATGTAGATAAGCTATTTATTTGTTTTAGGTAATGAAAAATTTATATTTGACTATAATTATATATTTTTTTCTTCTGGGGGTTCTTGCAAGTATAAGTAAATTAGTGCACAAAAAAAAAACTTTACAAAAATTATATTTAAAAAATTTGGAATTAATTTATTACTTAAAGGAAATAAAAGGCTTTTTTATTTTATTTATTATATTTTTTTTTTTTCAAATTAATCTCATAACTCTCATTTACATTCACCCATAACTTATCATCATTACATTTATAATTGAACCACAAAATACGGCGCTCAAACTTTTTAACAATCGTCCATAAAATAAAAATATATCGCGGAATGAAAAGGCGATAATACAGAATGGAATTATTGCGAGGGTGCCATGATGTAAGAGGCACATTTAAAAAAGTTTGATTGAGATGAACAGAACTTTTGATTGTATCCCAAAGATTCGGAATAAAAACAAGCTATAAATAAGATTGGAGGAAAACAAGGAAATACGTAACATTGTTACAGGAACACGTAGCGTGTTTGTCTGTTTGTGTATATTTATGTGTAAGAGTAATCATGGTAGATGGAGTTATGATTAGATTTAGATAATGGACTTATGATTAGATGAATTTGTGCAAGAAAACTTGAAATTTTTTCGTGTTTTAGTAAAAAGTGTCAATTTTTAGGTAATATCTCTTGTATAATAGTATATGCTAAATTTATTGAAAACCTTCAAAAATTGCAGAAGGACCTCAGCTGCTTGTCAATCCCATCTTATTGGAAACGACTGGCAAAATAGGGATGATGACTCAAAATTTCCGTCATGATTATTAAAAATATTGGACACGTATCTTTTCTTTTTTTACGTAGGTAATCAAAAGATTACGGCAATACATTGAGTTTTTTTTCATTAATATGATAAGGCAAAAGATACGTGTCGAATATATTTTTATTATCTGACTGACGGACTAAATATAATTTCTTTTTTTTACCCCAGGCATCACCCATATTCGCATAAATTAACATAATACAGGGTTACTTGTAATTCGATGTATTCCTTGCAGGACGACTTAATAGGGTTAAAATGCAACAAATTAAGCACCAAATGTTCTAGAGAAATTCAGTTTTTTTTTGTAATTTTTGTCTTTGAAAAATATAAATTACGAAAAATATTATGTTTAATTAGTGATCTTTGCCAAAGTTTTAGGCATTTTTAAACTTTTAATTTTTTAACAAAGATCTGCTAAGGCATCAGCTATGATAATAACTTAAATTCCAGTAAAATTGCACCGTAAATAATTTTTGAATTGTATTTTTCATAAAAAAACTAAAAATCTAACTAACTCAAATACTATTGAATTTTGGTAGAACATTTGGTGGCTTAATTTGTTGCATTTTAACCTTGCTGTGACGTCCTGCAAGGAATATGTCGAATTACAATTAACCCTGTATACTTACCTATATGTTATAAGCAGAAGGTAAGATTATTAAATAAACTTATGTATATTTTGAAGTGAAAACTTCTTTAGGCGCGTTGAGCGATTTTTGGTAGGGAGAAATCTGACGGGTTTGCGTCACAGCGTCACCTGGACCTGCCTATTTAAAAAAATATATATATTATCTATTTAAAGGCAATCTCAGTTCGTGACTGAAACATCCTTCAAAAAATTTAATATAATCCATGTCTTTTCTGTCGAGCATTCGGATAAAAATACACAAGCAAAACCGAGAATTAAAGCATATCAGAAAACAGAACAAAAATGTAATATTGTAATCTGATTGTTGACGAAAAATTCAATTCCGTTTATTGCTGAATAGTTTGACAGCGATGACACTACGTATTCGCTTACCCTCTTACAATGAAATATATTTTTATATGTATTATCTCGATTTGTTTGGCAATACATCGGTGGAAGATTCCGTACATCATCAAATTGTTTTGTTTTCTGGTGATCTAGGATTTTTTGTTGTTGGCAAACGATTTGATTAGATATCACGCTCTTATCTGGGGGCGTACTATCAGCTCTTATAGATTATTTTTATATTACATAGTGTAATAAATTTTTAAAGTTAGGTCTAACTCGAGTAAAAAACTGAGAATCACGCAAAAACTATCAAGCGTATTTTTATGAAACCAACTATTTTAAAGATAATTTTAAAGATTATTTATCTTTTAGTATAAGTGTTTTAATATAATACCTTTTATTTTTTGTGTAATAAATGAATAATGCCGACACGGATGACGACACGGTTGGCGCAGTGGTTGAGCGATTGACTGCTGCGCAGCATGTCGCGGGTTCGATTCCCGCACGGAACAAATATTTGTACGACCTACAAGTATTTGTTCCGAGTCTGGGTGTTTTTCTATCTATAATTTATGTATGCATTTACAAAAAAAAAACGTACCTATGTAAGTAGTTTATCAGCCATCTCGTTACCATAACACAAGCATTAGGTTGCTAAGCTTGGTACTAGATGGCGTTGTGTGAAATGTCCAAGGATATGTCCAAGGATATAATGCGTCTAATTTGGGATAGCACTCCTTGATGGGCGAGTCCTATTACAGGATAAACGTACGACGCGTTGCGTGAGCTCAGCACAGAATACGCGAGCTAACCACTCCAGGCCGCTGGCACTTATCTGCGTCTTAAGAACGACCAGAGAGGCTGGGACAGACTGGATGCGGAAGACGGAGGACAGGGTGTTGTCGTCGTATTTTTGTCTCCACCTTGTATAAATAGGTACAAAATGTAACTAAAACATACGGTGTACTAACTATTTAACGAACCAATGTAGACAATGTCTCATCTCCTAACTTTTCATCATCTTCATAGGTTTTGTAGAAATTCGCTAAACTCACTAAATAATTCTTTTGCTTGAGATCAACTTCGCCAAAGGATATTTCATTAAAAACTTAAAATAAGTTGTATCTGTACTGTGTTGTAGTGCTAAGGAGAATTTGGGTGATTTTGTAAATGTCTAGGATTAATAAAATTGTATATTATAGGTAGTGTATGTCAAGATAATAGAACAGTAAGAAGATAAAAGAACCATTGAAGGTATTTCTTGAAATATTGGCCCACTGAAAGTGGAGCTTTCATGTAAGGGCCTGACAAAATTAAGGTATTTGTGTTGCATTCTTGAGTTTCTAAAGAGAAACTCAAGAAGTGTTAAAAAAGATGACCTGAGTTTGAAGTATTTAGTAGTAGTAGTGTTTGTGTAGTAGTTTTTAGTTTGTACTTTTGGTTTTTTGGTGGCTTTAATTTTAGTTTAGTATTTCAGTATTTTGGTTCAGTATTTTTTTTTTTTTTTTAGAAATGGTCCATTACTAAATTAAGATAAATTTCTTTTTAAAATTGAAACAAGTTCATTCTACTATAATTTATAAACACTAGCCATTCTCCATTTTCCACGATTCTCACAATTACCGCAACGCATGTAAATGCTATAAATGTGTTACTTCGTCTCGACAAAGTTAGATTGGCATCGAACGAACTCTGACAGATATGTCGTAAAAATGTGGCGACTAATCGCAGCGACCGGCGATTTGTCGCAACGGGTTTTATTAAAAGTTTTTATTTTTATCCGTCGTTTGTTATTTGGAGACAAAAAAGTTTAATGCTATATGGTAATTGAAGAATCCGTTGAGATATAAATATGGGGTTAATATTTTATTCTTGTGGTTTTTTATGAAGGTGAAACGAATTATTGGCTTGTGTCAGTCGTGTGATTGCTTTACCCAGCTGTCTCTTGTATACTTTCAGTAGAGTCAATGGTAGATAGAAATAATCCTTTTTATCAAAGAGTTCTCCAGAGAAAATAATAGATATCAATATAAGGCAAAACTTTCACTTAGTGCGAACCAGGTAAACCAGCCAATATGTTCGTACATAGAACTTCAAATATTCTAGCATTTTTTTAAACCGCTTTAAATTAAATTCAAAATTAATGTGTTATTAAGTCAAGATTTAGATGAAAACATGAAATCAGCATCAGCCATCAGATCTGACTAAACGTTGCCATTGTTGTCACTCGTCAAAATCCAAAGTATTGCATCTGACGTCTTCAATACAGTAAGGCTAGTTGCACACGGCACATTTTTTGCGGGTTAAGTTGCGGCGAATAAGTTGCGGCGCATACATTAAGAGAAAAGAAGAAAGAAAAATGCGTTTAATTGGCATTACAGCAAAATATAAATACATCTTAAAACTATAAAAACATAAAACTATGATTGTAATGCCAAAAGGGCCTCAGCTCAGCATAATGTCAGATGACAACACAAGGTCTACCACCTGACGCTGATTTTCAGCTGCAACCCACGAGTGCCATACGCTAGAATAATCTGAATTGACACAAGGAAGAGCTAAGTACGTTTATCGAATACTCACCGGACCTGTCAAGCAAACCGAATGAACTTTTAACGTATTTGGGCTCTGTGTAGCTATGTGGTATTACTGCTGCTATTCATTATTACACGGAGAAAAATGTGTCATGTGAACAGCCCGTTGTGAAGAGCCCATACTACCTCAGCTTGTTATCTCGCTCGCACGATACTGCTCGCGGACTGAGTGAGAGCAAGACTGAGTGCGGTGCTAGGCGCCGATAGTTTAGGTAATTGCTTTTTACGGTGAAAGTAATGGTAATTTGAAAGACCTGCTTTACAGTTAGTTCAGTTAGTATGCAAAGTTTCATGATCTAATTTGAAGTATTTTTTGAATACCAGCGGTTTATTGTTCGGTTTGGAGGTAACTTTGGATTTTTTTCTAACCAGAAAATTTTATGGAATCGTGTTTTCGTCAAACATAGTATAACATTAATTCTCAACTTCACCATATATTTATTTCAAAATTAATGCTGCAGTATTTTCGACATAACGGAGGATCACGCTAAGCCATTTGAGGTAGGCTCTTAATAGGTACGGTTAAAATCGAATGTTGTAAAAAACGTGCGGTGTATTGCCGTGTAAACTCAGCCTAACAGTCTACAATTTAATGAACAAAATAACCGATCAGGGAAGAGTGAAGCAAAATTAATTGACCGTTAACTGTGAAGCGATTCCCCAAAATATCAAGTTTGTCATCAAATTACTTAGCGTCTCAATTAATTACTGAAGCGATTTTCCAATCGGTCGTGTCAAAGAGTTTATCAGATGCAGATGCTCCAAATATTATAACAAGATTGTATTATCAATCTTCAGTTAGTATTGAATATCAGACGCGTAAAAAAAAATATGTGCAGAAAAATTATGTGCAGATTTTTCTCTTTGCAAACTTCGGAGATAAGGGGGGGGGGGAACGGTATTTTTTTTACATTTTTCATCAAAAGACGAAAACTATGAGTCCTAAAAAAAAAAAGTAGTTTGAGAATGTGCAAGCAGCTCTCTTTCATATGATACCCCAAATGACCTAGTAGCCCCACTTTAAATTTTTAAGACCCCTTTTCAGTCCTTGTTGGAAAAAAAGATATAAATAGTTTTATTTCTTTCTTATTTGCAAAATAGTTGGGTAAACGTCATCTAAAACTATTCTAAAGG